>OY986043.1:3763445-4275299 GCA_963920215.1 Nineta flava | reverse complement strand
TGTACTCACTCACTCCCCCAGATCTGTAGATGTGTTGTGTGTATTAACTGTTGAGTGTATGTGGTGATTGGGGGGCCATTATCTAGGTTACTAGGGCATTCGTATGTATGTTAGTATTTATTATTTTAAAACATACATACATACATACATACATACATACATACTACTACCCAGAGTATACCAACAACATCATCATGCATACCTGTTGAAGATGTTGAGTTTGATGGTACATAACTTTACCTGGATATAGTGTCGATGGATATACTATCGTTCATAAAGGTAGTGTTCATTTTTGTAAAATTATTTTAAGGATGTACGAGTACTGGACCTTCAAAAAGATTATGGTTGTTGTGAAGAAAATTCAATTTAATGACAGGTTCTTCAAAATTTGATAGCTTATTAATTCAATAATAAAGAATATCCTGTCAAAATTTGAAGTTGATCCTGTTTTTAAGTATAAAAAATGTTAAAGTTACGATTTTTAAGAGATTTTTACATAGGTTAAATGGACTCGTCGGTAAAAACATGAATACAAAAATTTATATCTCTACAACCAGATATGCCAGTGTTAGGTAATTATAAGACTTTGAAAGTCTTATAAATACCTGGACCAAATTTCAAATTAATCTTGTTTTTTGTTTCTGAGATAATTAAACTTGTAGATCGAAAAATTTTCTAAATCTAGTTTTATTTTTAGTTGTATTTATTTTTATCTAGTTTTATTTAGTTTTATCTAGTTTTATCACCATGCAAATTTTGTGAAATACATAAAAACATATTTTTAATTATTAAAACTCTTCGAAAAAATGAAATTTAGGATTTAAGTTTTAAACAATATGTTTTTTTTATTACAAATATATATTTTCTTTACAGAAACTAAATTATTTGAAACGATTTAATTGTAAATTTTTTACTTATTTAGAGTTGGCAATGGATGAGATATCAATGCATTTAGTATAGGACAAACTCACCACCCCTACTTTCCCTTTCCAGTTTCACAACAACCTTAATGCTTGATTTTACATGTAGTTGAAGTGCATATAAATCAATTATAAAAGTTTCAGGAGGGTTATGGGGGTCTTGAACTAATTATTTAATGTTAAAGTTCGAGGTTTAATGCATTGCTCTTATGGAGAAACCTCTTATTTTCACTTGGAATAAAATAAGATGAATATAAAAAAAACTACGCAATAGAAAATAGAAATATTAATAAAGAGATTGATCCAATAAAATCCCGGTAAGACGGACCTAAATAAAAATATATTTAAGAAAACAACTGAGGTTTCCGGTAAATTTTATTTCTGTCGGCGGTAGCTTAATTGCCCGAAGTCTTAGGTTTTTTCTCTGTTAAAATTAAATTTTAATTTTAACATAAAAATAATAAATATGGACTTTTATGAATGTACTATATGCAATTTTGAAGAATTTTATAAATGGACTAAATCTATCTTAATAATATCTTAATTAGTTTACTTTAATAATAATATTTTATATAAACGTGTGCTATAATTGGGATTAGAAGCTCATGTTTGAACCCCGGAAAGAAAAACTTTTGTGATAATAAATTTAAATTATATACTCTATAAAATCGATCCCAACAGACTGTTTTGTATTATCATCTGTTCAAAAGTTATAAGTCGTTAAATTTTGCTGCCATAATAACAAAATTGTTATGTTTGTGAAACCCTAGGGATTGCAGCTTTTTCCAACTTGAGTAAAAAATTGTTTTGTACATAATAAAGATACATACATATATAATATGTATATATATATGTATATAATATATATATATATATATATATATATATATATATATATAATATAATATATATATATATATATATATAATATATATATATATATATATATATATATATATATATATATATATATATATATATATATATATATATTTATTTATTTATTTATTTAAAAAAAAGTTTATTTCTTTTCGGTTCTGAAATTATCGCATTTCAATATCACTAATAGATAGCGAATTTTAAGTAACAAAAAAGAAATCCTTGTATCAAAAATAGTAGGTATAAAAAAAAATTCCATTTAAATTGAATAAAATTTGGGTATGATACACAAAAAACAATGTTCTTTGAACTTCATGAACCATCAAAATCGACAAAAAAGGTTTTCGACCAACAATAGTCAATTTTAAATCGATTTCGTTGAAATTTTTTTCCAACTCTAAAATAAATCCAGGGAATCTATTTTTTATACAAAGAAACGTTTGTCTCTTATAAATTTCGAAATCTAGAAGGTATCGATACACCAGTTATCACAGTTAAAAAAATGAACCAAAATTAGTAGGTATTGAAAAAAATTCCATTCAAATTGGATCAAATTTGGATATGATACGCAAAAAAACAAATTTTTTAACTTGGTGACGTCATCACGATTCACAAACGTGGTCATTGACCTATAATAGTGCCCTATTAAAATTGCTCCAAGAAATCTATTGTATAAATTCTGAAATCGAAAAGATATTGATGCTACATTAAATTGTGAATTGCAATTGTACAAATTTCGAACCGAAAAGACTTTCTACATACACTCACGTTCGTAAAAATTGAACCTGTTGAAAAATTCTAAGTGTTACTATATGTAATATTAAACATATATTTAGTAATATATACGAGCTTAGAATGTGACTTTCTAGTTCAATTTTTATGAACAGGAGTGTACATACCGTACTTCAAGCAAATAGAAGTTTGTAAAAATATATTAGTAATTCAATCAATACTAAGCTGTTAAAAATAAAAGTATAGTGATGCCATCTATGCACATCTTATAACATTATTTTGCACTCATCAATAGTAAATAGTAGTGTTGTCAATCATATTCTCTATAATTTAATAATTGGTTTGATTCTCAGATATTAAGTTAAATAACCACTGACCTCTATATGAGGTCAGTGTAAATAACTAAAATGAGTAAATATATCATTGAGTAAATAACTATATCAGGGAGTAAAATTAAAATTTGACGTTTGAAGAGAAATAGAAAAAATAGACAAAATAAAACGTCAAAATGAGTAAAGAAAAGGATAAATCAGTGACTACACCGGGACATAAGGCATTAATGACAATGGAATCATTAAATAAAGAATTAGTTTTTAAAGTGCCTAAAGTACCAGTACGCAATACAACGACTAAAATTTTAGACGAAGAAGCATACATTGAGGTAATAGGTTATGTTTTATTTCGTTATAAATTTTCAAAAATTGTATCTTCAAGTACTACGGGCCACAATAGTAGCATTGTTTTTTCAAAATTTTATACTTAAATTGTACCTTATTCATTCGGTTTTCGAAAACATGCTTCGGATAAAAGTTGTCCATTATAAATATAGTAACTTTTACTCGAAACATTTTCCCAAAAATCGACTCAATAAGGCACAAATCAAGTATAACATTTTGAAGAAAAAAAAGCTACTTTTTTGGTCAAATGGTACACTCCCGTTCAAAAAAAATGACCAGACCAATGGTTCAAAGATTTGTAATAATTCACCGAAACCCAATTTCTATTGGTGTAGAGTTCTTTGTCATGTGATTAATCTGAAAATATTTTTGATTACAGGAAATGGGTAAAATTATCGAACGTGATTTTTTCCCCGATTTAGAAAAATTAAAAGCACAAAATGATTATCTAGATGCGTTAGAACGTAACGATCGTGGTAAATTACGTGAAATATTTGTAAAATATTCGGAAGGTCGTCGTCTATCGCACATGATGAGCGAACCACGTTTTGCAAGTCCCGCCACATTTGAAACACCAGCAAATATTCACAATGAACCAACGCTAACACCAGATATATCAAAACGTATCTCATCAACACCACCCCACGATGCTGGCGGGGGCATTGTTGACGTTGACGCGGAGGATGATGATATCGATTCGAAACAACGTAAAGTATCATTAGATACGTATTTAGCAACACATACATCCGAAGATAATAAAAGTTTTACGGAAATTATGGAAGAAACCGAACAGAAACATCGAATTAAATACTCATATTTGTATAATGAAGAAGTGAAAAATTTAAATTTAGCATTACCATCAATTGAGCAACAAGCTCAAATTACGGAACGGCCATTTAATGTGGACGGATGGAATTATAAAAATAAGAATTACATTATGTATGTACCGGATGGTGTGGAATTAACGAAACAGGAATTAATTGAAATGAGTAAAAAGCGTAAAGAAATTGTACACACGAATACCCGGTTACAGGCGAATCCATTTGACGATGAACAGAGTAAAGAAACTATTTCGGAATTAGCGAAATCACAGGTAAGCACATATTATGATGCCTTTTTCGCGCGTGCAAGCTAACTTTGATTCGTTAAGTTTCCACAGGTTTAGTTTTTCAAAATTTATAACGGTTCAAATTTCCTTAGAAATATAGAATTATGGATTAAGAAGGTTGTCGTGCTAATGGGCATAATTATAGAATGTTCCAAATTTTTGAATACTTATTAAAGGTATTATTCAAAACTCACACTTAAAATTTGAAATCTATTTACCGTCTTAAACTTGAAGGAAACTTAATTGAAGTTCGAATAATTAACATGGGGAGCCATGGAGACGATCCATTTTAAGCAGGATTTCTAGTTTTATATTTTTAATAAAAAAAACGACACTTTTTAAAAAAAACGAATCTTTTAAAAAAATAGCTATAAATTATTAAATTTGTTCTGCGTATTTAAAAAAAAAACTAGAATTATTGAACGTCTCATTGTTTAGTTATAATAACGCAAAGTGATGCATTTTATAAATAAATATACGTGTCGGCATGCTGAACAGATATAACTTGACAACACTGCACGTCACTATACGTTGTACTATTCGAGTACATGTATGTAAACAAACAGTATATCAACTGGCGGAATATAAGCGACGTTGCCGGATTTCAACTTATAAAAATGTTAGGTAGTATTTGTATATACGTATAGACAAGTATCGTATGTGCAAACGCGTCTACCGGTACAGTCTAGGACCAAAATTATGACTTATGCTATAAGTTCCTTCGCTCTTACTATACACATACGTTCTACACCTTTTTGACAATATTGTATCACGACAACTACCTTAAACCATGATTATAACTATCAATCGAAAATTTCACTTCATCCGACAAGTGTTTTAATATTATTTTAGTTACCAGCAAAATTTCATATTATCCAAGATATGCTTCCCAAAAGCACTCGATATGCCCCAACAATTTGATACACGCCCTGGTCAAGAAATGTTCAGAGCAACAAAACTTAAAATTGAACGTAACGTTCTGCTGGGTATTTGGATAATCTGTTTTTCTTTTTACAGGCAAAAATTTTAGATGGTCGGATTGGAGTTGATGGTAAAGAATTAATACAATCAGAAACACCAAAAGTACGTGGTTTTAGTTTAGTACGAACACCATCCCCGTATCCTGGAGTTGCTGAGAGTCCATTAATGACATGGGGACAAATTGAAGGCACACCATTTCGATTAGATGGCGGCGATACACCTTTAACAAGGTACGTTTTAACTTGTATTAAAATTTGTAGAGGGGAAAACTCTATAGAATCGTTATTTTGTTTTCTAGATCTCAAGGTCCATCATTTAAAATTGCAGATTTACCGAAACGAGAAAAACTCGCTTTGGCATTAGCTGAAAAAGTTGGTGAACGACATCGTGATCGAAAACAAAAAGCAATACAAGCGGCAAGACGACAACTTGCAACGTAAGTTTAGTTTAAAGGGGACCGCATATAAATCTGTAGACCCTTTCTTTGTAATCTCCCCAATGTTAAATTTTAAAATTGTCTTAATTTTGTAGACCATCACCAAGTCCATCAAGTTTACGACGTTTAGAAACGATGTCACCGGCAGCCAGACGTTTAGCAGCCTCATCACGACTCGGTGATTTAGGATTACGTGCCTCATATTCACCAAGTCCTTTACTGACAACAGCCACACGCAGCCGACTAACATCATCAGCACATAGTAATTTAGTTCGAACACCTAGAAGTACGAATCGACCGACAACACCGAAAACACCACGAACTGTTGGTGTTGTGACAGTGAATAAAAATTTGACAGACAATTTACTAAAAATTCCCGTTGCAAAACGTGCTAAAGCTAGTGATTTTTTTTAGTAATTTGTACAAAATGTAAATATTTTTTATATTTATTAAATTTATTTAAACAATTAAAATGTTGTTGTTTTGAATTTTATATTTTTGGATCTCAATGATTACAGCCAAAAATAAATAGGACCATTCAGATTTGGATTTCATAGAAATTCCAGGACAGTCGTAATATTATTGATTGTTTTCAGGGTTTACATGGGTTATCTTATTAGGACAATATGTTTAGAATATTCTCCCAAAGTTTTAAGTCAATTCGAGTAAAACTCGAGGCGCAGCAGCTTAGCTATCGTCTGTCTGTCTTTAATCGCGTTTTTCTCAAAACTCTATTTTTGAAGTCGGTTGACATTATTTCTCAAAAAATAATGAACCGATCTTGTTCAAATTTTGTAAAATTCTTCAAGATTTACCAGTGCTTGAACGAAGGATTTTTTTTATTACACCTAATTTTACAATTCCTTTTTGGTGCAAAACTATGCCAAAAATTCAAATTTTCATTTTTTTCCTTCGTCCAAATACGAGCTTTATTCCCCTCAAAAAGGGACTTTCGTTTGAGGGGTGACAGGAAATGAGGTCCTAATGGCTGAATTTTCAAAATTTTGAAATGAAAATTTCACAAAATATTTGTCAAATGTTGATCTTTGATCTGTTTAAATGTTGAATCAAATATTTCATTTCTTATATTAGAAAAAAATTACGATAAAATATGCTTTTTTTTAGCCTTCGAAAATCATGTAACCCCTTAAGATACGTTTTCCTCGATGCGACTAACGCTATGATCCTTTAACGATTAAACGTTGAACGATAATCGTTGGTATTATTTGTTTGGAGCGTCTACGATTTACTGATTTTTGACCTAGTCATGTGTTTTCATTCGCAATCACATCGTTCTAGAAGAATGAGGTTGTCAAGATTATTTAATTTTTTTTTAAATTTGAAAATATGGGAGATTGTTTTCCAATTTTATTGGCAATGTCAGCCCATATATTGCCCTTTTGATTCCTGTAGGACGCATGTGACAGCTGTTAAAGTGAGAAGGATTTGCTACTTCTACGAGAAGAATTTGATCATCCATGTCAGAGAACATAGGAGCCATGATGTTTTCTCACGACAAAAAATGTAAGCGACTAATGAATCAGGACGTATGATCGTCGGTTTTTGTTTTATACATCCGTGCTCTATCCGATAGTCGCTCAGAGCCAAACAGTTCCATAGGAAATACAAAGACATACGAAAACGTACCTTAAAACCGTTACGGTCAACCGTTATGAATGATTCAAATTTTTTGGATCAAAAAAGGAGTTCAGAATAGAAAAAAAAACATACTCAAACTCTGTGTAAATTCAGGGATTTTACGAAAAATGTGCGAAAGACACAGTTTTGATAAAAATATTCCCGATAGTAGAAATAAATTTCCATATATTTATCGGATTTTCAAGGACTCTTCAAATATCATAAATAATTTCCAGTTTTCCTGGAATCTTGAGACGTGTTAGACTTCTGTTCTGCGATTGGATAATCCGAGGGAAAATTCTATAATAAAGTCTTGATCAAAAGGTCAGGCTTTTTTTTCAGTTTTCGTTCTTCTTGTGGTGATAAATGTGTGGGATATTTAAATAAAAACTGGACGCAATTCCTGGAAATAATTCTATAATTTATGATTCTATAAAGTTTTATCAATTTTTAAATCAAACTGAAAAGTCAATTGATTTTATAAACTACAAACAAACAAAAAAGCTTTGAATACTTCCCGAAACATTGATGAGTTTCAAAATGATTTCTCACTGATTAATAATAATACACTTCACTTTTCCCTAAAGATTTATTATTAGGATTAAAGTATCATAAATATAGAAAATTAAACAATATCATAGATCAATAAACTAAAAATGTTCTTTTTAAAGACTTACCAAATAAAATTTTTCATTATTTTCCTCCATTGCAACAGATCTGAGAAACAAAAATTTACAATTATTATTCATAGAAACCAGCACTTTAAAGAAGAGAAAATATCCCTATCAATCCTTTATGTGAAATATAGCCCAGAGAAGAATCTTATGCTATAAAATACAACCGCTGTGTACAGGATCTCCAGGAGGGCAATATTTCGTGGGGGTGTAAAATGAGTTATTATAAATATTAAAATTTATAAAAATTTCTAATATGATTCATTTAACTGATGACATTTCTAATATAATACTACACTCTTATAAAAAGCAACCCCCCCCCCCCCCCTTTCCTTCCAGGTTGATACATCTATGTTCTATATATTAATATATAAAGAGATAAAATTTGTTTGGGAAGTTTGTTCCCGGTAATCTCTGGAACTACTGAACCGATTCTAAAAATTCTTTCACTGGTCGGAAACTACATTATTTCCGAATAACATAGGTTATAATAGGTTTTTGTTTTATGCATCCGTGCTTGAGTGGCAGCTACTATATCCGTGTCCACATGGCACACTAAAAACCTAACTTTTAAACGATACGAGATAGAGAAAATCTTTAAATATAAAAAATGTTAATCTGATAAAAACAAACAATTTTTGTATGAAATAGTTTTTGATACAACCAATACTTTAGACACAATTTCAGTACGAAGCCTATGCGGGTCAACTATAGGTACCTACTAAATAAAGACATACACGTTTAGCGTTTTTCGAAAATCAACTCTTAAGGGAGTCAGAGATTCGGTCTCTTTTGAAGTTAGAGACATGGATTTGTCAATTTCAGTTATACATCATAAAATACGTGTTTCCGAGTTTCTGAAAAATGGACCCACAAGGGGGGTGAAACACGGGGTGAGTGTTTGTATGGTAGTTCGCTATTTTAAGGTTAGAGGCATGACAATTGATATTTAGCCTATAAATTATAAATAAACAAATAAATACGTGTAACAGCGTTTTAAGACAATCAGTCCTTGACGAGGAGAAATATTATGTTACTCAGTTATAAGGACTTTACAAAATATTTGCAGTAGAAGCCGCAACGGGTAATGCTAATCTCTAATAAAATTGCGATAGGTCTATGATCGATTTTAAAATTATAAAATTAATATTAATTTATTCAATGGTTGTTATATCAAAAGTAATTAAATTTTTGATAAAATTTATTCAAAATAATATATAAAGCCGATATACAATATGTAAATTATAACTGTCCTGTGCCTGTCATAGTATAAACTAGTGCAGTCAAAATACGCACAGAAAAACGCAACGAATTTGGTATCGATGTTATGTGTACAATTGGCTGCAAAAGTTGATGTTATTTTTTTAAATTTTATAATTTGATTTTTGTCTAATTCATTCAGTTTAAAAAAAAAATTTCGAATAAAAGTTGTTACTATATATTTCTAATGAACAACTTGTATCCAAAACATTTTTTCGAAAATCGAATTAATAAAGCCTAAATCAGTAATAAAATTTCGAAATGATAGCTCGACCATTGACGCCAAGTGTACACTCGATTACCTTAGAAAATTAAAATTTTAGGTCTGTTCAATTTTATTGAAAGGGAGTGTACACTTGATTATACTAATTCGTCATCAATATGGCGTCAACTGGCTACAGTATACTTCTCTTTTTAATTTATTGAATTGAAAAGAGATGTACATGGGTATACTGTAGTCACTGGACGCCATATTGATGACAAATTAGTATAATCAAGTGTACACTCCCTTTCAATAAAATTTAACAGACATAAAATGTTAATTTTCTTACATTTCATAAAACTCCTCACTTTTGTGACTCTCAGTATAATTATTAATTTATAAACAAAGATAAGTAGTATATATTTTAAGTGTGAAAAAAGAAATGGAAGTATAGTAAAACACAGTTACTACAAGAATAATAAAAATTGCGAAAGACTGATTCGGTTCAGATCTGTTCAATTTTATTGAACGGGAGTGTACATAGAACATTTTATAAACATCTATACCAAAATGTTTTTTCAACATATTTCCAACTGGCACAAAGTCAGAAATAAACTCAAAATTATTCTAATATATATATATTAGGGTGGCCCTTAACAAAGGTGTTTTCGAATTTCTATGCTTCCAGGAGCTCAAACGCTTCCAAATTGATTAAACATATTGATAATTTTATATAAATTTTGAACTCGAATAACTTTTGAAGTAGTTGACTTAGCGAAAAATCATAAGTTATCTTTTTTGTAGAGCGTTAAATTCTCTACAAAAATATCTATCTTTCATTATTGTAGATTTATTCATCACCAACTTATAAAATTTTAAAGAATAAAAGAAGTTTTTCGCATGGTATTTCCATAAGAATTTTTGGTGGGAAAGCGGACTATCTTAGAGTTGGATATTAAGAGCTCAAATTTTCAGGGGAATCAATTTGGAAGCGTATGAGTCCCTGAGAGCATAGAAATTCGAACACATCCTTGTTAAGGGTCACCCTAAATATATATATATACAGAATATAATAAAAGCATGCAAAAAAGCTATAAGCTTCCGGACTATATGGAAGTAGATATTAAAAATAAATAAAAATGCAAAAACGATGTTTTTTTTTTCCATTTATTTTACGTATTCAATTCAGTTTGTTTTTGTTATAAAAGAGTTCTACCATATAAAATAATGATATGTAATACTAATATAATATTTAACTTTAAAGTCATTTTCTATTCCGTATGCGACAATGACATGACATGATCCGCTTATAAACACGGTGGAGTTGTTGTAGCGTCATACACATCCTCCGTTTTAAAATAGGTATATACAAAAAGTTTTGATAAAAGTTTTTTTTAAATCATGCGCGCAACAAGTACTTTATTCACAATATTTTACATTTCAAATAAGCTTTTATTAATAAAATCATACATAAATTTATTTTATTTCTTGTTTTTTTTTTCTAACCAGAAAAGTTTTTTAAACGAATAACTCGAATCATCAGATTTTTATTCACAAGCTTGCAAAAATTTTATCGAAATATTCATTTTTTATACCTTGTATACACCACCGTGCGTAATAATTTAATATTAGGGTAATAAGGTTTCTTCCTTAAGTAATTACAAACATAGTAGTCAGGCTCAACTGTGATAGTCACATGTGCGTTGATATCGACGAAACTCATATGTTTTATGAAAAATATAATAATAATAATAATTAGAAAGAGGGGTACTGCAAATGGGTCCCTAACACTTAGAGTAAAGGGTCCTCTGTGCCCTTTGCTCTCTTCCTTGAGAACAATCTGTCATCTGAAGGCGAGACGCTTAAAAAAATCGCTAAAATTGGAGGAAAATTTTTTGTCCCCGATTTTGATAAAAACTTCGTTTTAAGCTAATTTGGACCTAGCGAAAACGATGGTGTTGGTTAAAGTACGATACGATTAACGGTTTTCAAGGTATCAGACCCATAGTGCTAAAATTCCAAACTGTAAGAATTGAGAAGGCCAAATTTCGCAATGTGTTAGTCGAACGTTAAAATGAACCTGATTTTCGTACTTTTTGGATCATAATCAGCCTAGAAAATGATTATTATTAAAATCGAGAACAAAAATTTTCTTAACTTTTTTCGTATTTTTTCCAAGGGGTACCCCTTAAAAAAATCGCTAAAATTAGAGAAAAATTTTATGTCTCCGATTTTGATAAAAACTTGGTTTTAAGCTAATTTGGACCTAGCGAAAACGATGGCGTTGGTTAAAATATGATACGAATAACGGTTTTCAAGGAATCAGACCAATAGTGCTAATATTCCAAACTGTATGGATTGAGAAGGCAAAATTTTGAAATGTGTTGGTCGGACGTTAAAATAAACCTGATTTTCGTACTGTTTGGATCGAAATTAGCCTAGAAAATGATTATTATTAAAATCGAGAACAAAAATTTTCTTCACTTTTTTCACATTTTTTTCAAGGGGTACCCCTTAAAAAATTCGCTAAAATTAGAGGAAAATTGTATGTCTCCGATTTTGATAAAAACTTAGTTTTAAGCTAATTTGGACCTAGCGAAAACGATGGCGTTGGTTAAAATATGATACGAATAACGGTTTTCAAGGAATCAGACCTATAGTGTTAATATTCCAAACTGTATGGATTGAGAAGGCAGAATTTAATCTAGAAAATGATTATTATTAAAATCGAGAACAAAAATTATAATATATATATATATATATATAAAAATATAAAAAAGTATATAAATATATATATATATATATATATATATATATATATATATATATATATTTATTTATATTTATTTTACAATATGTACAATAGTGAATAGAGTCTCACTAATCCGGCACTTCAATAATTCGGCACGTCCAATAATCCGGCACCCTATAGTTTTTTATAGTGCCGGATTAATGAGACTCTTCTGTATATGTATATCGATACACAACGATTTATAGTGTGCTATTAATATAAAATTGAAACAAAATTTTAATAAAATAATTTTATAGTTATTTTTTAGAAGCATAGTTTCTATGGAAATGATTAAATCAACAAAAATTTTAACCGACTCCAAAAAAAAATGAGGAGATTCTATGTTCGACTGTATGTATTTTTTTAAATGTTCACCCCCTTCAAGATTGTTTTTTGATTAAAAAAAAAAAAAAGATAGCCTATGTCCTTCCCCAGGATATAATCTATCTCCTTGTCAAATTTCATTACGATCCGTTAACCCGTTTAGTCGTGAAGAGGTAGCAAACACACAGAATTACTTTCACATTTATATAGTAGTATGGATAAGCTAATTTTGAAAATCACAAAGCTATAATACACAAAATTAATAATTTATCGTATATCAATAACAAAATCATCACAATGTATCTTTAAGTTTGAAAAATGTAACTTTTCAGGCATACCAACGTATCTTTCGATCAAGCTACGCTGGCAACACTGTATTCAATGCCAGGTGGATCAGTTCCTCGAAGCATTCATAGCCTCAGATCATGAAGAATAGATAAATAGGAGATCGAACGACATAGGCAATTCGTCTGTTTTTTCGTCCTCAAAAACGTGTAGAGATCATAGTTATTATTTTCGCCACTAGCGGCAGTACGAATATACCCGTACGGAATTATTATTATTATTACATATTAAAATCAACGGTTATCGCATCTTACAAATAAAAATTGTAAGTATAAAAATTGTTTAATTTTATAAATGTGAAAAAATGGGACGATGTTGTACAGGGAAAGCATAGATATACTGTTGTATATCTATGAGTGGAAGGTTGTTTAAGGTTAGGAATGCGTGTCTGCATTTACGAAAGGAATATGGTCTGTAATTACCGGTTTTGTCATCTTCTTTCTTTATCTAATATATGTTAGTATTGTAAACATATATTTGTATATTATTATTAATTGCAATTATCACTATGATTCTTCATCTTTTAATTTATTGCAGATTATTAAGAATTCTCTATTATTAATATTTATTTAATTATTACTTGATAATCGAAAACTATTTTTTATTATCTATAAAACTAAGACTTCTTATTAACAGAATGAAAGTGATTTCTTGGCGACTACATTTAAACATTTAAATTCCGTACGGCACTGAGACCAGTGACCCCTACTGATAAAAGATAGTTACACCAATTCTTGACCGTTTTTTAACATTACTTTCGCTCTCCTAATATATCTATTCTTCATGCCTCAGATGATACATCATATGAATATGATTTCGATAGAAAATAAATTGTGTAAATGAGTAAAGCGGATTTGATGATGTACAAGGTTGTTTTTGTCGGCATACATCAACCATTCACAAAGAATATTATTATAACCCCTGTAACATATATATATATATATACGATCCTAGTATCATATCGATACCCCCGTAAATCAATCCCGTAACACCTACTGTCACAGTGATACCTACTACCACTTTTTACTATAAATATGAAAAATTCTATTCAACTGTTTTTAGAATTGATTTATCCCTCAACAATTGTACAATCAAAATATTCTGGGCATCAACAAAGAACAAACGCATTTATTGGTCAAAAAAAAAAAAACATTTAGTCTTTTTGGTATTTAAAAAAACTGAAATGAATGGACTGATAATGACATCTTTATTTTTATTTGGTAAGTTATTTTTGTGGGTATAAATTTAAATGTATAAATTTAATAGTAGAACTCTCAATAGGGAATATGCATGAAAATTTTTTTTCATTTGAATTGAAGCATGTTTACTTGACAAATATCAAGGTAAAATTACTTTTTAAATAACTTTAAAAATAAGCGAGATATGAATGATTGAAATTCCCGATTAGACAAAGAGGATGATAGCCCTCTTGATATGTTATGTGACGTCATATTACACTTTCACCATTTAAAATACACGTAAAACTCCGTTTTTAGTATTTTTGCAAGAAAGAGGCAGATAATAATTTTTAAAGCTGATAGCTTCCTTGATATTTGTCGGATTTTAAAAAAAATTTCCATGCATATTCCCTACTCTCAATTATCCGGATTAATTGGAACCGGATCCGATACGGATAATTGGAACTTTAAAAAAAAAAAAGAAGAAACTAAATTTAATTTTGTATTGAATGGTTCGTTACTTATTATGGTCGTTACCTATTAACGAATGGGTCGTTACTTGATTAGAAAATTATCACAATCATTCCGCGTAACTATTTCCAGCAGTTACGTTCATTTGCTACGCTAAAGTCAAATGAGTACTATTTTTACTAAAATTTATTTTGGAATTTGAAAAAGTGGTAAAGTAAATCTTACAACGATTTATTACCTTTTTTTTTTTATTTGTCCTAAATATTTTAAAAGTATTTATTGTAAAAAAATATCAGGAAATGTAAATTAGAAATTGATTTGACTTGATGTGACAGATCTGACAATAAACGATGTTGTATATTTGTATGTATGTGTATATTTTTTTACTGTGCGCTGTCGCCAGTTTTCAAAATATGGTGACAAAAATTAACCCAACAAAACTTAATTCAAATGTTGTTATAAACTGCATATTTCAAAGAATATTTATAAACATTATTTATTATGGTGACTACTTTAATAATATAGTTATTATAATTTTAAGTACAAACAAATTTTGTTCTCGATAAGACGCTGTGTTCAAAGTTTGATTTTTAATTGATAGGTACTCTTTGAAATGATCGACGACAGATTTTAAATTTTTATACCCAGTATATGTAAATATACAAGGTATATTAAGTTTAGTCCCGACTTTGTAACGCTTTGTAAAATATTGATCGAAGGCACGAATATTAGCATGTGTGTTCATAAAATGGCCTAATTCGGCCATTTTCGCATGCCCGACTGTCCGTCCGTCTGTGAACACGATAACTCAAGAACAAAAAGAGATATCGAACTGAAATTTTATTTTTGTGTTCTATAGCCAAAAAGTACGGTCAAGTTCGTTAATGGACAAAATCGGACCATATTTGGACAAAATGGGCAAAAACTGCCTATCTTTGAAACCGTAAGAGATATAACAAAAGTTTAAAAACAAAAAAATCTTCTTCTCTGTAAAATAAACAACTTTTGTTTGAAATTTTTAAAGTGTTTAAAGTTCCTCGGAAAGCGAAAAATATGCCGATCTTTAAAACCATAAAATATTTTTTTTTAAATTTTGGAACAATTCAAACATTTATTTACAATTCAGTATATACTGGGTATTCAAACAATTAACTTTAAGCTAACAAATACAATTAAATAATATATAATGATTGATTTCAGGCGTGATATTATGGTCAACAACGACATTCACAACAGCCCTGTCATGTGATTCCTGTGGCCAGGAATGTGCAGCCGCATGTGGGAGTCGACATTTTCGTGCATGTTGTTTTAATTACTTACGTAAACGTAGCGGTGGCGCCGGTGTTACTATCGATGATATCAATAATTATGAAGATCGAAATGATCGATCCTCAATTGTATCACAACCCGCCGTAAATTTAATACCTGGTTTACGTTTAGATTTGTGGCTAGCAAAACCAACAAATGTACGTCAACAACAGCATGTTGGACCATACTATGCGGAATTATCACGAACGTCACGTGACTTAATGCATCATCAACAAGGACAACCAATAATGAAAGGAGCGGCCGGAACAACGGAACTATCAACAAAACGTATTAAAATTGTACAAGATAACGATGAAATTATTCAAGATAATTTAAATAATTCTGTTAATAACAATAATGAGAAAATATTTTATGACGAACCGTAAGAAATTCCCCCTGCTCTGATATGGACGACATCTTGAAACAGGTACAATATAAATGTATAAGAAGTTATAGAAACTAAAAATAATTTAACGGATATTTAAGATTCCGGGGGGCAGGCTACTTTTCGTTGCCAAATTGAGATCCAAGACTACACAAAAAGGATCTGTTGAATACGATTTTCAAAGAAGCTTGAGGCCCGTAATATGGGGGGCGATAAATGGTTATAAACAATTTTTATAAACAAATTATAAAATGAAATATTTTTGGCATAGTGAAAGTATCTTGTAATTTTTTCGTAAAACCTATAGTTTTCGCTGAGAAAAATTCTTAAAGTTTTTGAAAATACAATCGCTTTTGTACCATTTTCAACCGGATCATTGTACTTTTATTATTGCATAATTTTTAATATATAATTTGTTTTCAAGTAATTATTCCCATTCCTAGAACATTTGTTTGTATTTTATAAATACGTATTTCGACTACAATGTAGTCATCATCGGGGTGAGAAACGCACCAAATTAGCAACAAGCAACATATCTCTGAATCCATATCCCAGAGATAGCGATACGATTAGCTAATTCATACTGATGATGACTACATTGTAGTCGAAATACGTATTTATAAAATACAAACAAATGTTCTAGGAATAGGGACAAAAATTTGAAATATTATTTCAAAAAAACCTAGAGTTCTCTTTGAATATTTTAATAATCTTTATTGTTTTCAAGTACTTTTTTGAACAAAAAAAAAAGTTTCTTGTAATTTTTCGTAAAACCCATAGTTTTCCCGGAAAAAATTTTCAAAGTCTTAAGTACTATTACGATTATCATGGTAAAAAAAAATATATTTTCGAAAACTTGGTGAATTTTTTCCGGGAAAACTATGGGTATAACGAATTAATCACAAGTATTTTAAAAAAATTATTATAATGAGTCAAAGTACCCAGAAAAAATTTGTTATATTCAAAATAATGCAATAATAACAGCGTAATGTCTGGTCGAATATGGTAACAGCGCGTATTTCCAAAAACTTTTTTCGATAAAACAAAAGTACTTTCTATGTTTAGAATGAATGAATTAAAGGGGTGTCACTTTATAGCCAAGAACCTTTGAAAACCGTGTTCAGCAGATCAAAATACTTACAAAACACTTGGATGCAGTCTTGGACCTTCATCGGTTACGAAAAGTGGCTTAGTCCCCGGAGACTTAGTAATTTCTGAAAGGATTAATCGTTTTTCAAATCGACACTAATGATTGATCGTTGACAAAATTTATTTTTTTTGTCTTAAAATATTGTACAGGCTGTAATCGTTGTGACTAGCAATTGGGATACGAAATTTGCAACACTGTATAAATATATTAAACAGACACATGTGCATTTATTTAGAAAGAAAAGCAGAGATAGGCGTACACATGTGTTATTTCTGATTCTTAGAAACAATAATAATATATGCCTGTCTCTTTTTTTATTGACAAATAAATGTATGTCTCTATTTTAACTTATTTATACAGTGTTGCAAATTTCATATTCCAATGACCAGTCTTTAGACGATACAACCTGTATATTCAGACAATTTTTTAATCATGAATATTCGCTCACAAGATGGAAAAGTATCGCTTGCTTTTCAAAATTTTATAATTTTGATTTGTGCCATATTTATTCGGATTTCGGAAAAATGTTTGGAATAAAAGTTGTTAGTATGGCTATAATGAACAACTTTTATCCGAAACATTTTTTTCAAAATCCGAATAAATAAGGTACAAATCAATTATAAAATTTGGAAATAATAGCTTGATTTTTGACGCCATTTGTACATACACTCCCGTTCATAAAAATTGAACCAGTTGAAACATTCTCAGTGTTAGTGTATGTAATATTATACATATATTTAGTTAGTATATACGCTTTGAATGTGACTTGCTGGTTCAATTCTTATGAACGGGAGTTTACATATGAAGTTGAGTGTACGAAAAAATAAGGGGATCTTTCTATAACTGTTTATACATCTAAATTGGAACCATTTACTTGGAACTTGAACTACCCAAAACACAAAAGACTAATAATAATAAAAGGTACTATATTTTATGATGTGAGTTCACACGGGTAAAGTAAACATTGATCAGCTGTTCTTCTATATGATCATAAAATTTGTGGTTTTTTAACTTTTTAGTTTTAATTTTTTTTTCAAACAGTGCAAAGGATTTTATAAACAAAATTATATATTACTAAGGAATAATTACAAAAAATTATGATCATGATGTTGTCCCAGGTTTGAACCTCATCATTTAATTAGTCATCACCCTCCACAACCCCATACGAGACGAGTTTGTTGGTGATGAATTACCATCAAAGTGGCAAACATTATGTGTATGTGTTCTGAGCATGCGCCAAGCCAATTGTTTGTGTTTCATCAGCAACGCACACGGAAATATTAGGTTTTAAGATAAAATTTATTTTTTAAATTAATTATAATAACTATTACAAGGCTGGAACCAATAAAAAAAAAAACAAAAAAAAATTCTAATTATAATTCAAAATAAAAAAATAAAAACTATTTGAAAATTTGTTATCAAATCATTTTTGTTTATCAATCACAAATCCTTTTCAATTACAAAAATTCCAAAAGCATGACCGAGTCATAGATATTATTATACATTTCTAATAATGTGTACGTAATTAAAACAATTTATAATAGCGGGAGGGGGGATTTTTTCTACGTATTTATTTTATCCCCCAAAAGCATTTGTAGCCATGCTTTTTAGAAAAAAATTGCAAGTGTCATTCTCGTCGTTTTGGAAAAAATTTTATTCGAAACATTGTTCCAAAAACCGAATGAATAAGACAGAATATGTCGATACAATTTTGTAAAAAAAAGAGCACGACTTTTGGGGCCCATATAATACAATTGGCCGCAAAAGTTGATGCCATTTTTAGTCGGTTTTTGAATAAAATATTTCAGATAAAAGTTGTAGCATTATAAAAATACTCCGAAACCCGAATAAATATAAGGCATAAATCAAAGGTTCAGACCAATGAAGATTTTGTATCTTTTGCGGTTAAGCCAAAATATAACTTCGGCAATCAAAATATCACTTGCAATCTGATTGCATAGTCCATTGTTTAGGTGATATTTAAGCAATTTCATGGCCAGCAACAATTTGGTTGCACAAACTGGTTGTTTCACTATCGCCTAGTGAATGGGCGGGTCCCTTAAGGGGTTACATGGGTTTGAAAATTACAAAAAAATCGATTTTTTTTATTGTCTTATTAATAAATAGTACAATAATATGTCGAGAATATTCTACCAAAATTTTAAGTCAATTAGAGTAAAAGTCTTGGAAAGCCTTAGGTATTATATTCAATCAAGCCGCTGCTTAGCTATCGTCTGTCTGTCTTTAATCGCGTTTTTCTCAAAACTCTATTTTTGAAGTCGGTTGACATGATGATTCATCCAAAAATAATGAATTTTAAAACTATGTTAACATTGACAATACATTTTTATATAATTTGAACAAATTAATTTAATATGCTAATTAGATAGATAACTGCGTTATCTAATCCTGAAAAGCACATAACAATGCCAACCGACGATACTTAACTGTAATTTAATTGATGTCAATTTCAATTCTATGAAATGATACGCCATATAAAAATATCAATTCTTAAGAACCATGCTTCAATCAATTTTTATGTTATTATTTGAAAAAAAAATTATCCAATCTTATGGTAAAATAAATTGCATAAAAAATTAATTTAAAATAAAAAAAACAAGTGAAAATAACACCAAACTGAGTTAATTGCTTAAATACCCGGTATATACTGAATTTATGTAAAACATTTGTTTATTTAAAAAAAAAAACAATATTTTTTGTCGCTACATTTTTGGTTCTATCTCTTACGGTTTCAAAGATGGGCAGTTTTGTCCATTTTGCCCAAACATGGTCCGATTTTGTTCATTCACGAACTTGACATTTCTTTTTAGTTCTAGAACACACACCCAACCCAATAAAATAACCCCCCACTAACCTACCTCAACCCAATCCTTTTCGTCCTTGAAATCCTTAAAATTCAAAAATTTTTTTTTCATTTTATGTAAAAAATATTGTAAAAAAATTTTTTTACAATATTGGGTTACGGACGAAAAAGACTTTTTCCTACTTGGAATCATTTTCTGTGATCTTTCCCAAACATTTCCATCCATTTCCATCTATTTTCAACCAGTTTTACTAGGGGGTAAAACGAATAAGATCCGAATTTTATAAACAAATGTCAATTAATTTACCAAAATAATTCGACAACACCTGTAAATGGGGGTTGGGGGGGGGGGGGGTTATTCCTTGTTGGTTGTTATAACAAACAATAAAATTGAAAATTTGATAAAATATTAATTAACAAAAAATCGAGCACGTGTGACGTTAACTGAAATAAATAGGGTCCAGTTACAATAAATTTATATCTATACTTAATGTTATAAACAGGTAAAATTTGTTTGTTTGTATGTAGGAGGTAATCTCTGGAACAACTGAACCGATTCTAAAAATTCGATCACTGATAGGAAGCTACATTATCCCCTAGTGACATAGGCTATAAAAGTTTTTGTTTTACGCATCCATGCTCGCGTTGTAGCTACCAAATCCCTGTTTGCGTGCTATGCTAAAAACCTAACTTTTAAACGATACGAGATAGAAAAAATCCAAAAACTCTTTATCTAATAAAAACAAACAACTTTTGTATGAAATATTTTTTCATACAACCAATAGTTTGGATACAATTTCAGTACGAAGTCTATGCGGGTCAGCTATAATAAATAAACAAAATACACGTTTCAGCGCTTTTTTCCAATCAACCCTTTAGGGGGTAAAATAGGGAGTCAGAGTTTCGATGTTTTTGAAGCTAGAGACATGAATATTTCTATTTCAGTTATACATCATGAAATACATGTTTCTGAGTTTTTGGAAAATGGACCCTCAAGTGGGTCTAAACAGTAGGGTGAGCGGAAGTTTAGTATTCGAAAATTTTAAACAGGGTTTTAAGACAATCAGACCTTCACGGGAAGATATATTATGTTACTAAGTAATACGGGCTTTGCAAAATTTTTACGAGCGAAGCCGCAACAAGTAATGCTAGTATTTTATATTTTGTGTTTTCGTCTCTCCTCATGTTCCCAGATACGATATTTTGATCGGATTAAAAGTGTGACCGCTAGAAAGTATACAAATACATACAAAATATATCAATTTATACTCTAAATCAAAATATACTCTATACCGTGAGTGTTGAAAGCATTTCGAATAGAGAATCAATGTTAAATATTATTTATTACTGGCTGGCCGTGTGGTTACTGTGTGAAGTCAGTCAGTACACATGTAATGAGAGTGGATTATATATGTTCATTGAGTTCTTAACTTTAGTATGTGCATCACAAAATCCCACCCACTCTTAAATGACAAACAAGCAACCATACACATACAGTATACCTATACACTATCCAGATGTTTGTATGTATGTGTATTGTATAGGTGTACTGTATAGTGTTTTATAGTTAATATTTTATTTATTTATTAAAAATTGAATCTCTATTAGAAATGCTTTTGAAAACGGTCTGTATATTTATTTGCGCACATTGACGCAACTCTTGCGTAACGTAATTTTATCTTCGGTTGTAACAGAACCCTAACAATTAATTAAAAAACTACATCCAAATTACTAATAAAATCAATATCTACGATTAAATTTTATCTTTGCGTACTAAATATACGTACACACCCGTTCATAAAAATTGAACGAGTAAGTCACATTCTAAGCTCGTATATATTCTTAAATATACGTATAATATTACATACACCAACACTTAGAATGTTTCAACGAGTTTAATTTGTATGAACGGGAGTGTACTTTGCGATACAAAATTTCCTGATAAGTTTTTTTTTTAATATTTTTGCAATTTATACTAATTTACAATAAATATTTAAGTATTTTGTAATTTTGAGTACTATTCCACAGCAGAAACACGACGCGCGCTGGAATAGCAAGAAAGCAAGCGTAATATTTCTTTTGCCAACATGTGAAGTTGACCGATACTGTTGAACGTCATCATATTATACAATACGGAAAGTAAAACCATAAGTTGGGATTTTTTTTTTTAAACAATTAACCTTGCGCGTCGTCTGAAATTGTTTTGTTATCACAAACAAATTTACCCATTAATTAAAAAAATTTTTTGCGAAAAATTTAATTTCACTTGAAAAGCTATATTTGAAAAGTTTTGGAGGCTAACAATTTTTGTTGGATCGAATAAAAATCGATAAAAAAATGGCTGGAAAAAATACAAGTGTATGTAATAAAATTGGTTTGATCGTTTGGAAGAATTTAATAATCCGTAAACGGCATTGGCTATTAACGATTTCTGAATTTCTAATGCCGATTATGTTATTTTTCTTAATTGTTTATGTGAATATTGAGAGTGATTTTAATGTGAGTGGACAATATGATAATGAAAATACAACATATTTTACGAAAATGAATTTAACACATTTACTCGGATATGGTAGCATCAGAAAATCGGAACTATTGTATACGAAAAATACCACATTGCATAAACAATTTATGGAAGCATTGCGTATTAAATTAAACATGGCAGAATCACGTAAGTATTTGGAAATTTAATTTTTATAATCTTACTAGCGTCGTAGGGATTTCCCATACGGAAATTCAACTCTCGTGAACCATCAGACTTTTCTCAATTGTAAAAGCGTATAAAGTATCAGCTTACAGGTTTCTATAACTTCAAAAATGACGCTCTTTATTTTACCCCCGGTTAGGGTATAAAATTCCTAAAACGCTGATATAACTGACTTTTATTGATGAACAGAAGTCTAAACATTAATTTCTATATTTCTAGCTTAAAAAATGACGAACTTTCATACAAAATTTTATCCCCTAATTCAACCCCGTAAGGGATGAGGGCTCACCTAAACGTTATATAAAGAACTTCTGTGCAAAATTTCATGCTTCTAGGCTCACCGGTTTAGGGTGTGTAGATTTTATTAAATAGATTTCATTTTTAAATTTTATTTTTGCGATAAAATTGCAATTGGGATGTTGACTGAAAATTTTTGTTCACTTCAATTGAACCATGTTTACAAATATCAAGGTAAAATTACTTTTTAAATAACTTTAAAAATAAGCGAGATATGAATGATTGAAATTCCCGATTAGACAAAGAGGGTGATAGCCCTCTTGATATGTTATGTGACGTTCACATAACTTTCACCATTTAAAATACACGTAAAACTCCGTTTTGCAAAGAAAGAAACAGATAATAATCTTTAAAAGCTTATAGCTTCCTTGTTATTTGTCGGATTTTAATTTCGTTTATAAATATTATTACAGTATTTTCGTATTCTGAAAATAAATATGACATATTTGGTATCAGTCAACTACCCAATTACGAATATACGCTAACACGGAAATCGAAATTCGCTAGTTTTGTTTAAAGGTTTTCGTCCAACATTTTTCTCGAAAACCGAATGAATTCGCCACAAATCAGCCACTTAGTAATCAGATATTTCTGGCAAGGTTAAACAATCTTTTGTAGAAATTATTTAGTTAAAAATTATTCCTGACAAAAATATGAACAACTTTAGTACCAAGCATCATTTTTTCGTAAGGGAAGTAAATTAGGCTCAATTTAAGCTTAATATGATATTTCGATAGTAAACAAATTGCATCATGTGTGTATATATATATCTCTCCTTGATTTCAAATTAGTTATATAAGCTTTATTTTAATGATAATAATATTTATCTTCGCAAACATTACACATCCGTGAGTAATCGTAATCAGCTTATAAGGTTCTTTCGCGTAATTTTTACACCTGATAAAATACACAGGTGTTCCTAATAAAAATCCAAATAGTCTATTGATCACGTAAAATCACTATCGAATTTGTAGCGGTAATAAAAAGTTTTTTTAGGTAAGCATGTACACTCCCGTTCATAAAAATTGAACCAACTGAAACATTATATAGTATTATACATATATTTAGTAATATATATATACGCTTAGAATAATAGTCTATTGATCACGTAAAATCACTATCGAATTTGTAGCGGTAATAAAAAGTTTTTTAGGTAAGCATGTACACTCCCGTTCATAAAAATTGAACCAAATGAAACATTATATAATATTATACATATATTTAGTAATATATATATACGCTTAGAATAATAGTCTATTGATCACGTAAAATCACTATCGAATTTGTAGCGGTAATAAAAAATCTTATTAGGTACGCACGTATACTCCCGTTCATAAAAATTGAACTAGCTGAATCATTATTTAGTAACATATACATACTCTTAAAATGTGACGTACTGGTTCAATTTTTATATTTGAAAGGCTCATTAACGAACGTCTGAGAAAGATAATTATTAATACCAAAAAAAAAAACACAATCAATTAAATCTAATTGTAAATATAATTATCAATATTAGTCATTGATTAATTTATTAATTATAATTATGATGTCAACAATTATAAATTGGAAGATAACATTGTTTTCCATTACGGTTAAGCACCCAACGCGGTAACACACGTGGATACAGGCCCGTAACGAGGCTTGTGCAGGCGGTGCTTCGGTAAACCGGAGTCTCCGGCTACGAGAAGCCTCCAGTGCTCAAATCACTGACCCCTATATAACTGGACAGATTATCCCATGTTACGTCATTAGCCCGAATAGAAATGCTCCTCAACTAGCCAAGGTACTAATTTTTGCTTTAGCACGCCTGCGCGGCATGTATGTGCAATAAGTATGTGTATTGATGTAGGTGTGGCTGACACAATTGTATTTCCACTACACACATAAAGTTGTTAGTCACGAAAGCGCACTGACATCAAATTTAGTAGCTTGGCTAATTGAGGTGGTTAGACAGTGCTTCAGTTATATAGAGGTCAGCGGCCCAAAATCTAAAAGCTTCACTTAAGGAAGGTCCAGCACTGTCTAGTGTAATCAGGACAAAAAAACGGTTTGCTTTTATTATAGAACAAATGCATATAAACACACACACAACACATCCATATATGTTTATATACAAATTAATGTAATTTTGAAATAAATAAAAATTTTAAACTATTATATTTCGAAAACAAAACGGTAAAACACGATTTAAAAAAAAAATTTACTTAATAAATATTTATCTTTACTGTCTTAGTTTTTTTTTTTTAAATTCTGTCGAGTATTTTTTTATAATACAACAGATAATAGTTGGCCAGGCATGAAGTTTTCCATGCTTCTAATGAGAGAGAATGATTACTTTGTTATTAATTATCTCGCGTTCTGAAATTCGGGATTTATTAGAAAACGTTATTTTTAGCCTCAAAAAAAAAAGAGAAAAATCTGTCGAAAAGTGGTTTTATGCCTGGAACTCCCTTAATATTTTGAGATAAAAACTTGTTATATTTATTATAGTTTTGTAAAAGTGAGCAGCAATTTTCTACTTTTCAAGCGTCCGTCATGGATAAAATATAAAAAGTAGATTTTTAGTTACACGATTTTTAATTTCAGAAATACATGGATATGAAGATGAAAAATCATTAATGGAAGATTATACAAGATTATCATACAATGATACGGGCGCAAATCTATTAAAGGTTATTGTATTCCATGAAGAATCAGATGATGATGCTGAATCCGTAAATCCAAAACATTTTAAATACACGTTACGTACAGCAAATAGCCGATTCAATACTAAATCGTTGTTTCCTGCGTTAGAACAACCTCCTGGTGCTACCTGGGGTAAGTGTGTTTCAACTATAGGTGTATTCGTTTTGGGCGCTTACACGCTTTCAGCGCTGTCAAGCGTTGTTTTTAGTCATGGATACTACATAAGGATACCGAACTCAAACGGGGGAATAGGCAAAATATGGCAATGAAATGGTAATAATAATATTTACTTTTTATGCCACTAGCGTCGCTAGTTAGTCATCCGTACTACAATCCGTACCGAAGTGAATATAGTATAATAAATAGGAGTGAAGTAAGCATGTAACCAGTTTTATTTCGTAGTGATTATTTTGAAGAATGCAATTTGTTTCAACTAATTCCTTATTGAAAAATTGAAATTACTTATCATTTATTAAAAAAAGTATTTTATTGAAAAAATACTTTGGCTGCAAATAATTTTTATAATACTACGTAAATGCGTAATGTTTTTCAATTAAAACTCGCGTCTTATACACTCACCACTGTTTCCGGCATAGAAGCGACACTACTGACAACTTTATTTGCCAATTATTTGTTTACATGGACTTTGGTATCCTTGTGTAGTATCCATGTTTTTAGTGTTCAACTTGATACTGTGTATCCTGACAAAGCGCGATAGTGACTGAGTTGCACGATAGACACAAAGCTCACAGAAACTTTCTTTATCGAGGTAGAGTGCAAAAGCATATGCGCAAAATCGTACTAAATTCCAAAACGAACACTTTATAAGTGATTGTTTATTTATCTGTCACCGTGCATCGAGTTTTTTCAGTGTATTCAATTGCATTTTTTAATTTTTTGAATGTTTTAAATCTGTTTTTTTTTTCTGAATAAACAAAATAAACCAACATACAAAATCTTATTCGAAAAAAACCTACATTACCGACACACTTTTTCAAATTGTCAGTTTATGGGGGTTTTGGTTCGATTTTAGGGCCTTTCGAAGTCACTTAACCAAACATTATATTGCTTGAAAAACAGCTTAACTATTTTCAATATCGCCATATTGAATATTGATGTCAACTGACGCTTACACGTACTTATAATGCCAAAACGGCATTTTCAAGGGTAGAGTAAGCGTTCATAAGCCAACACAAACGCCAATAAATTGAGCTACTAAATTTTTTTTTTTAATGCATTTGGTATTCATTACTACATCAAGTATTGTTTTTTCAATAGGTGGTACTTATTACTTACGAGTACTTTCTGTTTCTTGGTACTTTGCCCAGCTCTGAAGAAGAAAATTCAAACGTGAGATAGACAATTTCTTACATTATTTCCATTATTTATTATATGTTTTCACTGATAATAAGTAGTATAATTGTCATAAGTAAATAAAACAACGATTGGTTTTAATAGTTTCAGAAACTACCAATAGATGTCATGTCACTTGTATTAATCGTAAATAGTTTTTCTAATAAAAGTTCGTAACACTTTGTATCGGACAAAACCCGTCTCCCCTAGCCTATAGAATACATAAATTTTATTGATAATTTGATTTCTTTATATTTTTAGATCCATATTTGATCAGTGGATTTTTAGGATTACAAATGGTCATTGATCAAACATTGATTGAAACAGTAACGAAAAAATTATCATTACCATTTCAAGTAAGTTATGTGAAATCACTTTTTGGGGTACAGAATACAATTTCCAGTAGTATAGCCTACAACACATCCCAGATAATAAGTACAGTATCGGTTTTATCCAAATCCATCAAATTGTTTTTAAGTTAAATCGATATAAAATTATATACAAAGAATTTAATACATAAATACAGATTTTTCAAGTAAAATTTTATAGAAGGTATTCTGTTTAAACAAAAAAAGTTATTTGTTATGAAAAAAAGAATTTTTAAAAAAAATTAAGATATTCAACCCCCTCTCCTAGTGAAGGGATTATGGATCGATTTTGCCTATCAAGTTACGGACAAGACAAAAAGACGAACATCTGTATCCAAATACTTTTTCTACAACCAATTTTTCTAAATCGGGATTAAACTTATAATATCCGAATGTACACTCCCGTTCAATAAAATTGAACAGACCTGAAATGTTAATTTTCTTACATTTCATAAAACTCCTCACTTTTGTAACTCTCTGTATAATGATTCATTTATAAACAAAGATAAGTAGTATATATTTTAAGTGTGAAAAAAGATAAAATAGAAGTATAGTAAAAAACATTTACTACAAGAAAAATCAAAATTGTGAGAGACTGATTTGGTTCAGATCTGTTCAATTTTATTGAACGGGAGTGTATATTACATATACGAGTATATGCAGTTTTTTTTTCTTTCAAAAAGCTATGATTGTACCGTTGAGTTTTCAATGGGTTTCATCTATTATTTATATCACTTTATTGTTTCTTGTAGTTATTTTTACAAGGTATACCAATTCCACCGTATTCATCAACATACGATATGGATCTATTGAATCATATTTATTATTTTGTATTGCCAATGTTGACAGCAATGAGCTTTGTATTTTTATGTCCATCGTTATTGACACGCGTTGTTGAAGAAAAATCTACTGGTATTAAGGTAAGATGGAAGTTAATATATATATCAGAGGTGGGCACAGACAGCTCGTCTGAGCCTTACGAGCTCTCCATAAGCTGGGTGAGAGTAAGTAAAGAAGGTATGTTTTGAAGCAAGACGGAACGATGTTTCAATACAGGTTGCCTACCGATTATTGCCCAATAATTTATTCAATCAATTTAGAAATAGTTTTATAAAATATTTATTGTTTAAATAATATCTTTTACAGTATGGAGAGATACACCAAAAAACATAATAATAATAATAATAACAATAATGATAATAATAACAATAACAATAATAATAATCTGAACTTATCCAAGACTGCTTGCTATGTCTTCTCCATTATTAAATTCACTACTTTTATTTTTTTTGAAAAACAAATTATGCGAAAAATAATTTCCACTACTACAAATAGTACTTTTCACTTTTTCAATTCAAAGTAGACTAACTCGAAGAACTCAAATTCCCACTTTATGTAAAATTTAACTTAATTCATCAAATTCCCATGACACTATACTGAGCATACTCCATACGAAGAAAAAATAATTAAATCAGGTAAATAATTCTTTATTAGTTCTCGGATATGAATAGTAAAATATTTAGACAAATCATTTGGAATTTCCAAAACTTTAATTCTATTTAAATTATCCTTTGCAAAAATTTCCCTCTTTTATTACAATGGTCCAGCGGTAAACTTAAAGGTTCAAAAGATTTATATATATTTTTTATATATTTTTATTTTATTCATACACAAATATGATATATACTAAAAAGGTACATTTTATGACCCTAATTACCAGCCCAAAATTCCAGAGTATGTATTGAATGATTGCTTGTATTATTTACTTTGTATAATAGTGACCATAAAAAAGATTTGGTATTATTATATTTTTTTCAGAAAATGTTTTAATTAAAAAAAGAAAATATTAATAATTGGTAGGTTACCCTGTATTAACTCTATCTCTCTTCCCTACCTCTCACTCAGAGCTTGGCCGAGTCATCTCCTGCCCACCTCTGATATATATTTTATATATATATATATATATATATATATATATATATGTCGAGAGTCCATACTCTACTTCATAAGTTCATGAACTTAAAAAATTGAGTATGGACTATTCGAATTGTATTTAAAATAAAATCGAAATATATTTCAATTTAAACTTTAATTTAGAAATTTGTTTGTTTAGGAATTAATGAAAATGATGGGTTTAAAACAATGGATGATGTGGTTGGGTTGGATTATCAATGCATTAATCATTAATATCATATCAATAACAATTATTGTTGTTATATTGAAAGTGAAATGGTCTGAACAGAATGATGCTGTTTTACCAGCAACTGATCCATTTTTATTGTGGATCTTTTTATTTTTCTATGTTTTTTCTGGCATATGTTTTTGTTTTTTCATGTCTACATTATTTAATAAACGTAAGCATGCATATCAGACAGTCTTTATAACCATGGGTATTGCCATATCGATATCCGATAAACAATTCTATATTTTAGAAATAAAAATACACTCCAAAAATAGTGCTCACATCACCAAAATCCAAAAAAATGGTTTATGGTCAATGTTGGCAATATTTCATCTGATTTTAATGATTTTTTTTTCAAATTTACTAAATTTTTATCAAAAACTTCGTATTTAATAACAACTTTCGACATTATAAAATACAATTTTTTTTTGCATTATTTGTATAGCAACAATGGCTCAAGGTGTAGGTGTCGCTATATGGATTATGTCATATTTTGTACCACAAACAACAGCCAGAAGTGCAAGCACAACAATTGTTGGAAAAATTTTCTTAGCCATATTACCAAATATGGGTGTATTGTTTGGATTCAATGCGATTTCGAATCTTGAAATGAATAGTAAGTTTTATTCCTTAATTATTTAAAATTCTTACGCGCACATTATTTGAAAAATTAATTGGATTTAAATAGAGAATCTTACCTTGCAAAGTTCGGTTATTGGGGGTTTCGGGAAAAATTGTAATAATGAAATTTGTTCAAAATTTTGCCCCCTAAGTTGATAATAGCTATACCAAAGCTGTAAAACCAATCAATACTGAGATATTCTTATTAAAAACAAAAAAAATATATACATAGTTTGGCAGTCTATACTCTACATATTAAGTTCATTGTATTCATGAACCTATGAAATAAAGTATGGACTATTAAATTTTTTAGTGTTTTTTTTTTTTAATAAAATTGAAATATATTTTTCAATAATGGAATTAAGAATTTAAAACTCTCTACGCATAGATAAGAAAACTATTTGATACAATTATCGATATTGTAGAAGTTGGTTTAAAATGGTCAAATATATTTGAAACAACGAATTCCGAAGATATGTCAATGGGTGCTGTTTATGGAATGTTAATATTTGATATATTTTTATATTCACTCTTAACATGGTATTTTGATAATATCAAACCAGGAGAATTTGGTTTAGCTCGTCCATACTATTTCCCATTTACAGTAAGTAAAAAAAAGTATACGTTTAAAGAAATTTAGAAATGAGACTATTTGATACATACGAAAGCTGGAATAAAGCATATGATATAATTGATATGTGTATGATAAATCATTATTCGTCAGTCTTGAATATCAATCAACGAAATTGTCACTCAAAAGAGTGTATAGAGCTTTAGCTTTACATTTTGTTTTCGCCTCTTGGTTGGTAGCCCTAGTGTACACTGTAAAAAATAAAATAATGGACCCACTACACGGCGTAGTTGAGAGTTTTGTTACATTGTGTGTTTAAACTTAAATAATAAATTAAAAGTTTCAAAATTTTATAAAACTATTAGTAATTGATATAAAATATCACAAAAAAATTCAGCTATGACATGTTCTATTGTGATGGGTATATATAATAATCAAAACATCATAGCAGGTAGTTAGGATCGTATTATAAGTTTAAATAGTGAGTAAACACTATTTAAGAGTTAATAATCAGAGTTAATACTCAAACTGAACTCTGTAAACAGAGATAGTATAAGGAATCAGTGATAAGGAATCAGTGATAAGGAATTTGTTATATTCTAGAAATCATATTGGGCATCAACAAAAGAAATAGACGAAGACCCTTATCACGTAGACAAGAACAATGAACAAATCAAAAATACAAATTATGAAGCACCACCATCAAATTTAACAGCCGGAATTAGAATTAATAATTTACGTAAAATATATAACAATGTTAAAGCTGTGAATGGTCTAACAATGAACTTCTATAATGGTGAGATCACAGCATTGTTAGGACACAATGGTGCTGGTAAAACTACAACAATGTCAATATTAACTGGAATGTTCTCACCCACCAGCGGTCATGTGACAATCAATGATTTTAATATACGTACACAAATGGGTAGTGTACGCGATATATTAGGACTGTGTCCACAACATAATATGTTGTTTACTGATTTAAATGTACAAGAACATTTAATATTCTTTGCGAGGGTTAGTTAGTATACACTTTATATCGTATAGTCCATACTCTATTTTTAAAGTCCTTGAGCATTATAATAATAACCATGAACATAAGAAATATAATATAGACTATTCAGTTCATTCTTATAACTCGTGTAAATACAAATATTACAATCATCATAGTCTATTTTTTACTTATTAAATTCATGAATATCATGAACTTATGAAATAGTGTATGGACTGTTGTACTGAGAATGGTTGCCCCATCTATGAATCCTAATTAATAATAATAAAATGATTTTAGTTAAAAGGTAAAACCCATAAAGAAGCAACATTGGAAGCACAAAATTTATTGGATACTTTAAATTTATCAAATAAAAAAACAAATTTAACAAAGACACTATCCGGTGGAATGAAACGTAAACTATCATTGGGTATTGCATTAGTTGGTGATGCGCAAGTACTCATGTTAGACGAACCAACATCTGGTATGGATCCAGAAGCAAGGCGTGAAGTATGGGATCTATTATTGGTAAATACCATCATTTTATAAAAGAATTAGACTTTAGTAAAAGTTCTCTTTGTAACGGTTGAAAATATTGATCGCAGAAAGAAAATTTTGGTATAAGTGTTCAGTAAATGACCAAAGTAGTTCATTTCCGCATGTCCGCCTGTCTGTTTGTCCGTCAACACGATAACTCAAAAACGAAAAGAGATAGCGAGCTGAAATTTCGTATACGTGTGTTCTAGAGCTAAAAAGTAAGTTTGAATTTTTGAATGGGCAAAATCAGACCATGTTTGGACAAAATGGGCAAAACTGTTTATCTTTCAAACCGTAAGAGATAGAACAAAAGTTTAAAGATAAAAAATGTTTCTTTTTTAAAAACAAACAACTTTTGTTTGAAACATTTCTTCATCAATTCAGAATATACCGGGTATTTAAGCGATTAACTTAGTTAGCTAATACATACTTTATAATTTAATTAGAAAATCCGTAGTCCTGATAAAGTGATAGTAATCACAACACATTTTATGGAAGAGGCTGATGTACTGGGTGATCGTATTGCAATTATGGATCATGGAACATTGCAATGTTATGGCACATCAATGTTTTTAAAACGTAAATATGGTGCTGGCTATCAACTGTCATTGATGAAAGTTGACGAACACACCAATGTACAAAAACTGAAAACAATTATTGAATCACAAATACCGAATGCATGTTTAAAACATGAGAATGCTGGTTTAGTGACATTCACGCTGCCCACAAATGATAATGATAAATTTCCAAAATTATTTCATACATTGGAAACATCCAAAAGTGAATTACATATTAGTGGGATTGGTTTGTCGATTACCACTTTAGAAGATGTATTTTTACGGTAAGAAATATCATTTTTTCTGTGTACAGGGTGCTTCTCAGATATTAATCTGGAAAAAATTTCCCCGGGATTTAAATTCTAAGGAGAAACAAAATTGTATTTTTAGTTACTCAATCTAAAAATAATATAAACTAATATGACTTCTTACAGTAACCACGCGGCCAGCCAGTAATAAATAATATTTAACATTTATAGTACCTTAGTAGATGTATAACTCGTGTTTTTGTACATCTGTGCGTGTAAAAAAATAATATAAACAGTTCACTAACATTGATAATAGAACTCAGTATATATATATATATATATATATATATATATATATATATATATATATATTGAGTTTACTATTAAATTAGAGACAAACGTTTAAAATTGAAAACAACATTGAAACAAAGAATGGACTGATTCTCTTTGAAACAAACGATCTTTTTTAATTTAGATTGAATAGAATTATTACTTATTTCTGTTGTCATTATTTAGAGTGGGGGAAATTCTTGAAAAAGAAAAGCATAATAACTCACATGAAAATCAAAATTATCTACATGGAGGAAGTGATTATGAAAATGGAAGTAGTCAAGGTATGGAATATATTCATTTTTTGATTGATATAATAAATATTGTATAATTAATTACTTTTATTTATGATTTAATAGATCTTTTAGTAAATCGTCGAAATGAAGGCCTCATACTTGAAATGAATCGTATGAAAATATTATTAATCAAAAAATTCTTATTTAGTAAACGAAAATATTTTCAATTTTGTATATTTGTAAGTATTAGTATCTTAAGCAGTCCATACTTTATTTTTTAAGTCCCTGAACATTACAATATTTGTTTTTTCTTTTTTTTAAATCCTGTATCTTATGAATAATATATGAAAGGGTATTATCGATTAGTAACGGTTACAAATATTGATCAGTGAACAAAATTTTTGGTATACGCGAAGCTTTAAGCGTTACGTCCCTGGTGGCCATACAATGTAACTAACAAAAAAAAAACATTAAGTAAGTTTAATTCTGTAAGCGTTTTTTTCAAGCAAATTTTCTAATGTCTCGACCTTGTTCAGTGCGACCTTTGTGTTTATTTAATAAAAGAAGAAACTCAGAAATGCATAAACAGCCCCTCTCCCCCATAAAATCCCCAAACATATATCTAAGAGATAGAATAAAAGTTGAAATACAAAAAATGTTCCGTTTTTTAAAACAAACAAGTTTTGTTTGAAATTTTTTTCCATAAAATTAACTTCAACTCAAATATCTATAATTATTTGTAGACGAATATCTTCAGAGACAAACATATGTATGAATACCCAACAGTAATTTGGCATCGATCTAGAATTCAGTATGTACAAAGTATTTACACAATTAACGACGTCTTATATTTCTTGTTAAATTTTTTTTTTGTCTCAGTCCAGATTCTATATGTAAAGTTCTTACGAATGATAGATTGTTCATGGACTTATGAAATAAAGTATAGACTCTGTAATAGGGAATATACATGAAAATTTTTTTTCACATTTATTTGCAGAATATGAAAATACTGTTAATAATGTAATAATATTTAAAAACGAAATTAAAATCCGACAAACATCAAGGAAGCTATAAGCTTTTAAAGATTATTATCTGTCTCTTTCTTGCAAAAATACTAAAAACGGAATTTTACGTGTATTTTAAATGATGAAAGTGTAATATGACGTCACATATCAAGAGAGCTATCACCCTCTTTGTCTAATCGGGAATTTCAATCATTCATATCTCGTTTATTTTTAAAGTTATTTAAAAAGTAATTTTACCTTGATATTTGTCAAGTAAACATGCTTCAATTCAAGTGAACAAAAATTTTCATGCATATTCCCTATTAATTACACAACTAATATTTATGTTTTAGTTTTTAATTCCAATATTCATGGTGCTATTTGCAATGATATTTATTAAACAAGCCGTCGATACAAGATATTTAACAAATCCACCAATTGATCTAACATTAGATCAATATGATCCACAATTAGTTTATTATACGAAAAATGATGGTTCATCCGAAGATTTACAAAAAATCAGTGAAATCTATGAGAAATTATTAACTAAAGATACGATTCCAAAGCCTGTTGAAGATGTTAATAATGAAATTATTGAATTTGGCAAAACGAATATAACAACTTATAAAGAAATGATTGTTGTCGCTGGAGAATTTAATGAATCAACAAGTATTCCATCATTGAACGCAATGTACTCAACAATTGCTTACCATTCAGCTGGTATCAGTTTAAATATGATCACAAATACGTTGTTAAAGTTTTTCATGGGTGATGATTATTCAATTTCAATTGTTAATCATCCATTGGATACGAATTCAGATGAGATGGTTGAAGCGATGATTACGAAAATACAAATTATTAGTATTTTTTTGGTATTCTATCCATTTGGTATATATTCATTTTTTTTTTTAAATTTGTTCACTGAAACTTCTATAGCAGAAATCAGATTAAGGTCGGATGGGGAGTTTCACAGACAATCAACCCAAATAACCCAATAATCATGGAGTTATTAGACGGCAGTAAATGCGGTAGGCCAATTTATGCCAGTTTTAAACTGGGTTGTGAGGTTTTGAATAGCTGAGAGTTTAAATTTCCACGTTGAAAATTGTTAGTTATTTGATAAAATAAAGTAATGAAATGACTTCGTTATTTTTGAGCCAGACAGTTTGATGCGGTATTTAATATATATCAGAGTATATTGAGTTTAGTCCCGAGTTTGTAACGGTTAAAAATATTAATCACAGCACAAAATTTAGGTGTTATAAAATGATCTAATTAGTCCGTTTCCACAAATTTGTACGTCCGTAAACACGATAACTCAAGAGACAGCGGCACTGAACTTTCGTATGTATGTTCTAGAGCTAAAAAGTAAGGTCGTAAATGTGGCAAAATCGGACCATGTTTGGACAAAATGAGCAGAATCTTTGGAACAGTAAGAGATAGAACAAAAATTTTAAACACAAAAGGAACACTTTTGTTTGAAACATTTCTTTTCTAAAATGCATATTTAAAAAAAAAACTTTAGACGGAAACTTTTCAAATGAACACACGGTATAAATTGATAAAATGCGATCGAAAATCCTTAAATTTTATTTCGATTAATTTTGCTATAGAAGTTTAAAAATAATACGTTCTGATAGAATATTTAATATGATAATTTTTATAGGATTTTTAACATTAATTGGAAGTTTTTTAAATTTTCCAATTGTCGAACGTGTTTCGAATATGAAACAATTACAATACATGACCGGACTGCAAGCGGTCACATATTGGATGGCCACATATTTATGGGATATCATGATCTACATTTTGGCAACATGTTTCTCAATTTTAATGATTGTATTCTTCGACCAGACTGATATATTTAATGGTGCTACCGAAATATGGACAATATTTGCATTTTTAATACTATATGGTTTTGCTAACATAGCATTCTGTTATTTTGTTAGTTACAAAACACGAACATTTGCTGGCGGTTTTAAATTATTATTGGTCACAAGTTTACTAATTGGTATGATCGGTAGTGCTGGCACCTATATATTAACAGTTATACCGAAAGATAGTTGGCAAACTGCCGGCGATATAATGCATCGGATATTCTCATTTTTTCCACAGTATGCACTGTCAAATGGTTTGCAAAAGTTTGCAAATGTTGCTGTAAATAATAATAATTGTAAAATAATGAATTTGGAACAACTTATAATCAAATGCAGCCAGAAACCGAAATATAAGTGTTGTCGTAAGTATTCAATGTGGTACCATGAAGAATAGATATATCTTAATCTATTGTTCATGGTGGTGGTACATACACATCTTGGCCACCATATATGTAGTACTCCTATATCATGAAGAATAGATATATTAGGAGAGCGAACGTAATGTTAAAAAAACGGTCAAGAATTGGTGTAACTATCTTTTATCAGCAGGGGTCACTGGTCTCAGTGCCGTACGGAATTTAAATGTTTAAATGTAGGCGCCAAGAAATCACTTTCATTCAGTTAATAAGAAGTCTTAGTTTTATAGATAATAAAAAATTGTTTTCGATTATCAAGTAATAATTAAATAAATATTAATAATAGAGAATTCTTAATAATCTGCAATAAATTAAAAGATGAAGAATCATAGTGATAATTGCAATTAATAATTACAAATATATGTTTACAATACTAACATATATTAGATAAAGAAAGAAGATGACAACCGGTAATTACAGACCATATTCCTTTCGTAAATGCAGACACGCATTCCTAACCTTAAACAACCTTCCACTCATAGATATATAACAGTATATCTATGCTTTCCCTATACAACATCGTCCCATTTTTTCATATTTATAAAATTAAACAATTTTTATACTTACAATTTTTATTTGTAAGATGTGATAACCGTTGATTTTAATATGTAATAATAATAATAATTCCGTACGGGCAGATTCGCACTGCCGCTAGTGGCGAAAATAATAACTATGATCTCTACACGTTTTTGAGGACACAAAAACAGACGATTTGCCTATGTCGTTCAATCTCCTAATATATCTATTCTTTATGTCCTATATGGTCACTTAGTATAGGAAAGAATGTCCCAATATTAGGATGCCGACTATATTTTTCTCTCTCTCCTCCGAGACAGAGAAGAGAGACATAGAGATATTAAGGAATTTAATTTTCAATCTTAAACCGTCAATATTTCTGTAAATATTAGTGTAACAGAAAAAATGAAAAGAGACAAAATTACAGTAAAACTTAATACCTACAACTTTACTTCTTATAAATTTTTAGATTTTTCGAATATTAAGGGAAATATGTCAAATTTTGTGTTTCCCCCTCCCTTTAAACCCTCCTTTCCCCTTGTCCGATTTTACCCATTTACGAACTTGACCATTTGAATACCAACAGCGCTTCAAATACCAAATTCCATTCCAATCAGATTAAAATTGTGACCGCTAGAGCGATTACAGACACATATATATATACAGTGTGTCTACTTAAGTTGGCTCCATATGGAAAACTTTTTTATTATAAGGTTTACGAAAAAAACTTACCCTTTATAAAAATCTCTGCATTCGAAAATATTAATATTCAGCTAATCACTTTTGACATCGAATGTATAGGCTGTCTAAAAATTGAAAAAGTTCGATAGGAATGTGTTGACCACTTCAATTTTAAATTAAATTTTGTATATTTTTGTTCTAAATGTAGACCATATAGAACAGATTATACGCGAAACGGTTCAAGAAATCACTCCCGAGATATGTGGGAGTGGATTTAAAGAATTTTGTAAAAGAACAATTACATGTATGGAACGCGAAGGTAGATACGTTGAGGCAAAAACGAACTGATGATAACTGTTGTTACTTACGTCAACAATAATAATTGTATTTTTAATGTAATGTATGAAAAATAAATTTCTGTAGTCATTATTTTTTGTTACATATCATTCATTAAACGTTTCAAATCAGCAAATAAACATTTGAAGTACGATGACTGGTTAATTAGAATAACAGATAACGTGTTTTATAAGTAGTATTTGCAAAATTTAATTTAAAATTGAAGTGAAAAAAAAATTCCTACCGAACTTTTTCAATTTCTGCACACCCTGTACATTCGATGTCAAAAGTAAATAGTTGCATGTTAATATTTTCGAAAGCAGAGATTTTTATAAAGGATAACCTTTTTTTCGTAAACCTTATAATAAAAAAGTTTTTCAAATGGAGCCAACTTAAATAAACACACTGTACATATATATATTTATATATATATATATTTATATATATATATATATATATATATATATATATATATATATATATATATATATATATATATATATATCTATATATATATATATATATATCTATATATATATATATAAATATATATAAATTTTATAGATGGTGATTTTCGACATCTACTAGGTAGAATCGATGGACATTTGAAGAAATTTTTGCAAAATTTTGAAGTCGGTACGAGACCAATAGTTCTATTTCCTTTCAAGAAATCCGCTAAAACGGGCATATATATTAGAATAGATAGATAAATCAGAGCTTATGCAGTTTATACAGGATATTTAAACACTTACTTAGGTAAATTTTAGTTACATTTTCACTTGTTTTATTTTTCAGCGTTTTTATGTGACGATAAAGTGTCGAAATGTGATTATAGCATATCGTACATGAGTGGTAGCGATGGCATTCAAGACCTGTTTATAATGTTAGCGGTCGATACAATCATATATTTGGCATTGGTATTATTGATTGATTATAATGTATTTGGTACCATTAGAAAAATGTTATCTTTTTCGAAAAAGAATTCATCGGAGTGCAACAATTATCAACAACAACAATTAGATCCAGATGTTATTCACGAACAAAAACGTGTTTATAATCAATATAATTATGGTCAAGGAAGTAAGTCTGAAGCCATTACAAATATATAAACAGTGTGTAACCCCGCTATTAGGGAACTAAAAGTTTTGAATTACGAGGTTGCATGGGTTTCGAAGGCTAAACTAAAACATATTTTCTCTAATTTTTTTCTAATATTATAAATGAAATATTTTATCCAACCTTTAAACAGATCAAAGATCAACATTTGACAAAGATTTTGTGAAATTTTCATTTCAAAATTTTAAAAATTGACCCATTGAGACCACATTTCCTGTGACATCTCAGAATAAAGTACCCTTGGCGTAGTCAAAATAACTCATGATAAATTCATCCAAAATTAAAAAACCAAATTATTTCTGTTAGTAGATATACAGGGTGTCCCCCGTAAGTAGTCGAGTTCCATAAGAGGGTAGGTAGAGGGTACGATTTTGGAACGAAATGTCTTGAAACATTTTTTTATTATTATTACATCCTTAAAAAAATATCTGCTTACTATAACTTGTGTCCCAAAGCTACTATGAATTTTATCAGTCGCTCGTATCCACAGAAATAGGATAGTAAAATTTAATAGGTGGGTCACCCCCATAAAACCTTTTGTTTTATGGGGGTGCATGCCTTGCGATTTTCTAAAAAATTGATAATTCCAAAAATTTAATAATTGCATTATTAAAAAAATTAATCAATAAAATAATTTTATTAATGCACTTTTGAGAAAATTTTATAATTTAACGAATTTAATTTGCGCATTTTTTTTTTAAATTTATTATTAAAACAATTTATTTATTACAATTTTCAAAAAATAAAAAAATTTAATTAATGCACTTTTCAAAGAATTTGAAAAATTTAATCAATACATTTTTCCAAAAATTGATAATTAAATAAAAAAATGAATTATCAAAAAAATGCACGTTTTGCAACTCTGGTTTCAACCTAGTTTTCTTAATTAATAAATAATTAATTAACGGTGCGCCTAATAAAAAAATGTCTCAGGACTTTTCTTTCCAAAATCGTACACTCTACCTACCTTCTTATGGAACTCGTCTACTTACGGGACACCCTATATATATATATATATATATATATATATATATATATATATATATATATATATATATATATATATATAAAACCCGTGTTTGGACGAAAGAAAAAAAATGAAAATTTGGAATTTTTGGCAGAGTTTTGTACAAATTTTGGCATAATTTGCACCACGTATTTTTCAAGTACTAGTCAATCTTATCTTCGAGAATTGTTCAAAATTTGAACAAGATCGATTCATTATTTTTTGAGAAATCATGTCAACCAACTTCAAAAATAGAGTTTTGAGAAAAACGCGATTAAAGACAGACAAACAATAGCTAAACAGCTGCCTCAGTATATTTGCCAAGACTCTATCTCCTAGAGTTTTACTCTAATTGACTTAAAACTTTGGAAGAATATTCTAGATATATTGCTATTTAATAAGACAGTAAAAAAAATCGATTTTTTTGAATTCTCAAATCCCTTAAAATACCGAAAATTAATTATATTATGGGCAGTTTGCCCAAACATGGTCCTCAAGTCATCTTTAAGTCAAGAAACCGTAAGAGATAGAACAAAAATGTAGACAAAACATGTTCCTTTTTTAAAAATAAACATCTTTTGTTATAAACATTTGGACATAAATTTAGTATATATACCGGGTATTTAAGCAATTAACTCAGTTAGTTGTTATTTTCACGTGTTTTACTTAAATCCGGGCTAGTTATTAATAAATAAAATCTTTTTTTTCTTCAGATGATAATTTATTGGTATACGAATTAGAGAAATATTTTGGTACGTATCCAGCAGTACGTGGTGTTAGTTTTGGTGTACATGGGGGAGAATGTTTTGGTTTATTGGGTGTGAATGGTGCTGGCAAAACTACATCGTTTAGAATGATTACTGGCGATGAAGTACCATCAAATGGGGATGCCATTGCCAATTGTTACAAATTGTGTCAAAATAAAAAAGCAGTAAGCATTCATTATATAACTAAGAGTTACAGTGTGTCCCTACAATTTATTTAGCAGGCATTAAAATCGAAAAATTATAAATTATATCTATCATTTAATCCATTATTTACATTAGAATCAGAGAGTTAGTGAAATTGATCAAGACCAGTCCAGGTTTATCAACATATACATTTAATATACAAAATTTACGAACCAATCAAAATGATATCGTTGATAATGTGGCTCGTAATTCTAATATTCCTCTTTAATCAGAAACATGGAGTAATAATTATGAAGACATTCCTGTGCTTAATTTCAATTGTATAGTCAAATTTAAATGTTCTAATATTCTAGCTATTTACCAAAATAATAACCATCATTCCTCTTTCGTTCTATAATCTTCTCTTCACTGAAGAGTGAGGTCACTTACGTGACAGGCAGACACTTGTCTGTTTCGTTTAAGCATATAATGTATGTATACATAAATTTTGTCTATATACAGTATAACGCATATTTTTTACTGCATGTCGCTGTGAAATAGAGCAGAATAGAAATCAGTGTAACATCGATCTAGCGAGTGCTACATCAGTCGAGTTGTTATATCAGCGATTCGTTACATGCTGAAAATACACTCTGATCGGATTCTCACAACGCGCCAAAAGAAGTAAAACTTCAATAAACTTTTGTATAAGGTATTTCCAGGTTTTTTTTTTCTCCAGGCGTTAGGGAAGAAATGTTTGCTAAGTAAATTGTGAAAAGGCTTTTTATACTATAGCTCTAAAAGATTTGCATGATTTTATTTGTGGTTGTATAGTTCTTAGGTCAACTTGGATACTGTCCACAATTCGATGCACTAAATGAAGCATTAACTGCCCGTGAAATGTTAACAACCTTCGCATGCTTACGAGGCGTCTACACATCCGATACCAAATACGAAGTTAACAAATGGCTATCACTGTTAGGTTTAAATGATTACGCGGATCGTTTGTGTGGAACCTATTCGGGTGGTAACAAACGTAAATTGAGTACAGCAATGGCTCTAGTAGCCGAACCACCAATCGTACTGTTAGATGAACCGACAAGTGGAGTTGATCCAATATCACGACGTAATTTATGGACCGTATTATCATCAATCCAAAATAAACAATCCATTGTCCTAACCTCTCACAGTATGGAAGAATGTGAAGCATTATGTAATCGTTTAGCGATTATGGTTGATGGTCAATTGACATGTTTGGGTACGGTACCATATTTGAAACAACGTTTTGGACAAGGTTTTACTGTAATATTTAAAATTAAAAGTAATACAAATTGCGTAAACTTAAAAGCACATATCCAGTCTGAATTTGTTGATTGTGAGCTTAAAGATGAACATGATGGACTTTTACACTATCATATTAAGAATCCGAACACGACTTGGTATCAATTGTTCGATACAATTGAACGATTAAAATCGAATCCACAATATGGTGGCATTATTGAGGATTATACGGTCAGTGAAACGACATTAGAACAAGTATTTTTAGCATTTGCTAGGCAAAAATAAAAACAGCTGAAATTTCATTTAAATCGGGTATCAGGGTCATACATTCAAAGAGTGATCCTTGTTAAGGATTCACCTACAAAGTAATAAATGTTCGAACTGTCCGGGAAATCGTTGAAAACATAAACAATTAATAATACGTTTTTTATAAAAATAATTCGAAATGTATTTAAAATTTCAAAAATTGTAGAGCATAAAATTTCCTACACAGACGAACTCTGTTGTAAATCGGTAAAAACAAATATCTCCCAAAATAAAAAGATGAATTCGACACAATTATACATTTTACAAAATTTTGTGCCGAATCTACATGGTTTTCCAAAAAATGTTACAAGTAAAAATTGTTTATATTTTTATATTTTTCATAAACCAGACGAATTCAGCCCTAATCGACTGCAAAAATTTAAAAAAAACATAAGGCATTGAAACCTATGAATCATTGTACAGTTGATTTGTGCCAAAGCTATTTAGTTTTCGAAAAAATGGTTAAAACAAAAATTGTTTGTACTTTTATAATGAACACCTTTTATTTGAAACATTTTTTTCGAAAACTAGATGGATTCACCAATAATCGACTGCAAAAATTTGTAAAAGATATTATACCTCTTAGGAGGCTAATAGATAATTTTTGGCTTTAATTATTGGAGTAACCTATATTTAAATCCAATAAATAATAAATCTACAACTTTTATACTAAGCTAAATAAATCTAAACGATTTCGCAGGGCTCATATTTACACTAATTATTATTATTTATTTATTTTAATGTATTTGTTAAAATTGAAATGTAATGAAAAATTATTTATTTTTTAAATAAAACTGTTTAAATATTAAAACGGAATTTTATTTATAAGTGCACGGAAAATAATCATTATTTATAAATAAAATTGAAATTGGATTTCGCAAACAGATGCTCGAAAACAAAAACCCTTCTACAGGTATTATAGAATCCAAAATCCGACTCCAGTAACCATGAGTAAAAATCCCATTATTGTATTTTAAATGGATTTTAAGAGCAATTAATTATTTCCATATTACATATATTACGGTCGGAACAATAAATTAAAAATCAATACTAAATACTCGAAATTTTCATCAAAAAGTTTATATTAAAAAAAGTTAAATGTTAGAATAAACTTTTTATTCGACAAACGTGTTTCTAGTTTTGCCACTGTAGAACGATCTTAAAATCTTAGAGCCCACAAACCGTAAATGAAATCAATTTACAAGAAGTGTCCAATTTAATCAAATAGAAAAATTAAAATCAAATAGAAAATAAAATTAATTATTTACCTTAATATAATACAACCATACCAAATACCAATTACCAATACACAATCAACATTGAACACACTGTATTGTTTTCAAACACACACACTAAACATTATTTCCGAAAAGTTTTTTACCAATAAATTTTACATACAAAATTGTACGCAATCAAATCAAATTGTACCTGATTAATCTTTTTCATAAGAATTATATTTATTATAATATCTAATAATTAAATTTTTCCTTATTTAAATTTTATTAAAGTATCCAAGAAAAAAACATAAGTTGAATCACTGACCTCTGCATAACCAAACATTTCTTATAATCAAGTTATCCAAACGAACACTGTATTACCGACCATTGTATACACGTCACGATTCAGAACCTTGATATTTCCATTTTAATTTACTGATGCTCACGACTAGAGGGCGTTTTAGTTATTTTTTTTACATAATAATTTTAAACATTTTCAACGACCAAAAAACCTATTTATTTATTATTTTACATTTAATTTCAACTTATATTATATAGCATTTACTAGGATTACTAGTAAAACTTATAAGAGACGCTGATTTTTACGAATGTTGTACAATGAAGTATTTTACAATACCGCGATTTTTTATTTAAAATCGTCTTATTTTAAGTAAAAATGTATCACTTCACTTTTTATATTAAATAAAGTCAATTTGATTTAAGAACTTTTGACTTTAAAGTCCATTTATATTAAGTTTTATTAATAAATTATTTATTATAAAATGTTTGTTACAAACAACGCGTTCGACTTGCACACACTTGAATATAACTAACATGAAATCGAGTCGTTTTTGTTTCATTGTTCCATCTTCACTTACATGAAAAAATTCTATTTCATATTTTAATTAAATGTTTTTGGTTAGCATAAATTTTATTTAATTTATTTATGAACATTTTTTATTATATATTTATTTAAATATATTTTTATTAAAATAAAAACGATTTGAAACATTCACCATTCTACAAACGTACAAGTTTGAACATAGTTGATAATGATGTTTACTTGATATAAGTCAAGTTAAACAGTACTGCCACCTAGTAAATAATTAATTAATGAACTAAATTCAAATTAAAAATTTATCAAGTTTTTCAATTAAAAATTAATACATATTCATAATTATATTTATGAAATTTATTTTTATTCTCCAAAAATTATTATTTTTGTTAAATGAAATATTAACCAAACTTACAAAATGTTTTGAATAAATTTGTTTGTTTGTTTATGAATATTTATTTCTCGACCATTATTACCTCTATATACATAGAATATTGAGGTATTGTATTAATTATGAAATTTTACCAAATCTTTACGTTTTGAGGTTCTCTGATACAAAAAAAAAAACCATTTTTGGGCATTCTATGTACAAGATATCTCAAAAACTGAGATAGCGAGTAGGAAACTTAAGTTTAATAATATTATCGTCTCACGCGACTACAATGTTTTAACGGTATTATATAGCTAAACCGGAATGTTTTAATATATTGTAGCGTTCGAACGGATTAATGAATTAGTAGTTTTGTTTTTCATTTGAAATCGAATAGCCATATTCCCTACCTCGTTAGGGAATATGTTTTTTTTATGGAGTTAGATGAGCTACTGGAGCTCGGTTGAATGACAATTAATCCAACATTAGTAACGCGACACTTTATAAATATTTTGGTACCAATTCATAAATTTGTTGACTAATTGTTTTACCCATTTTTCGTTCAAAAAGATTTTTTTTGATATCCAAAACAAATTAATCCATTACCAAATTGTATTATGAAAAATTCAAAATTCTTGTTTTGATACAAAAATTTGCATTTTGTTTGAAAGTTTTTTATTTTTTTAATCTAAAATTTAGGATTACACTGGATAAATTTAGGGAATTCATGTGATTTAAAAGGATGAAGAAATGATCATAAATTGATAATATTCATGTCGATGAATGAAATTACACTTTGGTACCGTGTGTCACAGATATTATATTTAATTTTTACATAAATATAGGCAATGCAAATGACAATTATCAGTAGTAATATCTAGATATAGATCCAGATATATGTATCTCTATTATTATGGATTCTATTATTTGTACATAGAACTCAACATAAAATAGCTATTTTTACGATTGCGTTGAAAAAATTTGTATTTTTACGAGAGTTGGGATGTTATTTTAGGAAAATCCAAACTCATATTTTGAGTCACAAAAGTAGCGCTATTTTTTTTTAAATTTTAGTTGATTCGTACCGTATTCATTCGGTTTTTTGGAAAAATGTAACGAACAAAAGTTGTTCGTATATTTATAATAAACAAATTTTATCCGAAGCATTTTTTCGAAAACCGAATTCTTAGTATGTGAACCGTTTTAATTTGTTGAGATATGAAGCAAATTAAATCGATCACAGGTTGACTTGCGAGATTTTCGTAACAAATTATATCCGTGAAAACTTTAACCGAAGCTTTGTAAGCTTGAAAGAACGCTTCATACAAATTTTTACAACACAATACAATCTGATTGAATTAACTATAAATGTGATATTGAAATCAATCAAAGGCTGTGCTTAAAAGCCTAGATTCTGTTTTGCGACACAATTTGAATCGGTAAATAATCGTTGCAAATATACCACAAAAGTCGAGCGCTCTTTTATAGTTGATTTGTGCCATATTCATTCGAGTTTTGAGAAAATGTTTCGAATAAAAGTTATTTATTTATTTATAATGAACAACTTTTACCCGAAGTATTTTTTCGAAAATCGTATGAAGAGGACACAAATCAATTTGTAAAAAGAGTACTACGTCTGTGGCCATGCGTACAACGGTAAGCGAGGAATCAAAAAAATAAATAGTTAAATGCCAAATAAGAAGTGGTAAGCTTAAGCGCTATCGTAATTTTAATTTTAACGCTAATTGACGCTAGTTAATCGATGGCTAGATATTTACTGACTCAAATCGTCACAATGCGAGTTCTAGTGTGCCCATTTTTGAATCTATATGTGAGTCGGTCGTCCCCCAATTAATCCAGATAATTGGAGTTCTACTGAAAGATTTATAAAAAAAAAATGACGTGTAAACGATTGCGTTAAAAAACAAAAGGAATAAGTAGCGATAATACTTAAAGTTAAGTAGATGCGATGATATTTTTTATATATAATTATATAAAATTAACAATAATTTAATTAGACAACAATTAAAATAATATATTTTTATATTTTTTATGTTTAATAAAAACGTTTTTTTTTTTTAAATTTATATTATTTAACAAAAAAACCCTGGCCATCCGAAAGGCAAGTTCAAAGAAGTTAATGCTATAAATTATTTAAAATCATAATTAACATTTATAAATCTTTAATTAATGGTCGTGTTCAGAACTACTAAGTCCTTAGTAGTAACCTTATGATCTGAGTGTGTTTCGTCCGGAATATCCGCTATAACCTAACTTAAATCCTTAGTAAACAAAGTCAGTTTAAAAAAAATTTATTCTGAGTAAGTTCAGCGTGTTTATCTTAGGACACACTAACTTTTCAGCAGTGTTACCAAATTGGAGGATTTTCTCCTAATTTAGTGGATTTAATAACATGAAATAATGCATGACATCCTGTATCGAATTTAAATAAACAGTTTGTATTCTGATTCATCGTATTCAACTTTAAATACAAAAAATTGGGAGATATGACAATCCCAAAAATAAATCACCTAGATTTTCTACCAGACTTTTCTAAATTCACTAAATTTAAGGTTAAACTCTCCAATCTGATAGAACTTACTAAGCAAAATGGTATCGCAATCTAACTTGTTTAGTATCTGGCAAATGTCCTGGCAAAAAACCAATTTAGATAAACTTGGTAACTTACTTAGTTTTCCAAGAACTTAATTGTTCTGGCAATTAGAGATTGAAATTTTCTATCAGGCTTTATTAAATCCACTAAATTTAGGGGAAATTTTCCTAAGCTGGCAGAACTTACTAAGCAAAATGGTGTCAAAATCTAAATTGTTTAGTAACTGTCAAGTGTCTTGGCAAAAAAACTAAGTTAGATATACTTAGTATACTAAGGATTTAATTGTTCTGAACACGACCATTGTAGATTGAAATCAAATAAATATTGTAAAATCAAACGGAAACATTTGTTGGAAAACTTTAACGATACACTTCCAGTGTTGCAGCTGTTTCAGAGATAAACATAAATATGTAATTTAGCGAATAGACAAATAGAAAGCGACCAGCGCTTATTTTTAATTTAATATATTTAATAAAAATAATAATAAATCAAATTAAAGAATCACTTTAAATCAAATTTTAACAGTTTATTTATAACACGTGTCTTATAGTCTTTGCTTATAGTTTATCCACTACGACAATATTTACTTTGGCTATATTTACTAATCTCTGATTCTAAACCAAATTTGATTTTCGAAATAAATGTATAAAACAAAAGTTGTTCGTATTTTTATAACGAATAAAACGTTGCCCTTGCACGAAACTAAATGTAGAAAACAAATGTATACATATATTTTTAAAGAGATGTTTGATCACCTTTTGAAAAAGAAATCAGAACGCTATATATATTTATATACAAATTTCGAAAACAATATCATATTTCGAAAACAAAACAGTAAAACGCGATTTAAAAAAAAAAAATTTATTTAAGAAATGTTTATCTTTACTGTCCTAGTTTTTGTTTTTAATTCCGTCGAGGTTTTTTTTTCAGTACAACAGATAATAGTTGGGCGGGCATGAAATTTTCCATGCTTCTAATGAGAGATAATGATTACTTTGTTATTAATTATCTCGCGATCTAAACGGTCAAAATTTCTGAATCTTCGGGATTTATTAGAAAACGTTATTTTAAGCCTATGAAAAAAAAAAGAACAAAATCTGTCGAAAAGTGATTTCATACTGGAACTACCTTAGATATAAAATCACACAATTTTTCTCAAATTCTGCAATGTTAATAATTATTATTAAATTACGAGAAATTGAGATTATACACTCAAATTTGGGGTTTATAGCCAAAATCAATAATGAAGTTCTATACTTAGACACGTGTGTAATATTATTTATATATATATAATTAATAACAATTAATTATAGTTTTATTAGATATTTATAGATAATAATAAATAGGTTTTTTTTTTTTTTTTAATATGACTAGTAAATATAGTAATAGTTTATGTATAGTAATAATAGTAGATAATAGTAAAATTGTTTAGGATTTTTATTTTTAAATATATTTTAAAGACTAGATCATCATTTTTTTTTAATTTTATCAATCACTATAAATTCAATCAAGTTTTGGATCTATACACAATCTCTTAATCTCATAAAAGCTACCAAAATTGATTTTTGTTTTTTTCTAAGTCTAATAAAAAAAAAATACGAATTATTTTTTTAGGGGTGACATTTATTATTTACATTTACGGAACATATTGTTGTGTTCCGTTTTTGTCCAATAATTAGGGGATGAAAATTTCAGAAAAGATAGTACCGAATAGTGACTTCAATCACTTGCCTAGGCAACACAGCGAAATCCTGATCCGACAGCGGGGCAACCACCACCAAATCTTTTATCGCGCATAATTTTTTTTTCTATAATAATTACGAGAAAAAACACATTAATGAATAATAATGGGGGGAATCTGGTGCACCTATAAGATCTACTATGCTCCCCCATCTGGTGCCTAACGAGGAATGTTCTTGTCTTAGAGCACCTCATCCAATCCTGTTTCTTTCAGGAAGTACAAGATCTGGATTGGATCCAGGGATTATAGCTCCCCTGAACGTATCTGGTAAACTCCCAGACATTTTATTCTTTTGTGTATGATGGGCGTTACAGTCTCTTAGGAGGTGTTCCGGAGTTTCATCCATTCTCTCCACAAAACCTGCAGTTGCCCAGGTGTCCCCTGAGTCAATAATGCTCTCGTTGGAAAACCTCTTCAGGTTTTGAATCTTTTGCGGTTAAAGTTTCCGAGAAGATTCTTGGCATGCCTGAGACCCGGAGGGATCCTCCAGAATGTGACTCTCTTGGTGTCTACTTCCTTTCCGATCTCCCTGTAAGAGATGTCGAAGCTTCTTCGCCAGACCATCCGCTATCTCATTCCCCTCTACTCCCACATATCCTGGGACCCAGTGATGGGTCACTAAAACACCTCAATACTTTTTTCCATAGAATTTTTATTGTAACAACTTTTCTATGGAACTTTCTTTCACACTTATTAAAGTTTCTGATATTTATAGATCTCTATCTATTATCTTTATATATTTCTTTTCTCAGAAACTGTAATAGCTATGAAAAGAGGTTTCACACAAAAGCTCTTCATGCAAAAGATGTGCTTTTTCGTAATTAAAAGATTTGGGGGCAACCACCCCTTTGTTGGATCAATTTATCACAGTCTTGTCTAGGCCAGTGTTTAAAGTTTCATCCCCTAATTAAATAGGCACCGTTTTTTACGGTCCCCACTCCTACTATTTCATTCGCACCATCCCATTATAAATCCAACAGAGCCTTCTCTACCAATTAAATCTAATAGAATGTAAATTGTTTTTTAATAGTTAAAGTTTTGTGTGGAATGATTTAAATAAATAATATGAGATCATTTTATTAAAAATTTGTGAACTGTACGAGAGATCGTGTCACAATGAAAACGATCTACCATATGCGGCAAACAGGAGCCACGTGCGAGATCGTCATCATAATATGGTGATGTCAATATGATTACAATATATTATGTCCGATATGACAATATTAAGTTTTAATATGCTACACTTAAAATTCGACTACGTCAACTAATTAGACGCCCTGAAACATAAATGTCAAGTTTCAGCATGAAAATGCACCTAAAAATGTAATTTGAATATAAATTTATATATCCTGTCAAAAAAATTGATTGTAATCTGTGAAAAGGGACCTTATTTTGTTTAGGGAGCTGAAAATCAATTGATTTTGAGTAAATCGTGTTCAAATATCTCACACTTGAAAAGAAAAAGTTAAGTTTCCATTCTCAAACGGCTCACACACACCTTGCAACTTGTTGTACAACTCAAGTTGTTTCAATCGTCGAAACGATAATTGCATAAGCTGCACCATTATCGTTCAATAAGTCGTATGATTCGACTAGATCATTCGTTGGTTAACAATTTGTTGTACAACCGCGTTTAATGTATAACAGATTGCATAGTCTGATTGTCTATCCAATCTACAGTACAATTTGTCGTACGATAGATTGCATAATATGTCGTCTGTGTTTGTGATCCAATCCAATCAATAGTACAATTTATCTTACAACAGGTTTCTAAGTATGTGAATCGTTTTAATTTGTTTTGAGATATGAAGCGAGTTGAATCGATCTTGGTGCAGATTCTAGTGCGAGGTGTGAAGCAAAACCAAGTAGTAGGTCACCATAAATCATCGAAATTCATAAAACTTTTCACATACCTTACAATTTGTTGTACAACTCAAGTAGATTTAACCGTCGATACGATAATTGCATAAAAAAAGTTATTTCGAAAGTTAAAATTTGTTGTACAACATTTTGTACCTTTATTCATTCGGTTTTTAGGAAAATGTTTCGAATAAAAGTTGTTAGTATATTGATAACGACCAACTTTTATCCGAAGCATTTTTTCGAAAACCGAATGCTTAGTATGTGAACCGTTTTAATTTGTTGAGATATGAAGCAAATTAAATCGATCACAGGTGGAGCTTTTAGTGTGAGGTTTGAAGCAAAGCAAAGTGACAGGCTCTACAGCATTAATAATCGTAATTCATAAAAACTTTTAATTTTGAACGTGAACCGATATATTTTACTCTATTAAAAATTTTATTCTACCAAAATAAGATCCTTTTTCTACAGATCTCCACCGTATATTGTTATAAAAATTAATTAAAAGAATTATTAATTAAAATTATAAATTAAAAAGATATGAAATATGAATTCTGTATTGCTGATAAGCTAACTCTAATGTTTTAAAGCTATTATTTAATAATAATTATATTTTGTGTACTTTTTTTTTATATATAATTAATATTTGTTTAAATAAATTCCTTTGGCTAATTATTTATTTATTAATAATTAATTAATTATATTAGTATTTTAATTAATTAATATATATTATCAATATGACTATCTAAATCAAAAATGACTATTTCAATAATAATAATAATGATTCACTAAATGTATTTGTATCTGTAATCACGGTTTCAACTTATAAGGTGCGGTTTTTATCAATCATTCATTTCTGATAATTCATAATTTTATGGAAAATAAATCAGTCCCACATATTCATATTTAATGATTATACGTTCATTTTTAATTAATCATCAGATATGAAACATACAAAAAATTAATAATGGTAGCCCAAAGACCTTAATAAATTATATAAAGTTAGTCAGTCTTCAAAAAAATTTACTTCTGAGTATCTAAATTCAGTGTTTCATTCTGGGCACACATACTTAGTTGCCAGCAGTGTTGCCGAACTGGGGAATATTATTCTAAATATAATATACTGTATGCCATCCTATATCGAGTTCGAGGGTGTATTCGTTTTGAGCGCTTACACGCATTTAAACGCAATTTATTGGCGTTCATTGTAGGCATTATAAGTACGTGAACGCGTCTGTTGACATCAATATTCAATATGGCGGATGAAAACAGTTTAACTGTTTTTCAAGCAATATAATGTTTGGTTGAGTGACTGCAAAAGCCCCTGAAATCAAATCAAAACCCCCTAAACTAACAATTTGAAAAATTATGTCGGTAATGTAGGTTTTTCTAATAAGATTTTGTATGTCATGTGGGTTTTTTTGTTTATTCAGAAAAAAAAGATTTATAAAACATTAAAAAAATTAAAAAATGCAGAAAAAACCCGCTGCACGGTGAAAGTTAAATAAACAAACACTTATACCACTAACCTCTACTATGGAGGTCAGTGACTTATACAGTGTTCGTTTTGGAAGTTAGTACGATTTGGCGCTCACGCTTTTGCTCCGTACCTCGATAGAGAAAGCGTCTGTGAGCATGGTGTCTATCGTGAAACTCAACCATTAGCACACTTTGTCAGCGTACACAGCGTCAAGATGAACACTAAAAACAACACTTGGTGGCGCTGAAAGCACCCTAAATATAGATTTTGTATTCTGATTCGTGAAATTCAACTTTGAATGCAAAAAATTCAAAATACGACAATCCCACGAATAAATCACCTAGATTTTCTACTAAGTTTCATCTACATTTAAGGCAAAATCCCCCAATCTGGTAGCACGTACTAAACAAAATGGCGTCACAATCTAAGTTGTTTTAGTATCTGTCAAATGTCCTGGCAAAATATTAAATTAGATATACTTAGTTTGCTAAGGACTTAGTTGTTCTGAACAGGACTATTGTAGAATAGGACTCCCCTTTTGAAAATGTCTCTAAAATGATAGATGCCCAAGTCCAGATGTTATTATAACTATAATCGTATACACAAATTTGGAAAAATCGCTTAATAAAATCACTTATAATACATCCATCAATGACAACCTAAAGTTTAAATAGCCACGTTTGGTTCATAATAGTTTTAGGACCGAAGTACACTCCGGTTCAAAAAAAATGAACAGACCTGAAATGTTAATTATCTTACATTTCATAAAACTCCCCACTTTTGTAACTCTCTGAATACTGTATAATTTTATTTATTTCTAAACAAAGATAAGTAGTATATTGTTTTAAGTGTGTAAAAAAGAAATGGAAGTATAAACTGAATTTATATTTTTTATTTGTATATACGGTGTCAGTGACAGAGTGAGAATTTAAAAAATATATGTAATGTTAATAGATATTAAGTGTTATATCTTACTCTCACGCATAAAAATAATTAAAATGTTGTATCTGCTACTACAAGAATAATCAAAATTGTGAGAGACTGATTCGGTTCAGGTCTGTTCATTTTTTTTGAACGGGAGTGTACATGAAAATGTTTTGAGAAATTCGAAAATAATTGATGTAGATCTTAGATAGTTTAGAATTCACCGTGTTTACAGATATAAATACAGATAACAAATATATATTTCCCGTCGTAGATAACAGACATCACTAGGTTTCTTAAGTACCAGCAGTATAATGATCAAGGACCATATTTTTTTCCCTTGAATAAAGTATGATAAATATCGTATACAATATTTGTCAATTGTCATATAAATCGGTCATTAAAAGACTGTTTTAATTCGGCGCGATATTTGTATGCACATGTGAAATTAAGTATAAAAACGAATTTAGACTGGAAAAATAACTCACTATTTTCAGTTTCGTTTTCTAGACTTTTAGCGAAAAAATGTATAATAAAACTTTATTGGTTTGGTGAACTTTCTGCGGCAATTTAGGTTTAAAATTAGAGTAGAAAATAGCAAAAAACCTCGAAAAAAGAGTAATTTATTCGTATTTCTGTTTAAACTCGTTTAGAAGACCCGAGCGATAAAAATGATTTTAAAAGGGCAAATTTGGGCTAAGATTTATATATATATATAAATAAATAAAAAGTATAATTTAGTCTCTTGACTGATCACTTTAATATTGTTACGGAACCCTAATTGTGCGAGCCCGACTCGATCTTGGTTTCCTTAAATTACAGATTTTAAAGTGCCTTTAAAAAAGTTTAACCTACACAGAAAAAATAATCCTTTTAAATTACTTTTTCAACCGTCTGCCTGTCTGTCACAAACGTTTCTTTCAAAAACGACATGACATAGAAATTTAGCATAATATAAGGCCTTGATGACATGTACAATTGTAAATGTATAGCTCAAATTGTGCGAAACACAGTCAATTGCCCTCCATGATTTTCTAGGATATCTAAAACTAAAATTCCGATAGAATCAGGATTTGTAAGTATTGAATCATAGATTAAAACTGCAGATTAAATCGCTATAAATTCGAATCTGTTTATCGCAGAGAATCCACTCCAAATAAATGTACGTTTTGTAATTTAATTTAGAAAACAAAATATTCCATACATCTTCGTCCAAAATTAGAGAACGAAAACTGAAAACATATCTTTGCCGTTTGCATCTATAGAACTAACGTACGCTAATCTAAGGAACTACCAATTCGTTTTGAACAATTCTTTTGCCTCGGATAGTATGTTTATTAAGGAAGGTTATAGGCATTTCGGTACTAGATATAATCTTTAAACATAAAAAATGTTTATCTGATAAAAATAAACAACTTTTGTATAAAGCATTTTTTCATACAACAAATAGTTTAAGCACAACTACAGTGTGAAGCCTTTGCAGGCAGCTAGTTCCTTTCTGATTTCGTTTTTACGCGTGTCCGACATTACTCTCTATTTATAAATGTAACGATTATTCTAATAAAGAAATCTATGAAAAATTGCCGAATATCATATACGATATTTATCACAGGTCGTGGGCCCAGATCAGTAATTTTGAATCAACGTGTATATTTATCAAATATACGATCCATTTTCTTTTTTTTTTCTAAAATAATAAACATTTATAATAATACTTTGATTGATAATAAATGTCTATAATGATCCTTTCATGTCGTCCTTACTGATCCTTTATCGATCACTTAACATGAATCAATCAATTATATATATATTTTATTATCCATGTTATTCAAAATTTATTCAAATTCAAATTCGAAACACAAAATTTACGGAAAAATTTTATTCATCACTACTCGACATTAATTGAACACTATCATCCTCTTGGGTCTGATGATGTGTTGTACTAATTCTACGAACATCGGACAAAGAACGAATTGATACCGGATTCAGTAATAAGAATTTCGTATTAGTATTCGAATCGGTATGGGGATGATGACTATGTGGTCTTGGTACTTGTGGTATGGGCCGTGGTGCTGATACCACTGTTGTCATGCTCATGGTTTGTGTTGAGGTATCACCAAGTGATAAACGTGATCTTTGTGGTGATTTTTGTGGTATATTCTCCTAAAAACAAACAAACAAAAATAATTCGTTACGCAGGAGCTGTGCGTACACTTAGCGAATTTCCTCAGAATAAATACATCAATTCTCGTTTGGAAATAGATCTTAATTAACTTTGCAAATTTTAGGATCGATGAACATTTGAAGAAATTTTGCCATCCGTACAACACCAATAGCTTCATTTCTTTGGAAAGGAAATTCGCAGCTAATAAATTCGCAACCTAATCGAATATTAAAAAACATTTTAATCAGAATAATATGATAAATGGGTGAGAACGTTGGAAATCGGAATGCTTATGATTAATCCGAGCTATAAATTGGCCAAGATTACCCTAAAAAAATGTTTAAAATAAAATTACATTTTCATCATCCGATGCAGTTGTATGTGGAAAACGAAATGCTTTAAAATTAGGCGATTTTGGCCATGTTGTTGGCGGTGGACTACGTATCATATGTTCATGAATTTCGGGTAATGTTAATGGATCTGCATCCAAATCCGATAAAAATTCCTACAAATAAAATATTTTATTTATTAAATTTCAAATCAAATTAAATTATTTTAGAAGAAGATATCCAGAACTTTTGTGGAAATTTTATAAAACCATATTTGAATTGGTTGAACAATTTTCAAACAATTCTCAGGCTATTTCCCAAAAAGTTTGAGTGGCCACCACATATTATGTCATTTTAATGATAATTACCTGTGACATTAGAATTGTATCATCTGATTCTGATTCTTCTAAACAATCTAAACTTTCACGACTTGCTAGCACTTGCTAAAAAAAAATCAAACCAATAAAATTACAAATTTTATCCGTCGACCTCAAGAGATTATTTTTTTGTATCTAATTTATCAAGGGGACAAAAAATGAAGAAAGGCGCAGTTCGGGTCCACGCCGTAGATTTTTTGTGAAAACATCCTGCACATGATCCGTAGACTGTAATCGCTTTGCTCAATTTTCATATTTCTTTTACAACAGTGTCATAGCTCTCGCATTCGTTCGGTACTGAACTTTTTAAGCTCGTTGGATTTCTTTCGACGCGAGCTTTCTTTGATATGCGTTTTGTATAATGTTCTAGATAAACGCGTTTCCACGCTACACCAATTTATAACTTTACACAAAGCTAAGTCGATAACCATTCACGCGCATGCGTCTACACTGGTACGATGACATCATAGGCAAAACAAATAAATCGCGACGTATCTGTTGAGGGCTCAACCATTGCAAACGCATTATTAGTCTCGAAGTTATTAGCGATTGCATTCTAACGGTATTTTGTAACACAAAAATGTTCGACCGACCACCAGTTAACGAGCGAATAGACGCGTTTTCACGTCAAAATCATTAGGAGTGAGTTTTACAAAAAAATATTTAAGACTAAACTTAATATTTAGATGAAAATTATCCATGAAAAGTTCCTGTTACTTTTTTGCCTAATGTTAACGATAATGATTCTACAAAAGTTCAAACTTATATTCGAGTATCAAGAAAAATGTCTCTCTCAAAATTTGTGACGAATTCATTCGGTTTTCGAAAAAATGTATGAGACAAAAGTTGCTAGTATTTTTATAATTAAAAACTTTTATTTGAATTATTTTTTCGAAAACCAAATAGATTTCCAAAGCTACCAATTTCGACTTTCGCATATGCATATTCGTAATCTACGCGAAAAAAATCGACACCACTTATGACTTTACATACTAATACATACTATACAGTAATTTCTAAATAAAATTATTTAAAAAACTTGGGTCTAGGGCATTGGACTGTATTGGATATAACATGTAATAAGTATTTGATATTAAATCTAAAGTACCTGAATAAATGGATTATCTTGTCTAGATAATCGGAGTGCTTCCATATCTTGATCTAAATTTCTAGTACGTCCTGGTGTTAAAGTGACATTTGAGAGAGCCGGTGATGGTGGACATGTGACAGGTAAACTTAACATGTATTCCGTAGCAGCAGATACACTCAACGATGAAGGTGCTCTATCAACGGATGTATAACTACAAGTTCGTCCTATTTCAAATTAAAACATATAAATTTGATTAAATCAATCAATTATTAATCAATAGTAACTCAAAAACAAAAATGTTACATACCTTGAACTTCATTATTTCCCTTATGTTGGCCATGTTCCGAAATTTTAGATGTACTCTTAATCATTTTGTTGACATTGATTTTTAATAAGTTTAGAGTTGAATTACATATCTTTAAGTAATATTTTAATCGTTTGCTACATTTCATAACAAACTTACACAAATTATTATTGAATATTTAATTTTATTAATTTATTTAATTAATGATTTATTAACAAACATCACATATTCATTTGCTGTCATATTATTGTTATGGACTACTCAAATAAGTAAATACACAAACAACAAAGCTCTATTGTTGAAATTGGAACATCATTTCAATGACTACGTTTGCACTCATCACTGCGAAATACGAGTGATTTCATAAGCGATGGTTTTTATGTTTAAAGCAGTGTTGCCAGCGTGGCTTGATCGAAAGATACGTTGGTATGCCTGAAAAGTTACATTTTCAAACTTAAAGATACATTGTGATGATTTTGTTATTGATATACGATAAATTATTAATTTTGTGTATTATAGCTTTGTGATTTTCAAAATCAGCTTATCCATACTATTATATAAATGTGAAAGTAATTCTGTGTGTTTGCTACCTCTTCACGACTAAACGGGTAAACGGATCGTAATGAAATTTGGCAAGGAGATAGATTATATCCTGGGGAAGGACATAGGCTATCTTTTTTTTTTTTTTTTTTATCAAAAAACAATCTTGAAGGGGGTGAACATTTAAAAAAATACATACAGTCGAACATAGAATCTCCTCATTTTTTTTGGAGTCGGTTAAAATTTTTGTTGATTTAATCATTTCCATAGAAACTATGCTTCTAAAAAGTAACTATAAAATTATTTTATTAAAATTTTGTTTCAATTTTATATTAATAGCACACTATAAATCGTTGTGTATCGATATACATATACAGAAGAGTCTCATTAATCCGGCACTATAAAAAACTATAATTGAAGTGCCGGATTAGTGAGACTCTATTCACTATTGTACATATTGAAAAATAAATAAATATATATATATATATATATATATATATATATATATATATATATATATATATATATATATATATATATTTATATATATATGTCCCCTTCGAAAAAATGTTAGAAAATTAATGTTCTCGATTTTAATAATAATCATTTTCTAGGCTAATTTCGATCCAAACAGTACGAAAATCAGGTTCATTTTAACGTCCGACCAACACATTTCTAAATTTTGCCTTCTCAATCCATCCAGTTTGGAATATTAGCACTGTTGGTCTGATACCTTGAAAACCGTTATTCGAATCATATTTAAACCAACGCCATCGTTTTCGCTAGGTCCAAATTAGCTTAAAACCAAGTTTTTATCAAAATCGGAGACATAAAATTTTCCTCTAATTTTAGCGATTTTTTTAAGGGGTACCCCTTGGAAAAAATGTGAAAAAAGGGAAGAAAAATTTTTTTCTCGATTTTAATAATAATCATTTTCTAGGCTATTTTCGATCCAAACAGTACGAAAATCAGGTTCATTTTAACGTCCGACCAACACATTTCTAAATTTTGCCTTCTCAATCCATACAGTTTGGAATATTAGCACTATTGGTCTGATACCTTGAAGATCGTTATTCGTATCGTACTTTAACCAACGCCATCGTTTTCGCTAGGTCCAAATTAGCTGAAAACGAAGTTTTTATCAAAATCGGGGACATAATATTTTCCTCCAATTTTAGCGATTTTTTTAAGGGGTTAGTTTGGAATTTTAGCACTATGGGTCGGATACCTTGAAAACCGTTAATCGTATCGTATTTTAAATAAATAAAGAAATAAATGAATATATATATATATATATATATATAAGCGGGAAACAGCTAGTGTTTAATAAAAATGAAATAATTAAAATAAAAATAGTAAGTACCCACACATTTATTTATCAATCCATTTTCATTTATTTATTTTATATAAAATTTTATAAAAACGTGAGTTTTTAATCGAAGATTTGTGAACACCGAAATTATGGCAAACTTATTATAACGAGAAAAAGTAATTTTTCAAAAATTTACACAAAAGTATCTAAAAATTTTTCTTACATACAAGTTACATGGGTAGATGAAAAGTTACGTAAAATGTAAGAAATGTAACCTTCTGGCAACACTGGTTTAAAGCTATAGCTAAAATTGGGTGGGGAAAACAGACAATTAACCCAAATAATCCAATAACCAAATAATCCTGGAGTCGGTCCTCCAAGCTATAAGATTTTCCAAAATTTGTGTAATTGTTCTCGCTATTAAATTAATGTGTTTAAATTGCTCTCCTGAGTTACGAAGTTTTGGAAAGCTTACAATGTAGTTCTATCAATGTGAGAGAATTCCACATGTCGTAAGATCTGAGGATTGTTCATATGTTTTTGAGGAAATCAGCTTTCGGAGTAAGAGAAATAACTGTGCAATTGAAATGAACAGTTTTGACTCTATAGCTCATTCAGGAATATCAAGCAAAATATACATCAAACCATAGTTTAGCCCTTATCAGTTTTGTAGTGTGAAAACCCACTTGTAACAAAAGTCACTAGGAAAATCGCAGAAAAATATAACCCAAAGAGTAACTAAAGAAATGGGGAGTTTTCTCTGGCACTTGAGAATTGACGAAAACGAATAAAGTTATTTATCCTAATTTATCCTATTAGGACAATTATTTATTTTTTATTTGTCAAAGTTTCCGATCCATAATTTTCATGTCAGTTCGATATTTTACTGTTTTGAATGAAGTTATGTATCGGTCAGAATCATAACTTCATTTATGTGTTATTAGAGTTACGTTTAATCAAATAAACAAAAAATTGTTATTTTGTTAATGAAACTGTTTAAATATAGCCTCACTAAAGCCGCCATTTTGAAATATGACGCCATGACTCATGAGTAACTTTACCAATAGTACCAACATAGAATTAAACGATCGAACCTATATTTAATTAACATGAAGTTAGCAGCTAGTACGAAAAAATTTATGCCATGTCATCCCAACACTGCATCTAAGATCTACGTTCAAGTTGCTATGTTCAGAACCCAATTTGTAGTAGTTATTTACTAATTTCTTGGATATGGAACTCTCATCGCGGTCAGAGTTTTTTGAACATTTTTCTTGTATTTACAAAAATAAATAATAATTTACTTAGTTCAAGTGTAGTCCATGATTTGTAAATAGAGATTATTCTGAAGTGAGCTCAACTAGTCAAGATCTGTCAAATAAATTCAAAAGCGCGGTGTTCTAAAGTGAATTAAAATTAGTGAGTGAATTAAAATATGTCAGATACATCAGAAAATTCATCAATACTTCCACAATGGGCTGAAACAACATTTGATAAATTACGTCGTGGTACTATGAGAAATTTGGAACCACCGAAAATCAATAATGTTAGTAATATATTCTTTGATGACAGTGATTCAACATCTATCCAAAATCATTCAAATTCAATAGCACGCGATCCACCGAGTGTTATTATCTTTTCACCAAAATTAAAAGCACCTAAACGTGTTTATGCAAATACTCGTAAGCAAAACAATTGGAAATCACCAAAATCAAATAATTATAAACATAAAAAATTTAAAAAATCAAAACCAAGTGCAATAGAAAGTTTTAATGAGAAATCAACATTACCTGAAGATAATGTTCTATTACATGAATTAGTTATCGAAAGCGATCGTACAGAACTACCAGCAATACTAAACAGTTCTTCATCAATTATGGCCACACCAAAATTTAAAAATAGACTTTTAACAACAAGTACACCAGTCACAACAACCAAATCATTTCAATTTAATAATAATAACAATCTACCAGATTTATCTGCCGTTGAAAATATATCTGAACCAAAATTACAGGATAAATTTCATTTAAAATGTCAAGTTGTTTTACCCCGTTTAGAGAATGTCCCGATACCTTATGTGAGATTAAATCGAAATGATATCAATAATTACATTAATAAAAATACTACAGAATCCAATGCCTTACCAATAGTTCGATTGGAACGTTTAAATATTGATAAATTTCTACAAAATCAGAGTCATCATTCATTAAGTGTTATCGAAAACAGTGTCAGTTTACGAAATAGTTTTAAATTACGTATTAAATTTAAAAGTACAAAACGTTTAATTAAAGATATACGACATAAAGCAAAATTACATTTAATATCAAAATCATTTAATACAACTAGTAAAAATAATCATAATAATATTACAAAACTACATTATAAAAAACAAAATATTACATTAGATCCACAATTATTAGTTTTATGTAGAAGATTATCTCAACAGCAGATTGAAATATTAACAAATTCAAAATTAAATTCATCATTAATAAATTCAACATTAAATCAGCATCCAGATCAAACAATTCAAAATGTTATTCGAAAATCAAATCATTCCGAATCGATAAACAATTTAAATGGAAAATCATTATTAAAACCATCCGAAGAAGAATTTGTATCAATTAAAAAATCATTGATCAATAAACGTCGTGGGGCGCAACGTGTTAGTTCCAAAAGTGATAAATTTCAAAAACAAATCATTGATAATCATCTGATTTATAATAATAATGATTTAATTGATTTAACAAATGATGCGAATGACGATGATGATCTTGTATCTGGTTGTGAATTAATAGATAATGATATCATTAATATATCATCATCAACAGAATCACCAAATACATCATTGAAAAATAATGATTCAATCAAAACTAAATTAAAAACACCAAATAATTTACATCGTCAGATTTTATTACATAATTTTACAAATAATTTCCGAACAACATCGACACCAATTAAATGCAATGAATCGTCAATAATAGATCCATTGAGTCATCATAATAGTTCAAGTATCGTTGTAATTGAATCATCAACAACAACGGCGCCAGCACCATTATTACCTGATAAGATATTCTTAAAACCTGGCAAACATTGGCAACGTTCGTTATCGATTTTACGTCATACAATTGCATTTAAAAATCCAAATGATTTTATTTCAACAATAAATCATCAAAAGAAAGGACGAAAATGGCGTAGCACTATTTTCCAAGTTACAAATGATAATAAAAGTAAGTATTAAGCTCACAGACGCTTTCTCTATCGAGAGAAGGCGTCAAAAGCGTGAGCGTCAAATTTTATTAACTTCCATAATAAACGCTGTATAAGCGTTTATTTATTTATCTGACACCGTGCACCGGGATTTTTTCTCAATGTACTCCATTTTATAATTTTTTGAATGTTAAAAATTTTTTTTTCTGAATAAACAAAAAATCAACGAAACATACAAAATCTTATCAGAAAAAAACCTAGATTACCGATATACTTTATCAAATTGTCAGTTTAGGGGGTTTTGGTTTGATTTTAGGGGCTATTGCTTGAAAAACAGTTAAACTGTTATCATATGCCATATTGAATATTTATGTCAACTGATGCTTACACGTACTTATAATGCCTGAAACAAACGGCATTTTCTAGAGTAGATTAAGCGTTTATAAGCCAAGACGAATGCCAATAAATAGCCTTTATAAGCGTGTAAGCGCCCAAAACGAATACACCCTTAATTTATTAAGAACTTAGTTCTGAACACGACCAATAATGGATAACTATTTGAGTAGTAATAAGGTGGTAACTATGCATTAATAAATTGATGTCAAAATGGATCAACTACAATTCATTTTAATTTATTTTAAACCATTTTGTTTAATTTAAATTGTTTTATCTCCATTTTTTAAATTAAATCATTCAGATTGTATTTGTACTTTCAACTTTATTTGATTTATTGGTTATAAAACACTAAATTACATGAATTCAACTACAATTAACGATAAACAAAACCCAACAATTGTGTTTTCTTTTAATTTTACGGTACGAAAATTATGTCAGGTAATCATTTATCTATCTATAACAGCTTTCAAACTAACTAAAAATCCCATAGACAAAACAATAATGCCTTTCATAACCCGAGTATTCAATCAGATTTCCGTTTTTTGATTAGTAATCAAATTTGAACGTAACATTTTTCTTAAACCTTCGGTTCCACTCAAATATCTTACAAGCTCGAAAGCTTTTCTAATTTTTTTCTAATTAAAATAGGTATTTGTCTCAATCCATTAGCTCCAAATAGTTCTCAAACAAAAAACATTGATGGTGTTGAATTATTAAATGAAACTCAACCAAATTTAAATGAAAGTATTCCTGGTAAACGGGCATCAATACGAATTGTACCGGCAATTATTCCAAGTACACGATTATCACAAAAAGATCATTTTGATCGGATTGGAGACGATGAACATAGTACAACAAAACGTTCTGATTTGGAAATTTATGCAAGGATTACACAAAATTTTGAACGTTCAGGTAAATTTATTTATTTTATTTAAACGACTCTTAGCTTTAAGTTAATATACAAATTATTTGTATAATTATCTTGGAATCAGTAGCATAAAATTAGCTGTCCAATTATATTTGCAAAAAAATTCTAAGAGATGTAAGAGAGATGATTCCGGCCCCGAATAAATCGTATTTTACGTAGCTTCTGTTAAAGATACATAATTATTTCTTAGAACCTTTTTTGTAGAAAATATTATTTTCTTTATATGTACCTCCCAAAGTTTTTTCATGTTTTACATATTTACAAACTTATTTGCAATCGAAAATTATTATGGAACTGAAATTATACAAAACTGCAAATTTTTAGCTTATCTCTTTAACATAAAAATGTTTTAAACAACTGTACTATAACTGTTCAATAAAAATTGATAGTCAAAATATGTGATTGATATTAATTAAATACTTTTAATATTAAAACACAATATATGACGCATTTAATTAAGTAAAATATAAATTTAATATATCGAAGTAATTTGAATACTTTAGTTCATGATTTCACCACTACGTGTCACTATCACACCGATATACATAGCATAAAAGAATACAATATTATACAGGATGTTCAATGGAAATATGGATTTACATTTAAAACAATAAACAACACTATTAATGTAAATTGGAGATTGTTTTTTATTAAGAATATAATAAAAATTATTTTTAATATTTTAGTACATTTTATTTAGATAAATTAAAGCTAATTTATAGAAATATTTGTTTAGAAAAAACAAACTTAGATTAAACCACTTGTATATTTATATGTAGTATAATTTAATACTTTAGTTGATGATTTCGGCACTACGTGTCACTATCTCACAGACATATATAGCATCAAAAAAATACAATATTATACAGGTTGTTCAATGGAAATATACGATTACATTTAACATAATTAAAAACACTATTAATGTTGGTTGGAGATTGTTTTTTAATTTACATTCTAATAAAAATTATTCGTAATATTTTAAAGCATTTTATTTTGATAAATTAATGCTTATTTTTAGAAATATTTTTTTCGAAAAACCAAACTTCGATTAAACATCTGGTATATTTATGTGTAGGTATACTACTAGTACTAAATACAAAGAAAAGTATCAACGTCACAGACTTGATACATTAGTGATTCATACTATCAAGATTTAGTTGTTTGGGTTTTTGTTTTCTGATTTTATTTCTCAAAAATAAATCAGAAAATAATCAAAAACTATTCAAATAACAGTATTAATTAACGTCAATAATTATAATTAAATATTTTAATTGAACTTATACAAGTATTTGAATTCTTTTTATGTGATTGAGATTTGAAAAAGTGAAATCATAATTAGTGAATGCTTTGTTCAGAATTATAGCATTAAAAAAAAAAAACAAAGAATACATAAAAGTGAATTGTATGTTGTTATTACATTATTTTATCCTGACTCTACAGCTACAGGTTATGTATCAAAAGTAGGACAGAATCAAATCAAGGATTTGGGTAGTGTTCTTAATGATTTATCTTTGGATATAAATAATCAATCAACAGCATTCAATGAATCTGTCCTTGAACCATCATTAATTCGATCAGAATCATCATTGAATGTGAGTGAATACTCGCATTGTATTACAGCTCAAGATATCGTTTTAAAACGTTGCAAACAAGCTGATCCTTTCGATTTTGATCGTTGTTATCCCGATAGGTATGTTTTTTTATTTCTATAATCATAGCATACTTTAAGTACCATTATAAAAATCTCACCAAGCGTAAAAAATAATTAACTTTAAATGAGATATCTCGGCAAATATGGGCCAAGTGATAACTATATATTTACACCATGTATTCCATGAGTGTTCCATTTTGCCAACTTTAGCTTGGAACATTAAATCCCACAATCAAATCAGACCCTTTTTTTTGTTAAAATTGACCGAGTTAGTTCTGCAATATTATTCTAAATTTAACGTTTGATTTTTAAAGCGTTCTAAAAAAATGTCACAAAATTGGCGAAGGTGTTTATGGGGAAGTATTCCTATTGAAGAATGCCAATGGATCTGCAACAGTTTTAAAAATAATACCAATCGAAGGTTCATTAATTGTAAATGGAGAACATCAAAAGAAATTCGATGAGATCATATCAGAAATAGTGATTGCACAAGAATTGAGTGCTCTACGTGACAATAAATTAAATGGTACAGAATGTTATGCGTTTGTACAGAATGTACGATGTATACGTGGCAAATATCCATCGCTGTTAATTGATTTATGGGAATTGTATGATGAGGTGAAAGGTTCTGAAAATGAACATCCTGGTATCTTTGATGATGATCAATTATATATTGTATTTGAGTTAGAACATGGTGGGCGTGATCTTGAATCATTTGAATTCTTAAATGCTGAGCAAGCTTATTCAATATTTATTCAGGTTAGTATTTGATATGACAGTCGATTCGTTGACTAAAATATATTATCCCTCGAAAAAATAATTAGGTCATGTATAAGTGGATTTCTAGGTACAAAATATGAATCCTTAATCAAATTTGTAACGTGCGTAGGGTCTGCTAGTTTTTCGATCAATTCGGTTTAAAAATCTATTTCAATAGATGTGTGGGGTCTGGTACATGTTGTATTATAAAATCATGACTAGATGTTCACTCGTCCATTGCATTAGATCAATACACTGGGATTAAATTGATTGATTTATTCTTGCAAAGATTACTACTGATACAAAGTTGATAAATTTTCAAATTAGATTAGATATTTATACCCTTAGTTATGAGATTTAGCAGTATTGATAAATTGGTGGATTAATTTTTTTAAAATTTAATTTGTTCTAGACTGCCTTAGCCTTGAGTATTGGTGAGAAAGTCCTCGAATTTGAACATCGTGATTTACATTGGGGTAATCTATTAATAAAAGCAACAAATAAGAAAACAATTGATTTTAATTTAGATGGTAACATTGTTAAAGTGAACACGTATGGTGTTAAGGCAACAATTATTGATTTTACATTATCACGTGTCACATATAATAATGTTTGTATTTATTATAATTTAGCTGAAGATCCAGATCTATTTAAATCGGTTGGTGATTATCAATTTGAGATTTATAAATTAATGCAACAAAAGAATCAGTAAGTTAGCTGAGCAGTACAGCTGAATAAAATATTTGATTGATCGATTGAATATGAATTGATTTTGTTTTTTTTTATAGAAATCAATGGGAACATTTCGAACCATACACAAATGTATTATGGTTGCATTATGTGATCTTAAAGATGATCGATGGTGCACGCTATAAACGAACGAAATCATTAAAACATTCGAAAAATATTCAATTAATGCAAACGGTAGCAGATTCATTGTTGACTCAATCAAGTACGGAAGAATTTGTTCAACAATTTTATTATCAACAACAAAATCAATATACAAAGACAACAATTACGGCGGCATTTTAATAATTAATTGTAAATTCCATAAAAATCAATTTAATAAACAGAAAAAAAAACAGGATGGTCCCCTCCCCTATTCATCTTACACCGGGAAAATCAAGAATTATTAGAGGAATTCGTTTAAATTAATTTTTTTTTTACATTTTTCACGAAGTTCAATTGAATTATTCACGAATCGATTTTGAAAATTCGATTACCGAGTGATTTTATTATTAAAATTTGAATCCCTTTCGGGAAATTGGCATATTTTCACTGAAAAAAACAAAATCGGGATCATCCAATATAAAATTGTCGACATTATTTAAATAATAAGTTAAAATTTTGTTTAAAAATTCACTCTTATTTACATGCGTGTGAGAGAAATAAATCCCTTGCGCGCGTTGAAAATTGTTCATCTTGACAAGGTACTATGATCGTACTACCTTAACTTCCATTTGTGTAGGAAAAAAAATTAAGATAAATGTCAGAAATGATAGAAATTTTAAAATATGTTTCTTGTGGGGGGAGGAGGACATCCTGTATATGAATGATTGATAAAACTTATGTTAGGATGATCAAATAATCGGAAATTCTCTTAGGAAATGGAGAATTGTTGAAAAAAATTTAAGGATTTTAATAACTGTGGAGTTAAAATGTTTTATTTTGGTAAGAAAATGAGGTAAATTGTAGGCGTAAAATGTTTTCCAAAAGAAACTTCCAACACTTAATTTGAAAAGAGATGGACATGGAAGTTTTCAAATATTTCACACTCTAGGATTCGTTTAAAAAAAAACTATTTTCCTAAATCTATTAGCTCATGATATAACTCAATTCGGGAAAAATCATACGGGTATTTTCATAAAAACCAGCAAAACCGGGTTCAAAATCATATCAAATGAGGTTTTTTTACATTAGAATCGGGGTCGATTTTATTAGGATTTATAGGAAAATATAGTGTGCAACTTTTTTTTATTTGGTAGGCAATTTGTAAGACATTGATGTGATGATGTTTCGTAAACTCGATAAAAAGAAGCTATTTATTGGATCTGTTTATAAATTTAGGGTTAAAAAATGGATCTATCTGAACGTTTCACATCTGTTCCGAGCAGAGATTAGTCGCCCAGGTACCCATTTGATTACATTGCATTAGGACTTTGGTTTTGCTGGTTTTAATGTAAAAGTATGTTTATTTGGACCCAACAATACGGTCCCAAAATTCTTAACCAGAATTATCTCACTTCGTTTCAATAGTAAAAACCAATTTTGACCTCTTTACATATCTGTAACCCAATTGACTGTACTGAAAAAAAAAATTCAGATACCATTTTTATTCAAAATTTAATTTTTTATCAAAAAATTTATCTATTATTGCCTTTTATAAAAGTTTCATTGTTGATTTGTGCCGAATCCATTCGGTTTTCGAAAGAAAAAAAATTGTTAATATTTTTATAACGAAACAACTTTTATTCGTCACATATTTTTGTTGAATTTAGATAGTTTGTTAGTTTTTGTGCCTTCTATAATATTAAGCCATAAGATAATACATGGCAAATGATCGTGTTCAGAATAACTAAGTTCTTAGTAAACTAAGTATATTTAATTTTAACTGAGTTCTTTGCCAGGATATTTAATAGATATTAAACAACTTGGATTGAAACGCTTTTTTCTGAGTAAATTCTACCAGATTGGGGGATTTTTCCCCTAAATTTAGTAGATTTAATAAAACCTAGTAGAAAATCTAGATTATTTATTCTTGGGATTGTCGTATTATTATTAAATGTTTGTATTCAACGTTGAATCTAACGAATCAGAATGCAAAATGTTTATTTAAACTCGATATAGGATGTCCGATGCATTATTTCATATTATTAAATCCACTAAGTTAAGGACGTTCATACATGAAGCTTGATATTAGATAAAAAAATTTTCAATATAATTGAATAGCTCAATTCATTAGTTATCCTCCCTCAAAAATTTAAAACCTGCTAACAATCATTTCAAAGAGTAACTATTGATTAAAAATTAAACTTGTAACACAGCGTCTTATAGAAAACAAAATTTGTTTGTACTTAAAATTCTAATAACTATATTATTAAAGTAGGCACCATAATAAATAATGTTTATAATTATTCTTTCAAATATACAGTTTATATAATTGCATTAAAAAAATGGTGTTGACGAACGGTTTGAATTAATTATTTAATAAAATTAAAACTGTTTTGTTAGGTTCGTTTTTTGCCATCATATTTTGAAAACTGGCGACAGCGCACAGTAAAAAACTATACATATACACGTGAACGTCATAACAAAACATAGTTTATTGTCAGATCTATCAAATTAAGTCAAATTAATTTATAATTTACATTTCTTGATATTTTCCAATAAATACTTTTAAAATATTTCGGACAATAAAAAAAGGTTATAAATCGTTGTAAGTTGATTGATATACTTTACAACTTTTTTATCTCTAGCATATCGCATGAACGTCCTTAAGGGAAAATTCCCCAATTATGGCAACAGTACTGACAAGTTGGTAAGTGTGTCCTGAGAGAAACACACTGAACTTAAATTACTCAGAAGTAAATTTTTTGTAGATCGACGTGACTTATTTAGTTTATTAAGGACTTAGATATTTTGAACAGGATCAAAGATCGATTTATGTAAAGAATATCTGTTTTTGCGCCTTAGTAGCGAATATGTATGGTTTATTGATAAATTAACCCCTGGTTATACAAAATTGGGTTAATATTCTAGATATTTATTATTAGTTTGACAAAAAAAAATAGTTAAAATTCCTTTTGGGTGTTCTTTATTAATTTTAAAAATTACTGTTTGTTGTTATTGAATCAAATCAATTGAATTTAAAAAAAAAAGATGAAAGAAAAATGAAACAAAACTTGCAATGAATAATATAATTTCAAAGTAAATTACAATGTAATTAATTATATTTTTGTAATAAATTTCATTTCATATAAATATTGTGTTGTTGTTTTTTTTTTTTAATTTTATTTACCCTTTTCTACCCTTGATCCTGGTAAAATCAAAAAGCAAAAATCACTGAAGCTGTCTAAGTGATTGGAAAATTTGATGAGAGGGTAACTATTGATTTTTTGGTTCTTGGAAAAAATTGTTCACGTTTCATGAATACAATTATTCTCAATAGTTTGGCACCCGTTTTTATACCCAGTATAATGTAAAAGTACAAGGTATATTAAGTTTAGTTCCGACTTTGTAACGCTTGGAAATATTTATCGCAGAAAAAAATGTTTGCTATAGGTGTGCATAAAATGCCCGAATTAGTCCATATCCGTCCGCCCGCCTGTCAGTTTCAAACAAAAGTTGTATTTATAGATTCTCTTTAATTTAGGGGGAAAACCACAAAGTTGGCTACACTATGCACATGACAGATAAATAAACAAACGCTTAGACAGTATTCGTTTTGGGATTTAGTACGATTTGGCACTCACGCTTTGCTGCCCTAACATAGATAAAGCGTCTATGAGGTGAACTCCATTAGTGCGCTTTGTCAGTGTGCAAGTTGCCAAAACGAATACACCCTAAATAAGCCTAGCAGATTTTTCTCATCGCTACTGAGATGGATTCAATGACAACTAAATGAGTTAATTTGTTTTGCAAGACCGATTTTTTTTTTGAACAACCGGATGTTACCTAAGAGGCTAAGCATAGGATTATGTACAAAAATTTTAGAAAGATTAAAATAAAGGATTATGAAATTCTTGATTCATAAGTACATTTTGTTGTTGATGAAATGAACTACGAATCAAGGGATTTAGAACCCAATATTGCATTAACATAATCAATCAATATGGATTATACTTTTAAATCATATGATATAAATTTTAAATCTTAAACGCTTAACTCAGCTTTTTTAAATGTGGTTTATTATCTATCCCATATCGTAAATATAATAATAAACTGTTGTAATGAAATAAAGGGGGGAAAATTGGACAGTATATTGCTTGCGATCCGATTTAGATAAACCGATTGGTAGACAGCATAAGGTTAAATAAAAGCTATAATGTTTTGTTGGCGATCTAATTTAAATATTTTTTAGGTAATGAAATACTATAATACTTTTTTCACAATAGGCAACTTTCAGGACATCTGTGTGATGATATTGTGAAACCTTGACCAAAAGTATCTACGTAATATTAATTTTCACACACAGAACGTTTCACATTTTTCCCGAGAAGAGATCGGTCACCCGGGTACTTATCACGTTAATTTTCTTTTCAATGCTACTATTGTGAATTGTTTCAGATATTCGAAAACAGCGATTTAGTAAATTGTGGGGAGGGTGGTTAGGAAGACGTAACTCGACTAACAAAAATGACCACTTTACAGCTAGATATTTTGTAAACAGATTCATATATCGAAAAAGTGTTCATGACATGCTGAATTTCAGCTTTATGGAACTAACAGTCTGTCATTAAAACGGCTGCGATTATAAGTGTTCTTGATTTGCTACTGAACCCTAAAAACTCTTGTGTCTTTTAAAGAATGTTTAATTAATTTATGTGATTACAAATGGTATAAATTATTATATTTTTCAAAATTAACAATTTCTTAATAATATTTTCCATGATTTGTTTTTCAGTAAATTGAAAAATTCTAATACCTTAAAATGGAATTTAATTGTTTATTTTTTTTATTATAATTAAAATACGTGTTTTATTGTTAATTAACAATGTTAACTGATTTACCATATTAAATAATAGCTTTGATAAATATTTATTTAACTATTAACTTTTTAAAAAAAATATTTTTAATCACTTTTTTAATTATATACATTGTTAATTATAATTATGTAGTAAAATAATAATTATAATAAAAGTACCTGGCCGATCGATCTCTGCCTGGGACAGATGTGAAACATTCCGCGGCTAGATCTATTTTTTAAACCCAAAATTTATTTTGGATCTCAAAAATATCAACTTTTGTAGCCAAATCTCCACCCCAAAAAGGGGTGTTATAAGTTTGAAGCCTATGTATGTCAGTCTGTCTGTGACATCGTAGTTCTCAAATGCATGGACCGATTAGAATGCGGTTTTTTATTAGATAGCTGGTTCCCTTGCGGTGGTTCTTAGCTATATTTGATATCAAAATCTGTACAGTCGTCAAGATTATCAGTTCTTTTCCAAGATGATGTATAGGAAAAGTTGGATTTTTACTTCTAAATTTGGTGGAGGTAACGGGAAGTTCTTATTATTATATTTCAAATTATTGCGTTGGAGGTTTTTAAATTTTTAGTTTTACTTGTTAATTCAATAAATCCAGTTGACGCCATATTGATCACGAATTAGGATAATCGAGTGTACCTAGTTTTTACGCAACATCTTCACACCAATGTCCTACAAGTTGCCTGCTCTTACAAAAGTTTCACACTATTTCTTTGCTAGTCAAAGCTACGACTATATGGGTTAAATCACCAACGGTTTAACAATACAGATTAACAGGAATGGACGCAAGATATGAGGGAAATTTTAAAAGTTTTTAGGAATTAAATTACGGTTTTACCCATAATATATTGCGGTTTTGTTCGCGGGGCTCCTCTATAAATTTTTCATGAAAAGTAAAATATAAATGATTTATAAGCGTTATAAAATTATAATATTTAATAAATATTAGGTACTTCTTATCTAAATCTATATGCCATAAGGACAGGGTGTTTCAGAACAAAACGTTTTTTGCCAAAATAAACCCTGTTCGGTAGGGTTATTTCACCCAAAAGCTTTTATTTTTGTAAACTTTAATAATAAAAACTTTATCATGTTCACGCATATACTCCCGAATACCAATAGACAAATATGGTATATTAAAATTCAGAAGACCCTAAAAAATAAATTTTCGGTGATAATATCGATTTTCAAGGTCGAACACCTAAACCTCTAAATCTCTCTATATATAAAAGGGAAATAAATATAAAATATATGTATTGGAAAAAATACAGGAGATAGCGAAATAATGATATGAGAAAATCCTAGGTTAAATTTTCGTACGACTTCAGAAAAACTATCAGAAATCCAAAATTCCAAACCGTTCCAAAAAGTTATAGCCATTTTTGACGGCCAGATCTTTAATATAGTTTATTGTTTCTATAGAAATACATACATTATTAAAATTAACGTTTTGAAATGTCAAAATTTACAAAAAAAAAATAATTATTTGATATGAATTTTCTTGAAGCCCGGGCAACGCCGGCTTTTTCAGTTAGTATATATCACTGACCTCCATCCGTCTTATAGAGGTCAGTAATTAACGTTATATATATAGCAATTAAAATTTGTAATGAATGCTTGCAAGGACGATTCTTTAATACATAAATAAGTAGTTTCACATTCTTTAAAAAATTTTCAAAATATTTATCGATTTTTAATTGTTGAAAAAAATTTATAAAATTTATCTTTATATATAAAAATGAATATTTGTCTGTGACGTATGCGTTCCTGTATCGTTATGCGGGTGCTCGAGAAGGTTTCGGCCTAAAAACAATACTTATAAATTATATTTAGTATTCAGACATAATAATGGTTCTGTTCAGAACCACTAAGTACTTAAATAAACTAAGTAAGTCAGTCAGTCTTACAAAATTTTACTTCTAAGCATCTAAGTTCAGCGTTTTTCTGTCGGGGGGACACTCTTACTAACTTGTCATTAGCCTCAACTTGAGGAAATATGCCACCGTCTTTCAGGTAGAAGTCTGCTTTTGCTCGGCGTATAGGCAAGAACGAAGTAACCGGCTATGCTTGAGAAGGTTTTCTGCAGTTTCCTTCACGAACTCTAGATGAATATCGGCATAGTTCCTATCATAGTCGGCTGCAGCCGCATATCCTACAAATTGTTAGTTTATACACAAAAATTTTTTCCATTCCACTCACATTCTCACATCCTTAGGCATCACAATGGACCTTATGGTCGAAGTGTAGCCTGTCCCAGGGCAGCCTCTACAATCTATCTATCTGTGATAATGGATCCATTATGTGCAGGATCTATGATAGATCCATTATGCGCAGACTGTTCGGCGAGGAGGAAGAAATATTCAGACACGGTGCATCTTATCCCGAATATATGAACCTTCAGGAAAACCTGATAAAGAAGCACTTGGCTATTGCCAGCATACGGGAGAAACAAATCTGGTCAGATGCAGTAGAAAGGGGAGCACAATGGGTCATAAATTCAAAGTGCGATACTTTTTATACCCTAAGATATATCTATATATCTATCTAAGGACTTAGTTCTTCTGAACACGACCAAATGATCGTGTATTAGTATCTCTAGAAACCTCTGACTACCCCTGAGATGATTTCAATGGCAGAAACAGTTTTTGGAGCAACCAGGCTGCCCGAGAGAATATATACGTTCTGGTTTTTGCAAACCCTTAAAAAGATGAAATCATCTTTTTGAAAGGGATTCATACTTTTGTAAACTATTAAAAGAAGGGTGGTGGGGCTCTTGACAGGACACTATCGATTGAACTACCACTAACATTACTTGGGGATCTCTGATGATCCCACTTGTAGGGCCTGTTTGGAGGACGATGAGACCTCCATACATGTTATATGCATCTACAGAAACCTACAAGATGTCAGATATAGAATTTTTGGGTACGAAACCTTGGATCCATCAATCCTGGGAACAATCCCGGCGGAGAAGTTATAGGCCTTCTGTGTGGCATCCGGCTGCGACAGAATCCTATAGCTATATCTGCTAAGAATGGCGCCTCTTACCCGGAGATGTATCGCCTTCGGGTGACAGGTTGTTCTCTAGGAGGGTACAGAGGACCACTTGGTCTAGGTGCTAAGTACCCACTTGCGGTACCCCCCTTTCTAATTATTATTATTATACTATTAAAAATTATTGTGTTGTTTTGCACATAACAGGGAATATGCATGAAAATTTTTTTCACATTTATGTTCAGAATATGAAAATACTGTTAATACTGTAATAATATTTAAAAACGAAATTAAAATCCGACAAATATCAAGGAAGCTATAAGCTTTTAAAAATTATTATCTGTCTCTTTCTTGCAAAAATACTAAAAACGGAGTTTTACGTGTATTTTAAATGGTGAAAGTGTAATATGACGTCACATAACATATCAAGAGGGCTATAACCCTCTTTGTCTAATCGGGAATTTCAATCATTCATATCTCGCTTATTTTTAAAGTTATTTAAAAAGTAATTTTTCCTTGATATTTGTCCAGTAAACATGCTTCAATTCAAGTGAAAAAAAATTTTCATACATATTCCCTATTGTATACGTTTCATTTTCACGTAGACCATCCTGTACAAACATACAACAGTATAATAATATTTATACTTATATGCATTATCAAAAATAATAAATATATAAAAGTACTCCAACAACTCCTATAACTAACTTCATACACAAATTAGAAAATCAGCCAAGTTTTGAAATCAGTTCGTGAGGTGACTTTGATACGACCCAAACTCACAACAGACAACAGACAGCACTCTCCACACTCTACAACAACTCAACTCAAAACGGCGATTCTTTAATCGTTCCGAGTCGATTATATATTCATCCAACTACAAAAACAGTTCGGGTTTTTTTTTCTCCAACACTTTGAATAATTAAAATACACCACGCGTACTTATTTATTAACGCTCGTGTCGCGCAGCACATCTCATTATTTGAATTAATTAATATTTTATTATTATTGTTTTAATTATTATTTAATTAATTTTAATTAGTACTTTTTGTTTGCCCAAATTGAATGTGTTCTCAAAACTAAATAGTTTTTTTTTTTAAGTGTTAAGTAACCATATTATTGATTGTGCAAAACAAAGTGATTTTCAGAAGAAGGAATTTATAAAATATAACAACAATGGTTGAAGTAACATCAGCTGTAAGTACTGGTTTTTTTTATTTAATTATAAGGATTTGTCGGAACTATTGACTTTTGACAATAATTTTACTAAAACTTTTCGAGAAGGATCTAAACTTTTCTCCAAACATAAATAATATATTATTGGGAGAGAGTTAAATAACCTGTAAATTAGAACAAATAAATTTTTCAGTTGTAGAGAAAAAGTCACATGCGTTAAACTATTAATACGTAATATTTGTAATAGACTACAAATGGCGTCAAAAATCGAGTTATCACATAAAAAGTTTATAATTAATTTGTGTCTTATTTATTCGGATATCGGAAAAATGTTTCGAATAAAAATTGTTAGTATATGTATAATGAACATCTTTTATTCGAAGCATTTTTTCGAAAACCGAATAAATAAGGTACAAATAAGAAAATTTTGGAATAATAGATCCGACTTTTGACGCACATAGTATACAATGTTAAAGATGTATGTTATATTATTATTACGTATATAGTCTAGCCGCCGTAGTTGACATCAAGAATATTATGTATGGATAAGTTATTAAAGTTATTAGAAGCAAATGACAACGCTAATTAAGTTGCCTCCAACCACGGGAGAAATATTAGGTGAAACTACCCGAAATTTCACTATTCCGACGCGATTTTCTCATGAACTAAAAATAATATGAAAAAAATGTTCGAGTAAAACTTGTCGAAATTATAATTTTACATAAAAAAGGTTCAATAACTTCAATCCCAATCTCATCATAGTTTAGGCGTAAAATGGCAATGTGGGTCGAAAATAGAATTACGTTAATCAAATAAACAAAATATAGCCTGACTAAAGCCACCATTTTGGAATATGACGTCATGAGTAATTTTAACAATATTACTATGAGGGAAAAAATTAGATATGAGAGATAGATATTGAAGTTGGAGGATCTTTTTGGTGTAAAATATCAGAGCAGTTATAAGGTTTTTCCAACCTTTTTAGCGAATTTTTGAAGAAAATTTCTTCAAATGTCCATCGTACCTATTAAGTAGATGTTGAAAATGACCATCCTTAAAATGGCATCGTTAATATATATGTGAATTTACGCGATCGGGAAGTTGCAATTTTAGTTCAGTCTAACTGAAATTTCGTATGCTACGTACTTTTGGTATTTGAAAGGACAAGTTCGGGAGGATTGTTCAAGTAGAAAGGGAGTCTTAGAACAAAATCTGAAATATCTCTTCCAAAATTAATTAATTTGAAAAATTTATGACTAGTAAAGTTGTAGAAAATACTTATTACTACAATTTATCTTTTAATCATTTTTTTTATAACTTTAATATTAACCGAAATAATTCCAATTTTAAACTTTTACTACTGAAAAAATTAATATAAGAATTATCACCATGGTTACTTATTCCTTCTGAGAAAATTCATTTAGTCTACATAGCTCCTACGTACCAGTCGAAGTGGCTGTGTGGTCTAACGCGTTCTGCTTCGAATTAGAAGGGTTGGGGTTTGATTTCCAACGGTGACAGTTTGTCAATTAAAATTGATGGGACCCTTAATTGACTAAAATGTCGGCGAATGGTTTCGACATAGTCCTATCAAAGTCGGCTGCTCCTACGTGACAAATTTTATTATGTACCTTTTGAGTTTTTGAAAAATTTACAGAAAAATAGGATTTGAGATGATTTTACTAGTATTCCATCCTTTTCTCGACGTGGAAGCAGCAACTATATTAGTATTGTCGATTGAATTTAGCAACTCAACAAGAATTTATGCTATCGTTTTACAGACATACCGAAAAAATTCCAGTTTTAGGGTTCAGCGACTGAACTAATAGTAATATGCATAGAGTTATGTTATTTGGCATTCGAAATATCAATTGAAGAATGAAGTTTTCAAATCTATTTTTAAACTATATTATTTTTAAGGTCTTTTTACATAACTCGCTAATACACATGCTACGATCTACGTAACTAAAACAGTTCTACCTACTAGAATACAAAACGTATTATTTTAACCCTCTAATAGCTAAATATCGTTACAGCGTTATCCCGGTTTTATTAATGCCGAATAATCTCAGTTAGATTGGTGGCGGGTTATCGGTTAACATTAAATCTCTCTTGCTGTTGAGAGATTTAATGTTAAGGAATCCAAATGGTTTAAGGAATAGTGGCTGGCTATCAGACTCTACCGAAAGTCCAGTTTTGAACGGAATTTGCTTTAAAATGCGCGTAAAACAAGTTTTAGATGGTTAACAGTTTGAAGTCCACACCTTTTTCCTACGTACAGTGATGGATTTAAGCCTAGGCCCGTGAGGCCCGGGCCTAGGGCGGCATGATTTTAGGGGCGGCATAATTTTCGGGATGACAAAATTTTAAAGACGAAAAAATATAAGGGCAGTTCAAATTTAAAAATTTCTAGTAAAATGTATTAAATATTCTAATTATCGAATTTACTTTTTAATTTGTCAGTGCAATGATAATTTTTCAATAGACAATTATAGCCATTATCAAATAATGTTATATATTTATTTAACAAAAAAAAAAGAAATAATCAAATTGAAAAGCTTCTCAAAAAATTTTTTTCAACACATTTATGTTTCGAAAACTTTTTTAATTTTTGTATTCTTAATAAGATCAATCTCACTATATACAGAGCACCCTGAAACGACTTCTAAATTTGTTTTCCGTCTTTAGTAACAATAAGGTAAATTAATAGAAAGAAATTAAACATTTTTTTAGTATTCATTAAAAAGTCTTTTTTTTTTTTATAAAAGCAATTTTTCATTAAAAATTTTAAATTATATATTTTTTTACATCCAATTCGTTGTATCATCAAAATAATTAAAAAAAAAATCAAACAAAATCCTTATCCGAAATCACATCCAAAAACGGCATCATATCAAACGATGCCTTCAAAAGGGCGGCAAATCAGACGGGGCCTAGGGCGGCAGCAAATCAAAATCCGCCACTGCCTACGTAGCTTAATTTCAAAACCTTAATCGTAGAACTAAGTTTTAGACTAAAAAACTGACGTATAATTAACAAACAAAAAATATCCTTGTAGCTAAAATTAAAAAATTTATGGATTATATGTTATTAATCCATTTGGCTGACGAATCCATTTGGCTGTCGAAAAAATTTCTCGAATAAAAGTTATTTGTCTTAAAAATACTAACAACTTTTGTTCTAAACCTTTTTTTTCGAACACCAAATGGATTCGACACAAATCAACTATGAAAATTTGAGATAAAAGAATGTTATATGTTTTTGCTATCGACTTTAAATGTTAATATCCCAGTAATTCTTATATACAATGATTTAAAATACAATCTGTATAGGATCTCACGGTGCCAGTTAAGGGTTAATAATTTTACTACAAGTAGTAGATACCTACAATAAGAATATTCAACATTAAATATTGTGTGAAATGTTTAATTTATAAATATTTACAAATAATTTCAATTCATTCATTGAAATTTGTTTTGAAAATAGTTTAATAGTTTAAATCTGAAATAATTTTTTATTTACTATCACGACTACAAGATTGAGACCGGAAAACTGTAATGGCTCTTGTAATAATAATTATATGAATGATATATGGATGTCATTACTTGGACGTGGAAACTCGAATTAATTATTAAACTTGAAGCTAAGTTCAACTTAATTATTGAGTCATATTCCAATGATATAATAATTAGATACAATGATTGCTGTATTTAAAACTATATTAAATAGTGGTACATACATTGCCATTAGCATTTAATCATAAAACGGACAAAAGTCAGTCAGTTACTACACTTTTTATGATATATGTATTTAATTATATGCTTTAACATATAAGTAAGATTAATTATCTGTTGAATTGTCAGCCCGAGTTTACCGGAATAAACGGTTTCGAAATTTTAGTCATAAAACGGACAAAAGTCAGTCAGTTAGTACACTTTTTAGGATATATATTTAATTTATATGCTTTAACACATAAGTAAGATTAATTATCTGTTAAATTTGCAGCCCGAGTTTCCGGAATAAACGGTTTCGAGGATTTAGTCATAAAACGGACAAAAGTCAGTCAGTTAGTACACTTTTTAAGATATACACATAATTTATATGCTTTAACATATAAGTAAGATTAATTATCTGTTGAATTGTCAGGTCGAGTTTATCGGAATAAGTGTTTTCGAGTGTAAGGCTTTAAAATTAAACTTCGCAAGTTTTTCTGAAAGAAATTTTTAACTATATAAACTAATAATAATTTTTTTGCTTTTTGGTACGTTTTAAAACTTTGGCACGAACACAGGTCTTCATGGCCGACGCACTGATAGTGAGTCACTGCACTCTGCGTGCGAACATTGACTGTTGTATTCATTTATATGTTTCACAGAACCTCATGGTGAGTCAGTCATTTTACCTCACTTGACCGAACTTCGTCCTTACTTGCGACCGCTCGCAATTATAAGCGTATATTTTTGCTCTTTTCGTTTGAAAATATATATATTTATAATATTTTACAAGAATTTTGAATACGAAATGCGCAACAAACTTGTATCAAATCAATTATATTTTTAATCGCTTGATCAAATCAAACTAAAAAGCTAAAACGATACGATGATAATTATTGACCTTAACAATTTTATTTTTTTATAATAAAAAAAATTATTATTTCTTGACTGATAACACAATTATTAATTAGATGTATATATATATATATATATATATATATATATATATATATATATATATATATATATATATATATATATATATATATATATATATATATATATTTATATATATATATATATATATAAATAATGTCGTAACATAAATTATATATTATAAGGTCAATAATAAATAGTTAACCCTTTACAAGATTCAACGGCGTGTTTTTAAATAAAGTCTAGCTACCCTCGGATATGTCTTTAAAATAATAGACATTAAATAAAAACATATTATGTTTGAAAATCCGTTACGCAGGAGCTGCGTCAAGTTAGCGAATATTCACATAATACTACAGAATAAATTTCATTCTAATCGGATCGTATTTGTACACTTTCTAGCGGTCGCAATTTTAGGACGTTCAAAATGAAATTTCGTAAATGATATAGTTTTGATATTTGATAGGCCAAATTCGTTAATGAGTAGAATCGATCAAGGGGAAAAAGCGGCTTAGAAGATACACTATATATTGAATATCTCTCTTGACTGTCGTGTCTCAGAAACGGATACTTAATAATAGAAAAATCGACAAATTTATAAGAAGTAAAGTTTGAGAAAATCTTTAATAAAATTAATTTAAGAATGTACGAGCACTAGAGCTTCAAAATGATTAAGGTTTTATTTTTTTTACTTGTAGTTGAAGTGCATATAATACAATTATAAAAGTTTCAGGGGGGGGGGGTTAGGGGGGGTCTTGAATTAATTATTTAATGTTAAAGTTCATGTTCTAATGCATTGTTCTTATGGAGAAACCCGTAAGATACGCAATAGAAAATAGAAATATTAGTAAAGAGATTGATCCAATAAAATTCCGGTATAACTGAGAAAAAAGAGCTTTCGAGTAAATTTCTGCCGGCAGTAGCTTAATTACCCGAAATCTCAGTTTTTTTCTTAAATATAGTTTTTTTTTTAGACCCGTCATACTATGAAAATAATGAATTTTCTCCATTTAACTTATGACAAAAAATAATAAACTTTATTGTAGACTTTTATGAATGTACTATATAAGATTTTGAAGAATTTTATAAATGGACTATAGATATATCTAGTACTCGTACATCCTTAATATAATTCATTACCTAATCATTTGCCTGGTATTATGGATCACACAAGTTCATGTCATTTTTTTTTGTAAATTTTATAATTGATGTGTGCCACTATTTATTCGGTTTTCAGAAAAATATTTCAAACAAAAGTTGTTACTATATTTATAATGAACAACTTTTATCCGAAGCATTTTTTTCGAAAACAAAAAAAATAAATTATAAACGACTTTTACAGCCGTAGTACAAAGCCGTCACGTAGAATTAATTGTTAAATTATATAATATACGTGGATGAAATGATTTATTTATAATAATTTAACGTCGTACGTCATATTATTGTTCTTGAGAAACTTGAAATAGAAAATTGAAAACAAAATATATTGAACATAGATAATTATAATCTATCTATTCAGTTTAGTCTTTAAATTCTGTTCCACTTTATAATAAATCAATTTTGAAACAAACATCAACTAAAACGTGTCCACTATTATTATTTATTTTTGTACGCATCTGATTTGATGCCGTCTGTAACACATAGCCACAAAAATAGCGTTCAGTTTTACAAAATTTCATAATGAATTTGTGCCTTATTCATTCGATTTTCGAAAAAAAATACATCAGATAAAATTTGTTCATTATAAATATATTAACAACTTTTATTCGAAACATTTTCCCGAAAACCGAATGAATATGGTTAGAATCAACTAAAATATTTTGAAAATTGAGCACTTCTTTTGTGGGTCATAGTACCTGGTCTATCTTCATGTCATGATATAATGATTTATTATTTAAAAATATTCTTTGTAAAAATATTCAACAAAGTATTTTTTAAAAAAGTTTAAAACCAAATTCTTAGTATTTTTATGGTAAAGAACATTTTATTCGAGATAGTTTTTCGAAAACCAAATGAAATTGGCACAAATTAATTGCAAAAGTTTTAAAAAAGTGTGTGTGTACTTCTTTACGCACGTAAGAAGTTATATATTTTATAAAAATAATATCAAATAAGGTCATCACTACTATTTAGACACAAAAGTTTAATAAACTGGGAATAGTGAAAATCTACAATAGAAAAATTATATATTGTATCCAAACCCAATGATTCTACATTTGATCATGGTGGAACAGAACCAGCGTCACGTCTTATGTTCAAATTAGAGTTTGAAAGTCTGACATTAAATCCATTATTTACATTAGAATCAGAGCTAGTGAAATTGATCAAGACCGTGGCCATGTTTATCAATTTATACATTTAATATACAAAGTTAACGAGCCCATCAAAATGATATTATTGATAATGTGGTTCGTAACTCTAATATTCTTCTTTTATCAGAAATATAATGATGAAGACATTCCTGTTTCTAAGTTCAAATGTGTAGTCAAATTGATATGTTCTTTAATAATTCAACTTTAATTAGTGTTTAAATTTAGTTGATTTATTGTTACACAACAAAATAAAATTGATTTATATCAATATAAATAATTACTTTATTTTACAAACATAGGCAATAATTATAACATAAATGTACTATTCAATGCCTATATTTATTGCAATGAAGAGTACTTGAATGTAATAAATATTGCCTATATATAGAGAGTATTTAAATTAAACACGTGTAGCTCTGCTATAAATATTATTTTATTTAAAAAAACCTTCAAATTGACACAAAACAAAATATATAAAAAAATAGTTTGATATATTTAAAATGATAATTATTCAACTGAACTGAATGAAATGAATTCCTTGACCATATAGTTAACCTATTATATAAAATTATATTATTTATTAACTATTCAGAGTTCTATATTATCATTCTATTATTTTTTTTTTAAATTTATGATAACATTTGTAACAGTATTATATGTATACATATACTACTCACTACCACAACTTAAGAAATACGGCTCCTCTTAGTCCAGTAATATTGGGGCTTCAGGGTCAATTCTGTATACGGAAAATATTTTCATTAAATTTTGGGGTTGGTATTATTTGAAATAGTTGTATTTTAAATACGTATTCAAATGTAAATGGTATTTTCCATTTTAGGACCCTTTTCGGTACTCTCCCCACGAAAATCCCCTCATTTGTCAGCGGAAATTATCCATAAGGAAGAAAAATGATAATTTAAATTATTTTCTGGATGGAAAAAGGATATCCATCCTTACAACATCCTTAAACCAACCATTTTTACATTACAAAACCTATTTATTAATATGCAAATGCAATTTTTTTTATTATGATCGATGATGTAACTATTTCAACTGAGTACTACACCTTTTCCTTCATCGATCATACCCCGAGTTGGTCTGGTTCGCGTTTTTGGACCGCCGCACTAAAAGTCGTACTTTTAAACGGTGCGTAGAGAATATCTTCAAATACAAAAAATGTTTTTTATCTCATAAAAACAAAAGACTTTTGTTTGAAACATTTTTTCATACAATCAACGGTTTAGATAAAATTCGGTTACGAAACAAGTGCAGTTCAAAAAGTAATTATCAAAAAATTACCTAATAATTATCAATAAAAAAAATAAATTATCGAGATATAAAATCAATTATTACTATTATATCAATAATTTATTTCACAAAATCGATCAATTATTTATTGTAAACAATTAAATCTCCAACACATTACATTTATTATTCTTAATTTTGAAATTAGTTTTAATTAATAGTCATTTTTCAGTTAATTAATTAACTAATTATTAATTAAAAATCAATGAAATCAATGCAATTTTTATATTGTATTTCATTATATTATATAAAATTAATCCTAAATCGCACCATTCATATTTATTTGATTTATTCAAAATATTTGACCTTTGTTTTGCAAATTTTTCTGTTTTTGAAATTTAACAACATCGATACTAGTTGACATTGGGACACCTTACACCAAGCTACAGAATATATTATTTTATATATCCATAACTCAAACCACAAGAGATAGACGTGAAAAAATGTGTGTGTGTACTTATGTAAGCACGTAAGAAGTTATACTTCTTTTTAAATAATTTATTAAATTTATTAAATAATCATATCGGAGTGGAAAACTACAATAGAAAAACTATATATTGTATCTAAAACCAATAATTCTACTTTTGATCATGGTAGAAATAGAACCAACGTCACTTATTACGTTCAAATTAGAGTTTGAAAGACTGAGCATTCAATCCATTATTTACATTAGAATCACAGAGTTAGTGAAATTGATCAAGACTAGGTTGATCAATATATACATTTAATATACAAAGTTTACGAGCCCCAAAAAATGATATCATTGATAATTTTAATTCATGCTGAAAACTTACTCTGATCGAATTCTCATAACGCGCCAAAAGATAAATAACTTCTAAAAATTTAATGGTAAAAATGTACCTTATTTATAAATAAACAACTTTTGTTTGAAAATATTTTTCATAAACTGAACAGATTCGTCACAATTTTAGCTCAAACATCTGTAATTACGTATTACAAAACCATATATTACCATATAGTAAATATTATGAATATAGCTTTGTATTTTTATACATCTGTTGATGTATGTGTAAAAACTAACATAAACAATTCACGCATTGACATTGAACTCAGTATATACTGGGTATTTAAGGAATTATATCAGTCAGTTTGTTATAATCACTTGTTAGTAATTATTATTATCTAATATATAATTATTAGATAACAAATATTATTAAAAATAATTACAGTAGACCCTCTGTAAGTCGAACTTCAAGGGAGACGCCAAAAAATTCGAGTTTTAGAGTTTTCGACTTATGAAAGATTTCGACTTAGGCGGATTTTGTAAGAAAATATTCGACTTGTAGAGGTTAAGATTCATTCTAACTAATTTTGTAAAATCAAACATTGCTATGTTCGAGATACAGAGGTCCAATTTATTTTTTCGAGTAATAGAAGGAAAATATGTACCGAAATGGCTTGTAAGGACTTACTGTTTATTTCGACCTATAGAGGGTTGAGATCTCCAGTAATGGAGGTTTTCCGGCTTGAACGGAAGGGAACAAATCATTTTTTCGAGTTTTGGAGGTTTATCGAGGACTCATCGATCGAGGTTCTACTGATATATATTTAATATATTATAATCATATATAAAATAAAATAAATATATTAAATACTTTTGTTATGTATTATTCTAGAATAATTAATAAATAATATAAATATTTAAAATTTTAATAAATAATTTAACATAACATTTTCATATAATAAAATATAAATACGACGCTATAAACACTCAGTTAAATTTATTTGACATTAATTTATATATATATATATATATATATATATATATATATATATAAATATATGTATATATATATATAATATTTAAATGGGGGTTTTTTGAATTTAAATAAACTATTATACCGATTGTTAATTGAATCATATATTTTATACAGTTTGTATTTTAAAACCATTTTATTAATTAGGAATTCAAGCTAAACGAAATTTTATCGAACGTCAAAAAAACAAACCATTGGTGAATGTAAACAAACAAATAAAACATATTTACTTGTATTATGAACTGTGGCATTTTTAATTATAAAAATCGTTTATTTAATTTTATAAAGTCTGTCAATTGTTGTGTACCGAACTGGAAATCTTCAAAAAGAATTAATTTATGATTTTAGTTGACATAAATTTCCAAAATGTTCAGAAAATGTAAAATTAAAAACGATATTTTGGCCTTATTTATTATTATATTTTAGCCAAATATTTTAAATAATAAATATTAAATCCAAAATATAAATATTAAATCAAAAAAAAAATTATGAACTGTTTGAAATTTCAACCGCGAACCGTTTACGTCAACCATGCATGGGAGAAATTTCAACTTTGATTGCAAATATCTCACAATCGGACAAAAAATAATTTTTTTAAATAAATGCATTTGATTTTATTTTCATCAAATTCTTAAAAAAAGTGGGTTTACGAGTGTATTACCTTAATTGTATATACAATGTTTTTATTAAGGACGTTCCAGCACTGTGTTATGCAATCTGTACAACAAATCGGTTTTTAGCACAAATACATAAACATACATAATATACCACACAGACAAAAACACTGTTCACATATACAAAATAATGTTATGTTGAGGAAAATAAATAAATTTAAACTTATATATTTCGAAAACAAAACGGTAACACACGATTTTTTTTTTTTTAATTTATATAATAAATATTTAGCTTTACTCTCCTAGTTTTTTTGTAAATTCTGTCGAGTATTTTTTCTAATACAACAGATAATAGTTGGACGGACATGAAGTTTTACATGCTTCTAATTAGAGAGAGAGTGAGAGAGAATGATAACTTTGATATTAATTATCTCACGTTCTAAACGGTCAAAAATTCTGAAACTTCGGGATCTATTAGAAAACGTTATTTTTAGCCTGTGAAAAAAATGAGCAAAATCTGTCGAAAAGTGGTGGTATGCTGGAACATCCTTAACAATCTGTTTACTTCACTTAAGTATATACCATATTACCTACCTATTTAGTATATACATAAATTACATATGTAAATATATATATACATATACATATACATGTATATATATATATATATATATATATATATATATATATATATATATATATATATATATATATATATATATATATATATATATGAATGTAAGTTGCCCTTGAATATCGATAAACAAATAATTAAGTACATACATTAATTGAATATAATACGTAAAACTATTAAATTAATTTTAAAATATATAAGAAATAATAAGGGGTGGGGGGAGATTGTTATGTTCATTATATACCAAAATATGTAATAACAAGTTACATTATAGTGTATATATATATATACAGGAGGTTTTATGAAAAGTTTACCCCAACGAGCATTTACATTCAAGTCCAATCAAAAACTATTTCGGAGGAGTACGTTGACCTTGGTCTTATTAAGGTTATTTGAAGGCCATCTTATGTTTTTCAATTGGGAACAAATTTTTATTTTGGCAGATATCCGACAAAAACGTATCGATTTAATTCGATATCCGACGTAAAAAGAACATTAAAACTAGATAATAAAATCTATTTTGGTTAATAAAAATTAACCATTTCTTTTAGCCAGTTTTAAATTTTAAATGGATTAAGGATTATCGAGTTTACACTCAATCACTTTGTTTATTGTACATTTGGTCTTCTCTGTCAAAAACCCAAACGCTTCTTATTTCAAATAACAATTTTATTACTGACCGTACAAAACATGTGGTCCCCAAATGTCGGAAAAAACCAACTATTACTTACTCGCACTATTAATATTCTATTAATTATTTCCGACATTTTTTTGAACCCAGTTACTGAACTTTTTTCAGGCTCATGCTGAAATGAACTTCTTAATAAACTAAACTGTTCACATTCACAATACCTCTTTCTAAAAGATATATCCAATTGTTCTTGAAACACCCGGTATAAAATATACAAAATACATTATTTATCATTGTTTTTTAAATGCCTTGCTATTTTTTTTTTGACTACATTAGATTTGCTTGAACTATACAGTAGCGTTACTACAATATATTAGAGTATATGAAAGGGGGGGCTTTTGTTTTGGCTATTGTTATAACTTTGGTTTGGAACGTTTCTTAAACACAATCTTTATACGTTAGAATCAACTGCAAAACTAACGATTTTTGATGTTGAATTAATCGTTAACCAGTATAGATTGAAAATTGCAATTTTCGAATACTTTATTTACATCTAGGTACTCGGTCGAATTAGGCAAATAAGACTACAAATACACTTGAGATAATACAAAATATGAGGTATATTATCATTTGAAAAGGTACTCATGTAAATAATAAATCCCCCTCAATAGGCTACTACGCTCATGTAAACATAACGTCTGAACAAGTTGTTTGAATGACAATGTTATATGAGTTACCTACAACTTACATTAATTATAATACTACCTTATGTACACTACCCTGCAAAAAAATTGAACGTATCTGAATTTAATTCGCACTAAAGTCAAAGATCTTGATGATAGTGTATGTAGAAATTTTAATATATCAAACAATAAACGTAACAGGTAATAAAAGAGTAAAAAAGCAGTATAGATATATTTTTCAGTGGGATAAAAGCAGTATAGTTTGAAAACCACTACTTTTTTTGAAATAATATCCACTCTATCGGTCACATGCCATGAACATCCATAAGAAAAATGATCATTTAGATCTGTTACCAAAATAGAAGTCATGTGTTTGCTTCTGAGGAAATTCACTAAATTTTGAAAAATTATTAGAATTAGAGACGGAAGTTTATTTCTATTTAATGCCCCTTGTAATCAGGGACAGTAGTGGCGTCCCGTACTGGTGGCTAATTTTTTCACGATAAAATTAATACATATTTCATATTTTTCATTATTATTACTACATACATCAACAAAAACAAAGCGAACTTTTTCTATTCAGTTTGGTTCAATTTTATTGCAGGGGATTGTATACATTTAAGTAATATTTTAATGCAAAACGAAGACAAATGACTTAAGTTTAGTCAGTTGACTTATGTTTTATATATTGAAAAAAAAAATCTTACTACCTCTTATTAACTTTTACAAAAACTATTTAAAACTTCAGCAGAATTTCATCTACAAACTATCAACATCACCATCACAACTCACATACAATCGGTCAAGTCCAGTCGAGAATGCCAATCAGTCAGTCAGTTTTTATTTAGTGTTTTGTATAATAGTGTCTGTCTGTCCCCCCTTTTTTAAAATACGTCTTCTAACCAAACTCTATTACGTCTTGTTTTGTTTGTTTTAAAATATTTTATTGCAAATTATTTTATTCAAGTTTATGTGTTTTTTTTTTTTTAATTATTAAATTTTATTTAATTAATATTTTTTATTGAAATTTGTGTGCTTTATAACTAAAATAACTTAATTATTGAAAAATGCGTCCTAAAACAAATGTGCTTTTAAATGAAAATGGTCTGTTAACAAATGGTGTTACCAGTACAGCATCACCACCAAGAAGTCCACCTGTACCATCTGCAGATGTAACTGATCAATTATGTAGTGAAATCAATATTATTGATTGTTCAAGTCAGGTAAAAATAAAGTTATTTTATATTGACATTGATAACGAATTTATTATTATCATTTTGAAAAAAAAATATCTCATGATCTTGACATTCAAAAGTATGTGTAGGACTTTAGTGAGGGATCAACAACGTTTTTGATCCAACCTAAAAGAGTTTAGGGCTTTAGGCTATATAGTACTATCAGTCCCAAAAGTAGCGCTTATTATACCATATAGAATATATACAAGGATATTTTTAGTTTAGTGCCGACTTTAGTTTAGTAACGGTTAAAAATATTGATTACTGAAAAAAAAATTTGGTATAGGTGCTCATAAAATGACCTAATTGGTCCCTTTCCGCATATCTGCGCGTCCGTCCTACAGCTAAATGTGTGTTCCACAGCTTAAAAGTATGGTCATGTTCGTGAATGAGCAAAATCAGACCATGTTTGGGCAAATTGGGCAAAAGCGTCTATCTTTGAAACCGTAAGAGATAGAACAAAAACTTAAAGACAAAAAATGTTCCTTTCTTAAAAATAAACAACTTTCGTTTGAAACTTTTTTTCATAAATTCAATATATACTTGGTATTTAAGTAACTAACTCAGTTAGTTGTTATTTTCATTTGTTTTTCAAAAGTTTTTAGTTGATTTATACCGAATTCATTAGATTTTTGGGATAATGTTTCGAATCAAAGTTGTTAGTATATGTATAATGAAAAACTTTTATTCTAAACATTTTTTCGAAAACCCTATGAATGAGGCACAAACCAAATTATACAATTTTGAAAATTTAACGCTAGTTTTGTCGGGCTAAGTTCATATGCGTTTCTCCAAGCATTTTCAATGATGTCTCGGCACATTTTCATCAGTGACGCGTAGGCAAAGCGACAAATTCAAAAGGAATCTTTGCATTATTGATTCAAGCAATGATAATTAGGACATACATTCAATGGACCCCCTACTCTTAAAAATAGGATATGTTAACAATAGGGGGCCAAATATATCTCAAAAAACTACTAAGATTTATCACAAACTTTGTGAATAAGTCGCTTTATAAATTAAAGTCGCTACCGATCCAAAAAATATCTATTCTATAACCTTATAGCTATGTTATGATCACAAAACTATGAATGGAGATCACGAGTTCTGTGGGGGTCATGAAGTATCTATAGAATGTATCTTATGTTTATTTTGGGCTAGTGTTTTTCTCAAGGTTGTCACGTGGGTATCTTTGACGTGATACAGTATATAAATTATAAACAATGTACTTAGGCAGGCGCCATAGAAGTACATGAGGAAAATGTAGAAAAAATTAAAGAATTTCTACTAATCTGTGGAAATATTAAAATAATTCATGAATTATTTATAATTTTTAAATGATTTATTTATTAATTGATAGAAAGAAATTTATAAACATGTAAAAAGGGGCGCTAAGTTCTCGCATATACTCCAAAGAATGTAATATCTTGAAGATCAATTATCAAAAACATATATGTACATTTTTCTTAGTAGCTATTTAATATTTTACTTGAAGTTCTATTCATAAAATCTTATTGTCCAAGAAATTTTGAAATGAATTATTAATTAATTGATAGACAGAAATTTATTACAGTATAGAAAAATATTTAAAAAGGGGTGACAAGTTCACGCGTATACTCCAAACAATTTGATATCTACGTGACGACTAACTCATTAAAAACCATTATAACGTTTTTCTTAGTAGGTATTTAATATTTACTTGGCAAGTTCATATACAAATATCTCGAAAACTAACAGAGATATCGAAAATCTGTATTCTTGATTTTTTTTTTATTTCATGAAGTTCTATCTTAAAATTTTATCACCATTAAGAAATTAATGGTATTTAATATTTAATAATATTTCTTTTAATTCGACAACGATAAAACGAGGTTCAATAAAACATACCTCAATTATTTTATCTACAGTTTTCGTACATTCGACTTTTGCTGACGTGTAATTTAATTGATTTATATAGATTTCAGTGACCTATAAATCAATAAATCAGGTATCCATGGTACATTTGTATACCTAATTAATTTATTTAAATAAAAAAAAAGTCTATATTATAATGACAAGTTAATTTTATAATATTTTTATAATCACTTTTAACTAAATTTTTTGTGAATATTACCGATTTTTATTGATTTTAATATACTCTATCATGGCTAATCCAACACCGGCTCCAAACATACCTACAGGTATATGTAGTTTACAATGTCGTGGAGTTCCTCCGCCGTATGTCACTCCAGAAGTAAGTCTTTTATCAATCTATATTTGATTTATACCTCAATTTATTTTTAGACTTAAGGATATCAAATATGAACTTGTTTTTTATTGTGAAGTTTTTATGAGAACTGATGAAATAATTTTTTAAAAAAGAATAAGAATTTTCGATATCTGTGTTAGTTTTCCAAGATTTCGAAAGGTTTAAAAATCATTATAAAACTCATAAATAAACTTTAGGGACAGTTTTCAAAAAACAAAAACCGCAGAAATCGGTACATATTTCAGTTTAGGATTTTGTAACGGTTGAAAATTTTGATCGCAGAAAAAAGTTCTTGGTATAGGTGTTCATAAAATAACCTAATTAGTGTATTTTCGCATGTCCGTCTGTCTGTCCGTAGACACGATAATTCCAAAACGAAAAGAGTGTTATAGATCTAAATAGTAAGTTCAAGTTTGTGAATGGGAAAAATCGCCCCCCCCCCCCCCGAACGAAGGGCAAAATATCCATCTTTGAAACGGTAAGAGATAGAAAAAAAGACAAAAAATATTCCTTTTTTAAAAATAAACAACTTCTGCCTGAAACTGTTTTCATAAACTCAGTATATATGGGGTATTTTAGTAATTATCTCAGTTAGTTGTTATTTTCACTTGTTTTTATATTGATTTTTAAAGCTTTAAGTTTCATTATCGCGAAAACTAACATCGAATTCTAATCAGAATCTGTTTATAAAATCGTGCAAGAAATAATTACCATTTTCTAAAGTAAATTTTATGAATATCATTACTAATGCTTTTATTTTCTAAGTTTTATTTATCTTGCAATATCCAAATATGTTAAAACTTTAAAAAATATCAAAATAGTACCCTCGATATTACCTACCCTCAAATTATGCAAATCGGTTCATGAATAATTAAAATATTCCACATTGTATGAAAATTTATTTATCCATAATTTATTCAGTTATGTCTATTAAAAGCCCGCATATCAAATTAAAATTGAAAAAAAACACCAAAATGATTAATTAACCAGGAAAAATTGTTCAATAAAAACTATAAAAATAACCCAGAATTTATTTTTGGTAATATATTTATTAATCTGGGGAATAACATGGCCAAACCAAAATTAAGCTAACATTATCCGACTTGCTTAATTTTCTTTATTTATTCGCTGCAGCGTAGTTGAATCTTTATTACCTTTAATTTCAATTAACCAAATTTTTTTTCCTGTGTATAATTATTTTGTTTTTAGAGCTCAATTACGTCGTTTCAATAATAATTATATTTAATAATAGTTAAATACCATTTCCGGTTGGATTTATCTAATTTTTTTTATTTTGCATTGTTTTAGTTTATCAAAACAATATAAAATTCTAGGAAAGGCATCCATTTGTCAGAGGAAAATCCCATGATAAACGCATTAAATACAATACATATATATGTCGCAGATGGATCGTCGAATCCGCTGTTTTACAAGACCGCTAGTTGTTTTAGATAACAACTCCGTTATGTAAAACAACTGAATGACGTTCAGCTGGATTGTCATTGCGATACGATTTACAAAACTGCTACCCACGTTTAGACGTTTTGATATAGGGAAATATATAGAACGCCTTTAATTGCGGGGCCCAAAAACACGAAAACCCGACCAACTCGAGGTATGACCGATGAATTGAAAGATTGTAGTAGTCGCTTGTAATAGTTACATTATTTAATTTCAATAATTTTTGACACTGCATCTAAAATATATAGAACTTGTTAGAAAAAAGGACCTTTAGTAATGGGAATTCCATTAGCCCGTTTATAATAATTCTAAGCTATGAATTGAAGACTTAAACAATATAGACTGACTGCTAGCTAATATAAATAGTTGTATTAATAATAATAATAATGATATAAACTAAAATCTACAATCTGATGTTTCATTTCACACTGTTTTACATAACGTCTAATCGTTGACCCGCTGCATTGGTAAATGCAAAACGTTTAAGCAATATCACGTGTTAAAGTTCAGTAATTATGTAAAACAGCTAAACGTCGTTCAGTTTTTTACATAACGGAGTTTTTATGTAAAACAACTAGCGGTGTTGTAAAATAGTGGATTCGACAATCCATCTACGACATTTTTATGTAGTTAGAGGATTAAAATATTTAATAGATAAAATATTGTAACCAGTATTAATAGGACCGCGCTCGATATTAAAATTTGTTCTACAATCAAATTTGATTATGTTATCTCGTTTATTCTCATTATCTCAGATAATATCCAATTTACAAGAAAATCCCTGTACCATTGGCCGCTTTTTGGTAGAAATTTTGCTAGAGCGATGTTCATAAAATGTTCAAATACAGGATTATCCAAAAATGCTCAGATTTTGTGCTGCTGAAATTTCTAGAACTAAAGAATGACCTCTCAATTTCGTAAATGGGCGGAATCAGTCGAAAAGTTAGAAATAGAACATTTTTAATGAATACTGTACAAAATTTTTTACAACCAACGGACTAAACTTATATTATCTATATTAATATCGATTTGAGACTTAACTTTATTAGAACTTTAACTTTTATTATATTTTTATTGTTTTTTGCCAAAAATACAATCAATTTCTGGAATATAATTGACGTTTTCGCAATAGCTAACAAGTGACTTGTTTAAAAAAGTTTGTATGCATTTTTTCTCGTACACATTGTGGGAAAAAAATTACCTCAAACCACAAAAGATAGGAAAAATTTCATGTTACATCCATTTATTACTTAAAATAGCTAGCTTTAAATGTTTATTATTCGCAGTCTAGGAGATATTAAGAAATTTAAACGATTTAGGATTGAAAATTAAATCCTGTAGATCTCTGTTTAAGAAAAAATGATCAGATAATGAAGTGTAGAAGACCCCCTAGCTAAGATCCCGTTTGCGGCACCCCTCTTTCTAATTAAACATGGCAAGTATAATGAAAATAGCAAAGAAATTATGCAACTTTAATATGAGTTTACGAATTAATTTTAGTAATAAGTTCCGTATGGCTGTTAAACGTGACCTAAAATTCTGACAATATAATATGAATTTATAAATTTAAAAAAGAATTTCTATACGATATGGTGGTGGTACTTGTATACGCTAATCCTATAGTTTATTAATCCCTCACTTCCATTTGTATATTCAATATGGATGATAGGATTAATATCAAATTCATTATTTAAATGCAATTAATCTGAGATATCCGTTTTAAACATTATAAATAATATCATATACATTTATGTATATTTTAAAACTTAAGCTAGTTTTAGTTAGTTTAGTTTTCAATCATGATTAGATAACTAATATTAAGAAATAAATATATATTAAGGACGTTCCAGCACTGTGTTATGCAATCAGTACAACAAACCGGTTTGATTTTATTATAGCACAAATACATAAACACACATATACAACACACATAGACAAAAACACTGTTCACATATACAAATTAATGTTATTTTGAAGAAAATAAATAAATTTAAACTTTTATATTTCGAAAACAAAACGGTAACACACGATTTATTTATTTTAAATTTATATAATAAATATTTATCTTTACTCTCCTAGTTTTTTTCCAATTCTGTCGAGTATTGTTTCTAATACAACAGAGTTGGCGGCCATGAAGTTTCACATGCTTCTAATGAGAGACAGTGAGAGAGAATGATAACTTTGATATTAATTATGTCGCGTTCTAAACGGTCAAAAATTCTGAAACTTCGGGATTTATTAGAAAACATTATTTTTAGTCTGTGAAAAAAAAAATGAGCAAAATCTATCGAAAAGTGGTGGTATGCTGGAACATCCTTAAATAAGTAAAACTAACTACCAATATCTATCAGATAGTGTTGGTTACCTGTTTTATAAACAGGATATTAATTATTAATATATTTAACGTATTTATGTTACTTAAAATTATCTCTAGTAGGTAATACCTCTAAAGTAATAATTCATCATTTATAAAAATGCTAGATTTACAATCGGTGTTGTTGTATTGTCGTACGACAATGTCTAAAGCTTCAGTTATAATCAAGTTGTATATGGTTACTATGAAACGTTTTAATGTAATCCCCACGAATCACGGATAAATTTACAGTTAAATGATAATACATTTTATGATAATCAATATTTTGGGCATTTTACGTGCCGTATACTTTTCGTGTAAATGTCCTGTCCATGATCCGTAGATTTTTGGACTGTCGCTGGACGCTGTATGCCTGATAGAAAAGGCCACCAAAACCTGCCGTAGTTTTCGCATTCATTCGGCACTGAACTTTTACGCTCGCTGGATTCCTTACGACGCGAGCTTTTCTCTGATATCCGTTTTCTATAATTCCGTGCATATTTACGAGTCATATATATGAGACGAAATGTTCAATTTTTTTGGAATATTCAATCTAAAAGGAATTTTTACTTATATTCTGGCGAATATTTTTATTGTCTCATTTTGCTTCCTAGTAGTGCTTCATAAGCTCTTTATAATGATATTAGAATCAATGTCCTAGCTAAACGCGTTTCTAATTTAAAACTTTACACAAAGCTAATTCGTAATCATTCACGCGCATGTGCCTACACTGGTACGATGGCGTCATTGGTCAAACAAATACAGCGCGACAGATACGTAAAGATATGATCTGTCTGATGTGGGCTCAACCATTGTAAACGTATTATTAGTCTCGAAGTTATGAAATCTTACAGTATATCGTCACAGAAGAATGTTTGACTGATCACCAGTGTAACGAGCTAATAGACATTTCTATGTCAAAAAAGGCTTCTATCTAGATCTGTTCAATTTTATTGAACGGGAGTATACATTAATATTTATCAAAGTTCTTTTTTTACGAATTTTTAAAGTATAAAAAATGTTTATATTTTTAAGTTTTAATTGCTGATTTGACTGTACTCAATGTCGCCATTTGGGGGGTGCTTAGTTAATTGATCTCAAATATCGTATACTGATGAATTCAGACTTAATTGTTGATTTGCCTGTTAACAGTCGTCAAATATTTCCAGAAGTACAGTTATTGAAATAAAAACTGTGTGATAGAATTATAAAATGTTTTACACTGCTTTTAAAATTTGCTGACATTTAATTTCACTACATCATCTGTAAACAGATGTCAAATGTTGATTGCGCTATTTTTAACGAGTGTAGCCTTTTCTGTTGTATCATGAATATAATTGATAAATAAGTGATGATTGAGCACTAAAGAAGACTCTTCTGTGGATAATTAGTTTCGATTGTGTAATGAATCATTACAAGTTTAGTTTGCTCTATTATATGAATTCCATTGATTAAAAAAATAAATATATATAAATTTTCCATAAGAATATTGTCATACAAGAATAAAATCAAATACACACAGGCTGTCATCGCCAAGATTGACCATTGCAATACGAAATTTGCAACAGTGTATACATATCAGAGAATAAAACAGATACATTTTTTTGTAAAGAGAAAAAGAGACAGACAGGCACTAAATAATTATTTCGGATTCTTACAAACATTTCTCCTTTTACATTTAAAATATTGCCCCAATTCCTAGAAAATTTGTTTGTATTTTTATAAATACGTATTTCGACTACAATTTAGTCATCATCAGTATCAATTAGCTAATCGTAACTATCTCTGGGATGGGGATTCAGAGATATGCTGCTTGTTGCTAATTTGGTGCGTGTCTCACCAAATAGTTAACTGACTAACGGATTAGGTGGGTGAAGAACCCCACCTATTTATTGTCGGTATCCTTTTGTGACTATGCGGCGTTGTTTTTGTCAATAAAGTGAGGGTATCGAAGCTAACTTTGATATTCAGGTATTAGATTTTATTTTTTTGAAAATGGTTTAATTTTACTAAATCAGAATTTGGAATTGGGCTATTGTCTAAATTAATTATCTGTTTTCTCAATTTGCATATGTAGATACATTCGTATGCATCTAATTCTGGAGAGTTTTGTACCGATTTCAATAGTTTTAGTTTCGATTTGTCAATTTTGTGGTTGTTCTCAATAACGTGCGCAGCTATACACGATTTATCGGTTCTCCCAAATTTCACATGAGAAATTTCACAGTTGCAAATTTCATATCACAATGGCTAGTCTTCACAATTACATCCTGTATAGTATAATATAATATATAAATTTATTATATTAATTATATATAATATTAATATTATATTATTTTAACACTTGTATGATGACAATCATTTAAAATATTCAATTAAATTTTCTATAAACAATTGGTATTGATTAATTATTTATAAATAATAAATTATTCTAGAATAAAATTTAAATATTATTTTTATTTTTAAATATTTATTATAATTAATTATTTAAAATATATCTTTAAATCATAATATCCGTCCATCATATTAATTCCGTTATAGATCATAATATTGTTTGTCTAAAATTGAACATTTATTGACTAATTGGGTCAGTTTATGAACACTTATAAATTCATGTTCAGCTAGATTTTGCATTCAATTTCCGCCGAATCTATTCAACTTACGAAAAAATGTTTCTAAAAAAAGATGTTCGGATTTTTATAAGAAACAACTTTCTAATTTAAAGTTTTGTTGTATCGCTTATCAGTAAAGAACCCGAGTTGGCTTCTAAAAGACCCAGAATGTCAAGGTTAAATTCAAGGTTACCATAATGTGTTCTCCTTAAAACTCAATAACTTTTGTTTCAAGTATTTTTTTGTATCTAACTTATTTTACAAGATATTTCTCATTATCAAGTAAAACGGTTCACCCTATATATATATATATATATATATATATATATATATATATATATATATATATATATATATATATATATATATATATATATTATATATATATATATATATATATATATATATATATATACTTATAAAATAAATTCATATTTCCAAAAAAACTAAAAAACGTGATTTATTGTAAATAACGTACTAAAAAACAAAAAATAATTACATAGTTTTACGTTGGAAATTCTTTGAGAAAGCTAATATGATTTAATTTTAACATATAAAGCGTCTCACGCTTTTACAATAAACTAATTTTTGCTTTTAGTAATATCAACAAATATAAGCGTCTATTTTAGTTTTTTTTAAATATTTGGCGTAATTCTTTAATATGTGTAACATAACCAAATCTAATAATTAATATTTTACATTAAAATTAATGAATATTCATTGACTTTGACATTACATTTCATAAAACATTATATTCAACATTAATAGTCATTAATTATTTTATATAAATTTTAAAAATATTTATATATTTGTAGGTAAACTTGAATAACCAGCTTTTATTATTTTGTGTATTTACAAGCTTCGAAACAAATATGAATATAAATTAACAAAATGTTATGCTATTTATAAAATTTTTGAAAGGGCATTACATAAATATTAATGTTGTGAATATATTTAACATTCAAAAATATTAATTTAAGGACGTGGGGTCAGGTCACTTTATCAAAAATGATGATATTGTTGATAGATTAAAACATAAACAAGTAAAAACAACAACTAACTGAGATAATTGCTTAAATATCCGGTATATATTGTGTTCGTTATCAAATATTTGTGGTGATATTTCAGTATTCAAATTGATATCTTACTGAAATTTTGTAAAGTGTATAACATAGCTACGGCCAAATCGTAAACACTAGTAATTATCTATTAGGGTGTTTTTACATGTGAAAGCTTTGATACAAGTTTTCAATCGGTTGTTTTACTAAGCATGCGCAGTATAATTTTTTTTAAAGAATTTATTAATAACAAAATAAAGAAGGTTTACATTTGATGCAACTAAACATGTAATTTTACTAGTAGCTTTATATGTAAGTGCATTGTTAGCGCATGTGTGATATCTCCTTTCTTGTGATTGGTATGCTTTGATTATGTGACTGTCGCATTTGACAAAGAAAGATATATTGAACAAGAAGGAAATTACAGCTGTTAAAAGACATGCGATTAATAACTTTCATATGAATTTCATCGTGTGACCAGTTATGTAATTTTTGGTATATCAACTGTTTTTAATGGGATATATTTATCTATTCAGTGGATTGTTCCGCAAGGAATACTGAGAGTATATATATATATGAACGAAGCGACATGAATAATACAACTTTTAGGATATAAACTATATTTTTTTATGACCATGACTGGCATCGACCCAACGTCCTTAAGTAGCAAAAATAACTTATATTATTAATAATATTAATTAACAAGTTGTTGTTCAGTAAGTTAAATTTATTTTTATATATTTAAATATTATATATCACGTTTTGTTTTGTAGCTTTGTTGTTTTATTAATGTTCAAAATTTTATTAATTTTCCCTCTTGTAGGCAATTATACTCACTTAAAATGTAATTAATAATTTAATTCTGAGAAATTATTATATTATTTAACAAATGAAATGTAGTTTTGTTTATTGCTATATGTTCATGGTCATCTTAGATTGATGCAAGTTGATTGTCTATCACAAAAATTTATATTCACTTACGAGCATGCACATACGAGCACTGGAGCTTCATAAAGATTAAGACTTGATTTTTTTTAACGTGTAGTTGAAGTGCATATAAATCAATTATATAAGTTTCAAAGTGGGGGGGGGGCGGTTACGGGGGTCTTGAATTAATTATTTAATGTTAAAGTTCGAGTTTTAATGCATTGCTCACAAACCCGTGAGCGTCCGCATATTTAGATAATTTTCACTTGGAATAAAATAAGACGAATAAAACAAAAACTACGCAATAGAAAATAGAAATATTAATAAAGAGATTGATCCCATAAAATTTTGGTATGATGGTCCTAAAAAAAGATATTTAAGGAAAAAAACTGAGATTTTGAGTAAATTTTATTTCTGCCAGCGCGGTAGCTTAATCACCCGAAATCTCAGGTTTTTTCTTAATATCTTTTTTCTATGGCCCGTCAAACCGGAATTTTATTGAATGAATCAATCTTTTAATTAATATTTTAACTTACGACAAAAAATAATAAACTTTATTGTGGACTTTTATGGATGTACTATATAAGATTCTGAAGAATTTTATAAATGGACTATGTCTAGTACTCGTACATCCTTAAGGACGTTGCGGATCATATTCTATCCTAAATGTTCTATATTCCCTTACGGAACAATCCGCTTAGTTGGGGAAACACAAAATTTAGTACATCTCTCTTAATATCGTAAAAATCGAAAAATGTATAAGGAATAATTTTTAGAAAATTTATTTTACTACAATTTGGTTTCTTATAATTTTTTCTGTTCTCCTAACATTTACGCTTAAGATTGAAAATTAAAATCCGAAATAAATAGTTTTAAAAAAGCTGATCAGGTCATGAATTGTAGTCAAGTTGATTTTCTACAACTTTACTTCTTATACATTTTTTGATTTTTCTAATATTAAGAAAGATATATTCGATATTTTGTGTTGTCTTCTTTCCCCAAAAGGAATTCCGGAAACAGTATGACGGAAAAAGAGTATTATATTCAGGTTGAATCAAAAAAATATCTTGAGGGGAAATTAAACAGCCGTGGCCTTCAGATACAACCATAAATAATTGGTGACCCTTAGGATAAATTAAATATAATTAAAAATCAAAATCAAATCAATCATCCACTTAAGGACGTTCATGAGTGGGATTTGATATTAGATAAAATTCTTAATCTTTCGATATTTGGCAAAGTTTAATCACCAGTGAAAAATTTAAAACCTCTTAATATCGATCATTCAAAAAAAGTTATCAAGGATTAAATATCAAATTTGTAATATCTTTATTAATAAATTAGACACTGTGATAAATATCAACTTAAAATATTCTTTGAATTATACTATCTTATTTAATTGAAGTAAAAAAATTGTGTTATCGAATGATAGAATGAATTGTTAATTATTTTAATCAGCATAGTTGAAACTATTTTGTTTGTTTTTTTTTTTTCGATAAAAAAATATACACAGTTATACAAACTATCCTGAAACAAGCTGTGTTTATTAAAATAATAATTTACGACAAAAAATGATGAACTTTATTATGGATTTTGTAGAATTTTATAAATGTAATATAGTAAATTTTGTAGACTTTTATGAATATACTATATCTAGTGGTCAATAACGTTCTTAAGGTAGTTGTCGTATTGTAAGAGTGGAGGAACGTGTAGCATAATAAGCCATAATTTTTGTCCGAGACTATACCGGTAGATACGTTAAACATTCGATACTTGTCTATATGTATATACAAATACTACCTAACATTTTTATAAGTTGCAATCCGGCAACGTCGCTTATATTCCGCCAGTTGATATATTGTTTGTTTACATACATGTACTCGAATAGTACAACGTACAGTGACGTAGAGTGTTGTCAAGTTGTATCTGTTCAGCATGCCGACACGTATATTTATATATAAAATCCTTCACTTTGCGTTGTTATAACTAAACAATGAGACGGTCAATATTTATCGTGTATTTTTTTTTTTAAATACGCAGAACAAATCTAATAATTGATAGCTAGTTTTTTTAAAAGATTCTTTAGTGTCGTTTTTTTATTAAAATTACAAACTGTTGTCTCCATTACTTTCCATGTTAATTATTCGAACTTCAATGAAGTTTTTCTCGAGTTTGAGACGGTCAATTGACTATAAATTTTAAGTGTAAGTGGATAATAATACCCTTAATAAGTGTTCAAAAATTTGGAACATTCTATAATTATGCCCATTAACACGGACAACTACCTTAATAATAAAACTTTCTTTTTATAAAAAATGAATGTATAATCATTTTTGTGTCTTGCCTGTTATATTTGTGGTCTGATTAGAGTCAGTTTGTTTTAAAAAGACGTACAATATGTATGCATATGGCCTGTCTGTCTCCCTGCCTGTAAATGACAAATGTGCACACGTTTAAAATATCACGTATCATTTTTTTTATTTAAAGGAATTATTAGTGAATGCATTTCTTAATAAAAAATAAATAAAACCAAACAATACCAAACTAAATGTTGTGTTTTATATAAACATTAAACCATAATAAAATATGAGTCATTTTATATTTCTCACTCAATATTTATTTATAGTTGTATGCACAAAAAAAAAAATGTTCAAAACCAAAGTTGTTATGTTTTTATAAAATAAACATTTTTTATATTAAAAGATTTTCTCGGATCTTGCACCGTTTAATCCTCGGTTTAAACATCTACAACTGTGTATATTTTTGTATTGAGGAAAAACAAATTAGTTTCAATTATACTGATTAAAATAATTAATAATTAATTCTAACGTTCGATAACTTTATTTTTTTAGTTCAATTAAATAAACTAGTATAATTTTTTTTAAAACAATGTTTATCACAGTGTCTAATTTATTATGAAAGCTGTTAAAAGATTAAAATTTAAAAATTATATTTTTCATCTGTGACGCGAGCCGAGCAAATTTGTATAGCATATATTATGTTAACACTGGCAAAAATTTTTTGACCATTCTCCAATGAAAACCAGATCATAATCGGTTCAACTGTTTTAATTCAATACGGTAACATACATAAATTTGAACAAAATAATGGTTTTATTGAAGTTTCTCCCATATTATTAAGACCATCAGACGATTGCGAAATGTTTGGGAATAAAAAATTAAAATAAAAGAAAAAAATATAATAAATCGTTTTTTGATATTTAAAATTATACACATCTGAGGTGGGAATCGAACCCTGGATCGACTTCTGACATTAATACTCTGCCACTGAGCTACCTGAGATGTTATGGCAGTGGAATAGATATGATCTTTCACTATCTTTTGATGTCAATGTATTATTAATTTTGTTTATTTACTATTTTTTTTGTTGTTTTTTTGTAAACTAGCGTCTATTTGTATTGATAGTACGGTTGTCTTTCGGTTTGATTATACCAACGGAAGTGACTACCGTTTACTTAATTTGACATTTAACCTAGTCATTCTATTGGTATAAGATAACAGAAAGGAAACCATACTAACCTAATGAATATAAATAAACAATTAAAAAAACAATAATACATCAAGATAGTGACAAATCATATCCATTCCACTCCCATAATATCGCAGGTATCTCAGTTGGTGGATTCGATTGCCACCGTAGATGTGTATGATTTTTCATATCAAGTATTTGATGTCAAAGACGATGTTTGAAGTATAGTTATCATAAAATAAGTGATTAGGAAGTTTTATCATATTTAAAAGTATTAATTACAAAAATAAAAAATTGCATATTTGATTAGGAAGGCGCGTTTTATACAATATCAACTCAAAAGCTTATACGTCTCACATATATATAATTATAAATGTTATCATGTTCTTATCACCACCATGTACTACTTACTATATGAGCCCTTATTATAAAAAAGTGCTCAAGTGCAAATTTCGCACGTGCATTTTTGAAACGTTATTACTTCACATTAAATTCGTAATTTATTGAAAATAAAACATATTTTGATAAAATGGAAACCCGACTTCTAAAATCAAATATTCTATAACAAAAGATGCACTAAAAAGTAAAAAAATAATTGCATATTCTTGTGCCAATTTTAGTTCACCAAAGCAAAAATTTTTAAATATATATGTACAATTATTGTTATTTTTGGAGGCGGTGTCAGCATAGAGAAATTCACATAACTTCTGGACACCGCCGAAAAAAAATACAGACGAATTGAGAACCATCCTCCTTTTTTGAAGTCGGGTTAAAAAGATTGTCTAACGCCAGAAGAATACTGTTTTAGAATCCAGCTGGGATTTTTTTTTGTTATATAATAAATAGACCTTGCTAGAATAATAAATAAACCAGTTAAAAATTGATTTAATCATTTTACAAATATTAATTAAGTAAATTACTAATGTAAATATCAAATTGACAATGATCTTGTTGCGTCTTTGTTCATCAATTATGATGACATAATAGAGAAAACTTAATATGTATTGAGTTTTGTATTTTGTATGACCTCGGTATTGATAATGATAAATTCAATATTTATTATTGATCTCCATCATTAACATAGTCGGGTGTCATTAGTATTTTACTCAGGAATCTACATATACTGAGTTGAATACTACTTTTATTTAATGTAATGAATCGCTGATGTAACACTTGAATGATACATCATTCGCTAGATCGATGTTACACTGATTTCTATCCTGCTCTGATTTCTATCCTGCACAGTTTTTGGGAAACATTTAGTAAAAAAATGTGTGTCATACAGTATAAAGACTAAATTTATATAGTACACTGCCGTTCAATAAAATTGAACAGTCCACATTTCATAAAACTCCTCACTTTTGTAACTCTCTGTATAATTATTCATTTATAAACAAGGATAAGTAGTATATATTTTAAGTGTTAAAAAAGAAATGGAAGTATAGTAAAAAACGTTGACTACCAGAATAATCAAAATTGTGAGAAACTAATTCGGTTCAGATCTGTTCAATTTCATTGAACGGGAGTGTACATATGCAGGGTGTCAGATATAGAATTTTTGGGTCCGAAACTTTGGATCCATCAATCCCGGCGGAGAAGTTGTGGGCCTTCTGTGTGCACTCTGGCCTCGACAGAATCTTATAGCTTCATCTGCTTAAAATAGCACCTTAAATACCCGGAGACGTCTTGCCTTCGGGTGACAGGTTGTTCTCAAGGAGGGCACAGAGGACCCCATGGTCTAGGTGCTAGGGACCCGTTTGCGATACCCCTCTTTCTAATTATTATTATTATTATATACATACATTAGATGCTTAGCGAAACAGACAACAAGTAAGTCTATCACATGGGTGACCCCCACTCTTTAGTGGAAAATAACTTCGTGTGTGCTATGATTTTTGCATATTCAAATACAAGACAATTTTATAGAACGATAGATGAATGATGGTTATTATTTTGATAAATAGCTACACCGGCGGCTAGAACATTTAAATTTTACTATACAGTAGAAATTAGGTACAGGAATGTCTTCATCATTATTACTTCATGCTTCTGATAAAAGAAGAATATTAGAATTACGAGCGACATTATGTTATTTTTTAGGGCTCGTGGTCTTCAATTTTCAATCAATTTTACTCTGATTCTAATGTAAATAATGAATTTAATGCCCGCCTTTTTAACTCTTAATTTAATGTATATTTGTACCCAGGTTATTGATAATTTGTTTATCTTAATTAAATTTCATATTGAACTTTTACAAGGGTACTTCATTCATTGATAATTAAATAAAAGAGTTTGTGTATGAGTTAAAAAAATCTCTATTGACTATTGATAATCAATATCCACTCTTGAATATTACTATTAATATTGCATGATTGCATTATAAAAATACGTAAGTTTTTATTTAGATGTAATATAAATTTAAAAAAAAATTAGAAATTAAATTAAACATACCGGGGATTGACGTCATACGTCTTAATCAAATCTAATTTACCTAATTTTGTAGGTTATATTTGATTTGACATATGTATAATGTTAAATATATTATGACATATGAGGGTTGTTTAATCATTGTAATTACTTGATGTAAGTTTATAATACAAATTTATTTATTTAATTACAATATTAATGTATACTTCCGTTCAAAAAAATTGAACAGATCTGAAATGTTAATTTTCTTACATTTCATAAAACTCCTCACTTTTGTAACTTTGTCTCTGTATAATGATTTATTTATAAACAAAGGTAGGTATTCTAGTATATATTTTAAGTGTGAAAAAAGAAATGGAAGTATAGTAAAAAACATTTACTACAAGAATAATCAATATTGTGAGAGTTTATTGAACGGGAGTGTACACTCCCGTTCATAAAAATTGAAACATTCTAAGTGTTACTATATATAATATTATACATATATTTACTAATGTATATGCTTTGAATGTGACTTATTAGTTCAATTTTTATGAACGGCAGTGTAATATAGGTTTTATATGTAGCTTTCCTTTTTTATATCAGTTCAAACTATTTACAATTCGATCACACAATGTTTTAAAACACTTACAAGAACCTATAAACTTGAAAATAACAACTAACTCAGTTAAATTGCTTGAATACCTAGTATATATTGAGTTTATCAAAATAAGTTTTGAACAAATGTTGCATATTTTTAAACAAGGAACATTTTTTGTCTTTAAAGTTCTGTTCTATCTCTTGCGGGTTCAAAGTTGAATATTTCTCCTCCCCCTGGCCGAAAGACTTACTTTTCAGCTCAGTTATCTCAAGCGTTACAAAGTCGTGCATATTATATATTTCGAGTATAAAAATAACACTATTGACTACATAAGTAACTGCCAATACAAAGTACTCGGGTTCAAATCCCGTCATGACCCGTTGACTTTTTTTTTATATTTCAAATTTTATTTTGAGCTAGAAAACAGGTATTTTTGTTATACAGTCCCCAAACGATGTAGTATCATCGATTCTCAAAAGTGGCAGTCATTTCTCAAAATTTTACAATTGATTCCTGTTGAATGAATGAATACGGATACGGAAATATCTGACCTTTTGCGCGATAAGGTCATTTATTTGAATCTAGAGTAAATTGGGGGCTGTATATATAAGAATGATCATATAGGCTATGAACATAACATGAATGTAATGTAAACAGTACGTAAATATAATATGATGATGTGTATACGTGATGTAAAACACGTGATGCGTAGTAGAGTGTATTTTAAGTTGTACTGTACCCATCATCAAAACATTAAGAAAATCAATAGAATACAACCCAACAATCCCATCGACCGGACGACCATACATAATACCATCAAACCATCAATGTTTAAAAGATTGTATTACCTCTATATAGACAGACAACTAACAATTAAGTTACATAAAAGTTATTAGAAAGGCCAATTTCGTTAATAGACAAAAAGAAAGGACGGTTTAGAAAACGAAAAATCTGAAATATCTCTTTTAATATTCGTAAAATGAAAAAATTTAGCATTAGTAAAGTTACAGGAAATAAATTTTACCTCAATTTATCTCCTGGCCATTTTTTCTGTAACTCTAATATTTACTAAATATATTTACGATTTTAATGTTTTAATAATTAAATCAATTATAATAATAATAATAATTAGAAAGAGGGGTACCGGAAATGGGTCCCTAGCACCTAGACCAAGGGGTCCTCTGTGCCCTCCTTGAAAACAACCTGTCACTCGAAGGCAAGACGTCTCCGGGTAAGACCGGGTAACATTCTGTACCTGTGACACCCTGTAGGTTTCTGCAGGTGCAAATAACCTGTCTGGTGGTTTCATCGTCCTCCATACAGGCCCTACAAGTGGGATCATCAGAGATCTCTAATGGGGGTATGGTTATAGTAATTCCAAATAGCTAAAGTTACCCATGGCGTCGTATTCCAAAATGGTGGCTTTAATCAGGCTACATTTAAACAATTAGTTATATTTTTCATAGAGTTTCATTAATAAATAATAATTCTTTGTTTATTTTATTAACGTAACTCTAGTAACGCATATATATCTGACACAATAGAGCCTGACTACTCTATTTTTAATTATTGCCACCAGATGGCAGATAGGTAGGAAAAGTAAATCCATCGAATCTATTAAGTTATATTCTAATTTATATATAGAGGTTTTGTGGCGCGTTTACAATACATTTATTCTTTAATGATACGATGTTATGTACATTTTCTAACGCATGCGTATTATATAGATAAAATTGGAGGTGTGCTTGATGGTACTGGAGGTGTGTCAAGAATGTATAACCTTTATTTGTCCTCTAAAAATATACAATATTCTTATGAGTTGCACAATTCTATTCCAGTGAGACTGGTGGTGTGTAGTGAATTTTATAAAAAAAAAGACTCTGTGTATACACTCTACGACAGTGACCTCGAGAATAATAACTTTGTGTAAATGCGTTGAAAACTTACTGGTTTTTTTTAATTTTTTTCAAATAACATTGTGTTTTATTTTTCTTTAAATAAATTATTTGATTGCATTCCAATCTTGGATGTGTTCATAAATAATTATTAATAATTAATAATCATTAATATACATACAACTTCCCCATCGACCTATATAATATTAATAATATTACTTGGTGAAAGTGTTTTTAAAAATATCTCATTCATCAGAGTATTTTATTAGTTGATGGTGGTTTATAAAACGTTTTTGTTGCAAGGATTTTAAATCGAGTGACGATTTTTTTTTTATTATTTAAACAGTCCGTTAAAAAAAACAATAATGAATTTATATCAATATTTTTTACGAATATTAAAAAAATTTAATACTAATTGTTTAACATATAATGAACCAACACCAGAGGTAATCAAACATTTATAATATATTTTTTTACATATTTTTAATACTAGACAATAAGAAGAAAAACGTTCTACCTGAGCACTGTACGCTATATATTTATAGTTGTTGTGTCGTTTAGTTATGTACTGCTGTCAAAAAAAACTTTATGACGTAATATATGTAGACTATGACGTAATTGATTGCCATAATATTTATACGTAGTATGCGTCATAAAGGAAGGCTGTGAAAAGTCACTTCACCGAAAAATTAACATACCAATATACAACAAGTGAAATTGTTTAAATACTCTGTATATATTGAGGGCATTATCAGCATTGAGTAGAAACGCACATGTTTCTCTAATTAACATTAATTACAGATGTCGTTGAAATTGAGGTAAAACTGCGGCTTATGAAAAATTGTTTTGATAAAAGGAATATTTTTTATATTTAACTTTTTCTTCTGCCTTTTATGGCTTTAACACTCATCCCCGTCAGCAGAGGCTTTTTGATTTATTTTGCCACTTTACAAACTTGGAGCCACTTTTTAGTTTTGAAACACACCCACAAATTTCATTTCAGACTGACAGGCGGGTGAAAATAGACTAATTAGGTCATTTTCTGAACACTTGTGTTCAGAAAATAGTTCCGAATACACTCTATTTGTGTACTCGGTATATAATATATACCAGGGTATATTAAGTTTAGTCCCGAGTTGATAACGGTTGAAAATATTGATCGCAACAGAAAAAGGTTTTGAATAAAAGTTATTCCTTTTACAAAACACCAGCAACTTTAGTTCAATACGATTTCTTCGAAAACCAAATGAATTCGGAACAAATCATCTATAAATTTTTGAAAAGTTCACCGTCCCAAGATAGTAGAACAAATTTACCCATACGATATGTAAACTAGTTTAAAATAAAATTGTATATAAATATAAAATTTAACTGACTGTGACGGGATTTGAACCCGAGTACTTTGTATTGGCACATACGTATTTAGTTAGTAGTATTATTTCTGTACTTAATAGAAAAACTAAAGGGTTTAAACTACTATTGTAAACATTTTAATATTCCTATATAATCAAATTGTAAATAGTTTTTGAAACTAATACATTTAAAAGGTGTTAAACAAATTTATTATTCTAATGATTAGATAATAAAAATGTGGAAAAATTTTTAATGAATTTTCAACAAGTATAACTAGTTAAAAATTTATTGTATGTGTTTAGGTACATACTTAACAAGATTAGCCAACCAATATAGATAATACGTCAGTGTCAATAAATAATAGGTGGTGTTTATTTTATGAGTATATTTTAATAAAAATACTTGTAAAATTACACAAATGAATTGCATTTTTGTTTTACATAAAAAAGGTATTTTTTGTTTATCTATTTAGTAGTCATATGTCCGTATAGTAAATGAATAACACATACATAACATTACAAATATTACATCAACGTGTGTGTTAATATTAATACAAGGTTATCTGTAAGATCTAAACTTAGTGTTGAATTTTACAAATTCTATACTATCAAGTATTATTTTATTGCTTTCTTAATTATTACTTGCTGTTCTAGATATATATTTTTGAAAGAATGTTATCTTTGACATAAAGATTTGATAAAAAAATTCATACACATCTTGGGTGGATACGAACCCACAACCTTTGGAGTTCCGGTTCAGTTCTATATTAACTTAAGCCACGAGTATGCTTTTCTTGTTTAAGTTTAAACTGCATATAATTAATATTTTGCACTCAGGTTGAAGTTGTAAATAAATAGATAATAAAAGCAAAATAGGAAATGAAATGTCTATAAAACACAAGTATTAACATTAAATTTTTTTTGCATAAATTAATATAAATTATTGAATTTATTTAAAATAATTTATTTAAAAAAAAAAAATAAGTATCTATACAAAGTATACATACACGCCATATTATGTATGCTATCAGACTCAGAGCTGGGCACTACTATAAGTACGTTTGTAGTACTGGATATTTGTACGCGTAACAAAAATCGTCAATACTTATAGTGCTGTTATTTAAAGTACTGTTGGATATATCGTGAGTGTTGGAAAGCATTTCCAATAGAGAATCAATGTTAAATATTATTTATTACTGGCTAGCCGTGTGGTAACTGTGTGAAGTCAGTCAGTACACATGTAATGAGAGTGGATTAAATTTGTTCATTGAATTCTTAACTTTAGTATGTGCATCACAAAATCCCCACTCTTAAATGACAAACAAACAACCATACGCATACAGTATACCTATACACTATTTAGATGTTTGTATGTATGTGTATTGTATAGGTATACTGTATAGTTTTATAATTAATATTTTATTTATTTATTAAACATTGATTCTCTATTAGAAATGCTTTTGAAAACTTAAAATACTTATAAGTACTAAGTTCAAGGACTCACTGGTGTTCATCTAGTTCTAGGTGGACAGAGAGTAAAACTATTCTATGATTTTCTAATATGGATTGGATTTAAATTCTATACTTTTGTTCTATATCCACAATCATCCTACATCTTCGTAAAAACAAATCCCACAAAATGGTGAAAAAAACTTCACACAAAAATTCTGTATTTCCAAATAAAAAGTACTTTGTAACCAAAACTTCTGTGGCCCAGAGTACTCATTCCGGTTTTTTTTTTAAATACTTAGTACTTATTACTTTGAATAGTGTTTCTCGATATTTTGCCCAGCTCGGCAATATCAACAATATATACATTTATACAAATATAGCTGTAAAAACCGTTTAGTAAATGATATTTTTACATCATAGAATGTTGTTGTTTAATACTAGAATTACTAATAGAAGTGAATGGTGTTAAGAGCTTACTGCAAATTTAAAAATTATTGCATCATTTTATATTTACTTAATTTATATTTACAAAGAATTTTAATTACGAAAGAGGATAATAGTCGCCTGTAGAGTCACAGAAGTAAGGGGGATTTACAGACTTTTATGATTTATATATAAGGAAAAACAGTTAAATATTTAATGATAATTTTTAAGGATGTTGCATCCAAACATAGTGAGTGTCATATTCATTAAGGTAGTTCACTCGTAAAATCACTTTGCTTAAAAATTTTATGAAATTGAAATATGATATTAATCTAAATGTTTTGCATTTATCAAAAAAAAAAAGTTTTTAAACCGATTGTGAAGCGAGATATTTACAATCAAAGTTGAAATTTTTTTTATATGTAAAACGGATCACGCATCCACCAAAACTGGAAAAATTACATTTCTTTCAAAAACAAATCTCTTATAAAGTTAACGAACTAATTTTAAAATTAAAAATAAACATTTTTTTTAAATCAATTGATATTTAATTGTAAAAATCACTGTCAACACTAGTCTTGTATAGTACAACATTCAGTATATTGTATCATAATTGTTAAAACACTAGATATATGTTATACTAGATATGTTCAATTTGCATAGACGTAATAAGTAAATTAATCATATTGTATTTTATATATTTTATTTTGCACTGTTCCGAGTGAACTACCTTAATATTTACATTTTATTGGTTTTAAAAGAGTTTTCATTATTTTTATCATAGTGGCTAGCTCAACCTCCTTAATAACTTCGGATAATCAAAAATGTTTTAGAACTTTTTTTTTTTTTTATAAATAATAGTTTTTGTAATAATTGATAAATTTATTTTTACTTAAATGCAGGAAATATGGTCTATGATAAATGGTTTTAAAAATATGTACAAAAATTATGACTAACGTGTGGTTTTGACGCATTTTATTACTATATCTTGTTCACTGAAAGATCGTCTCTGTCCGTGCAACTAAAAGTTCAAAATTTTATACTTCATTTGTGCTTTATTCAATCGGTTTTCGAAAAAATGCTTCGCATAAAAGTTGTTCCTTATAAATACACTAACAACTTGTATTCGAAACATTTTTCCATAAATCGAATGAATAAGGTAGAAATCAACTAAAAGTGAACGCGCTTGTTATTGGGCTCGAGAAAAGAAAATTGAAAAAAACTTAAGGGTTTATACTATGAAAGGGAGGATTTTTGAGAGTGTTTTTTTTAACCCGATGACAATAGTTAAATAAGTAATATATTGATGCAGGTATTTCTATAGAAAGTATAAACTATATTCGAGATCTTTCCGTCAAAAAACACTATAGCCCGACAGAAAACGGCTATAACAAACGGGGGCGGTTTGAAATTTTGAAGTTTTGGGAAATGTTTTTTTGGTTATTCTCTTATTTTTATTTCACTATCTCCTATAAAGTTTTCTCCAAACAATTCGGACAAACACACAACATATTTCCCTTCTATATACAGACATGTAATCAACCTAAAATATGCATGAAAATTTTTTTTCACATTTATTTTCAGAGTATGAAAATACTGTTAATACTGTAATAATATTTAAAAACGAAATTAAAATCCGACAAATATCAAGGAAGCTATAAGCTTTTAAAGATTATTATCTGTCTCTTTCTTGCAAAAATACTAAAAACGGAGTTTTACGTGTATTTTAAATGGTAAAAGTGTAATATGACGTCACATAACATATCAAGAGGGCTATCACCCTCTTTGTCTAATCGGGAATATCAATCATTCAAATCTCGCTTATTTTTAAAGTTATTTAAAAAGTAATTTTACCTTGATATTTGTCAAGTAAACATGCTTCAATTCAAGTGAAAACAAATTTTCATGCATATTCCCTATTGTCTGTAAATAGTTTTACAAAACACTGCGCTATTATTCCCTGTCCTATATTTCAAAAATAAATTAAAAAATTTTTAAATAATTTGGTATGAATTAATTTTTAGTAAAAATTTATTTTTAATATTCACTCAATATTCGATTTATATCAATTTACATTATACTTCCTTAACTAAAAATAGTTATCCTCACCTCCCCCCCCCCTTTCCCCCCTTCATTATTATTACTAATAATCATATTTTCTTTATGAAAATAACCTTGATATTTAATATTTTTAAATGATTTAATATAAATATAAATATAATATCATACAATTTTTACTCCCAATTTATTTTATTTATTATTTGGGGAAGTAAAAACAAAACTACTAATAGTAGTTCTATTGACATACATTAATAGAGAGCAGTCATGACCTTCCTTCTGGCCAATTATATAAATATATATCATATATGTCAGTAATATTAATGCTCTTGAATATCAGATGTTTTATATTCTCTGTCTATATACCACTCCAAGTGGTCGAACGGTCTAAGGCATTATGTCTGCGCAGTATGAGTACTTGGAAACACATTTATTTTCAGAATATGAAAATACTGTTAATACTGTAATAATATTTAAAAACGAAATTAAAATCCGACAAATATCAACGAAGCTATAAGCTTTTAAAGATTATTATCTGTCTCTTTCTTGCAAAAATACTAAAAACGGAGTTTTACGTGTATTTTAAATGGTGAAAGTGTAATATGACGTCACATAACATATCAAGAGGGCTATCACCCTCTTTGTCTAATCGGGAATTTCAATCATTCATATCTCACTTATTTTTAAAGTTATTTAAAAAGTAATTTTACCTTGATATTTGTCAAGTAAACATGCTTCAATTCAAGTGAAAAAAAATTTTCATTCATATTCCCTATTGTTTAAACTGTTGGCGTATGGACAAGAACGAAGTAACCGGCTATGCTTGAGAAGGTTTTCTGCAGTTTTCTTCACGAACTCCAGATGAATATCGGCATAGTTCCTATCATAGTCGGCGGTAGCCGCATATTCTACCAATTCCTAGTCTATACACACGAAATTCCTTCCACTCCACTCACATCCTCACATCCTTAGGCATCACAATGGACCTTATGGTCGAAGTGTAGCCAATCTATCACAATAGATCAAATTGGTCGCGGTACAAAAGCTCTGTAAAAGATTTGCTCCTGACTCGAATCGAATCTAATATAATCTATTCAAAAGTCTGACACAAAATATCGTAAAAGATCTAGGAAGTTTCGAATATTCTCAAAAATTGTAGTAATTAAAAAATGGAGAACAAAAATTTCCTACTCAGGATCTATTTTGACCAATGCCTGTACGAATTTGTTAGGAACTCCTTGATTCATGGACTATGATGAATGTGTTTTTTCAACGGGATATTATCCATTAAATTGTTATTAAAATGGCAATTAATAAATTAATAAACTATTTAAATTTCAAAATGGACTGCAGGTATTATTAATTAGAATATTTTTTTTTTGTTAGTTACCTATGGCAAGAGCAGTATAGGGGAAAGGGACACAGGGGAAATGGTCAATTGTTAGAGAGATACGGAACTAGAAATAGCAAGGTTAAAATTACATTCATTTATTTCCGTATTGGAAAAGAATAAATCCGGTACTTTATGCGCCGTAGTATCCAACGATGGATCTCACATAGGGTCGTGTTCTTCGATATTATAAGTTTAGTCCCAAGTTTGTAACTATTAACCTAAGAATACAAATTTTGTTACTAGTATTCGTCTAATAGGGAATATGCATGAAAATTTTTTTTCAAATTTATTTTCAGAATATGAAAATACTGTTAATACTGTAATAATATTTAAAAATGAAATTAAAATCCGACAAATATCAAGGAAGCTATAAGCTTTTAAAGATTATTATCTGTCTCTTTCTTGCAAAAATACTAAAAACGGAGTTTTACGTGTATTTTAAATGGTGAAAGTGTAATATGACGTCACATAACATATCAAGAGGGCTATCACCCTCTTTGTCTAATCGGGAATTTCAATCATTCATATCTCGCTTATTTTTAAAGTTATTTAAAAAGTAATTTTACCTTGATATTTGTCAAGTAAACATGCTTCAATTCAAGTGAACAAAAATTTTCATGCATATTCCCTATTATATTCTATTTTCGAATGTCCGTACTTTTTGACTGTTTTCTATAGCTACCCACAAAAATAAAAAGCATAGTCAAAGCAAAAAGTATAAAATACAATATGTATTAATTTACTTATTACAACTATGCCAATTGAACATATCTAGTATAATATATATAGTGTTTTAACATTTTTTTTTTGGATCGTAGTTGCAAATTACTACCATTAAAAATCAATAGATTATAAAAAATATTCGGTTCAACTTTATAAGATATTTGTTTTTGAAAGAAATGTATAGAAAAATTTTCCAGTTAAAAAAATGGGGTATGCGCAAATCATTTACGTAGATACCATGCACGTGAGAAATTTCAACTTTGATTACAAATATCTCGCTTTATAATCGGTTTAAAAAAATTTTTTTTAATCAATGCAAAATATTTAGATTCAATCCAATTTCATAAAATTCTTAAGAAAAGTGAAAATTTTACTTTTTTTAAATTTTTTGAAGAAGTTTTTTAAATTCAATAAAATATTTCCTAACAGAAAATAAGTGTTAAAATATTTATCAACAGATATTTGATTATCAATTAATTGATTTTATTATTAAAAGCTTTGGAGGTGTGATTTTTGTCATTAAAACAATAAAAAAACCAGTATAATCAAAATAAATATAAAAAGAAAACTTTGAAACTTTGAGTAATAATTTATTATTAGTAATAATTATTAATTATAAGTATATCCACTAATATAGATAAACACTTCTCAAGAAATGACGACATTCAATTATATTAATTATTTAAAAAGGGGTGTCTAAAGTCCTATCTTATCGAATCCACATGCCTCTTAGACGCCTTTCTATATTGAAAAATGCATATAGAAAGAAGATAAATAAGTTTAAAAAACTAAAACCCGAACAACGAAAAATGCACGAAACAAGTTTGACGAGCCTTGTAAATATTTCTCGTAGTCGAAGGCCAAAGCAAAACTGTAACAATTCCCTTCCTTCGACTATAACGAGAAATACTTACAAGGCTCTTCAAACTTGTTTCGTGCTTTTTTCGTATGTTCGGGTTTCATCAGTTTTTTAAACTTATTTATTTTAGACTTTTTAGCGAATTTCCTCCAAAGGAAATGCAGCTATTGTTTTTGCACCAATGTTGGAATTTCGTAAAAATTTCTTCAAATGTCCATCGATTCTACCTATTAGATGTTAAAAATCACTATCGCTAAAATTTGTATATATATATATATATATATATATATGTATATATATATATACATATATACTTTTTTTAAATGTCTGTGGACTCTCTAGCGGTCACAGTTTTATTCCGATTGGAATGAAATTGGGTATTTGGGTCGCTTTTGGTATTCTAAAGGTCAAGTTCGTTAATGCGTAAAATCGGACGAGGGGAAAGGGGGTTTAGGGGGAAGGGAAAACACAAAATTTCACTACCTCCTTAATATTTGAGAAATCGAAAAATTTATCAGGAGTTAAGTTGTAGGTACTAAGTTTTGCTGTAATTTTGTTTCTTATCATTTTTCTGTTACACTAATATTTACAGAAATATTTACAATTAAAGATTGCAAGTTAAAATTTTAAATATCTCTGTTCACATTCGAATTTGAGAAAAATGATCAAGTAATGAATTGTAGCAAACTTGATTTTCTACAACTTTACTCCTTATACATTTTTCGATTATTCTAATATTAAGAGAGATATTTAATATTTTGTGTTTGACACGAATACATAAAATATATTTTGTTGTAAAAAATTTTGATTGTCGTTTCCATAGTAACTATAAACTATAATCGTTATACATCGTTCTATTTTGGCTATTAATAAATTTAATTTTTGCATATATCAGATATATATATCAGATATATATATATATATATATATCAGATATTATATTTCATTTTGATCACACTAAAATTATGACCGCTAGAGGTTGATTTATGTATTCTAAGGAAATTCGCTAAGTTGACGCAGCTCCTACGTAACGAATTTTTTATAGTATAATATTAAGAGTCTGTGAATTAAAACCATTTATTTGATACCAAACTCAATACATTTGTGATTTGTTTGTTGATTAACGTATTATGTAAGTCATTTCCGCAATGTTGGATTAAAAATGACGGCACATAGCCTATGACACACGGAACACTAGGTCGAAGCTAACAACACCTCATTTGTCAAAATATAATAAGTAGCTTAGGAGCGAATCTCTAAATTACAGCAGATATAGGATATTCGGTGTATCTCACCCCGAATTTATGAACCTTCAGGAAGACCTGATAAGCAAGCTCCTAGCTATTTTCAACATATGGGAGAAGCGAATCTTGTCGGACTGAAGTAGAAGGCGGAACACAATGGATCATAAGGTCGGAGGGCAATACTTTTTAGACCCCAAGATATATCTATCTATCTGAAGTCTTTACAAAATTTTTGCGTGCGAAACCGCAACGAATAATTCTAGTAGATTATAATACGATAATTAAAATCATCATTTCGAAAACACTAAACAATGAATGACTGAATATATTTTAGAAAATTAACCGTTTTCGTAATAGAAAATACATAAACACATTGTAGAAAATTTCAATATATACAATGACGTCATACTAGAATCACGTCACACCTTCCAATATACACCAATCACTAGAATTCAATGTAGAGAGGCTTGGTGGTCATCGGCATATATCGGATCAAATTGTTCGTTCATATTCGTATTACAACATGTTGTATTGTTTTATGTACGTCCGTCTGTCTGTCTGTCCGTTCGTCGTATATTATGAGTAACAATCATTAAATAAATATAAGATAAAAGTTTTTATTTTATTCTACCAGATGTTTACTTAAAGTTGGGTTAGAGCAACAACGCAATAAAAATTGAGGTGGGATTATCAAAGAAAATATATTCTCTCCTGCAAAAAATTTGAACCAGTTAAAACATTCTAAGTGTTACTGTATGTAATATTATATACAGCTTGTTTTTAAAAATACATCCAATCTGGTATACTGTATAGTGTATCTATCGCTGTCTATATGCAGTGTACTATGAAATGGTTTACTTTGTCACACTTAAACAATCAGTATTGTATTATAACATAAATAACTATTATATTATACTTATCACACTCTAATTACAATCATTTATATATAGTTGCATCTTACTCGTGCATGTATACATCGTCGTTATTGTCCATCGTCCATCGTGTGCTAAATTTTTAAAATTTTAAATTTTTTGTTATTGATGTCAATAACAAACCTACCTCTATTTCAATTGATAGACTAAAACCTGCATACTTTTTTCAATGTTAATCTTTTCTTAATTTACTTTGTATTTAAATATAAGATGTACATCAACTATTAAAGTTTTTTTCGCGTGAACAAGGTTATTTTATGTTACAACCTTTTTCTAGTCGTTTTTCTTTATTAGTTGATGGGGGGAAGTATGTAGCGGTGTCGCTTAATCATTAAATTATTATTATAATTTTGTTCATCATTTTTATCTGTTGCATAACAACTATAACTTCCCTCTATTATCACGGTTGCTTTGAATGTTAACAACCATGGTAATTTACATATTAAAATAATAACATTTCATAAATCAAATCAATAAAGATCAATTATATCTTTTATATATATTTATTATTTATTTAAATAATAATATTTAATATAACAAACATCTAACTTTACAAGTGTAACACCATATCATGGAATACTGTGCATAGATTGTGATAGATACACTACACAATTTTTGTTGGGCCCTTAACCGAGATAAAAATATTGTTATGACTAAGTTTAAACAAAACATACGGTACACATATATGTATATAAAAATTTTGCAAACGTTGTGAAATTTCTTTGAATCAAATCCTCTGATTACACGCCACTTCGCCCCCTCCCCTCCCTTCCTATCACCATACTCTCAAAACTATTATATATATAATAAAAAAACACGTTCAAATTCAAATCAGAATGAAATAACAAACGAGATATATTATTTAAACGCGACAACGAATTATTTTAGAGAAAAACGGTTGTAAATAATCGCGGAAAAAGTGTATTATTATTGAAAAAACTTGTGTGTGAAAATTTCAGTATTATTATTATTTTTTAAATTTTCTGTGATATTTTTATTTATTTATATATTTTTTTATATTATTTATTTTGTTTTATTTTGAATATATTTTGAATATTTAAAAATGGGTTTAACACATTTGGACGCTACACGACAGGTATTTTATTTTTTTGAATTAATTAAATCAATTTATTTTTAATTTATTCGCGTTTTTTTTGTGTGTGAAATTTGACATTGTTTTGATGGAATACGAATTAATTTTTACGAATGTCAAAACGCAACACATTTTTGCTATAATTTGAATAAAACAAATGAATTCAAGCGCGCGCGCTATTTTAGATTATTATTGAAGGTATTTTTTTTTTGTAGATTTGTACCCTTATTTATTCGGTTTTTGGGAAAATGTTTTAAATAAAAGTTGTTGGTATATTTATAGTGAATAACTTTTATTCGAAGCATTTTTTCGAAAACCGAATAAATAAGGCAGCAAATTAATTATAAGTTAGTCGCATTAATTTGATTTTAGAAAAAAATGTTTCGAATAAAAGTTGTTCGTTATACAATTACTAACATCTTTTGTTTCAAACATTTTTGCGAAAATTGTATTGATTTAGCTTAATTTGAATGTAAAACTTTAGAAAAAACAAAGCTTCCTATTTTTTTATTCGATGGTACTTTGGTAGTTTGAATGGTATTATTTGGGATGTTTCGATCTCGTGAAAATTTTCTTTGGCGCGGTAACGAATAAAGAAATGTAATAACCATTTTTGTTATTTTTCAAAAAGCTTTGATATTATTAAAGCATAGAAAAAATTATTAGAAATTCCATGATATTTTATTCAATTTGAGAAACCCAAATTTTTATCGCTTATGCGGTTATTATATACCAGAAAAGAGAGAGGAAAACATTTTTTTTGACCGTTGTGTAAAGAACAAATCTAGTATTTGTAATATGCAACAAGAACAAACCTATTGTTTTTTACAAAAAAAATAATAATGCTATTTCTTTTGATATAAAATTTTGATTTCAAGGTATAACTTTGATGCGCTTTTCTAAGCAAACGAATTGGCAAACCAAAAAATGTTTTTATACAGTTTTTTGTAGAAAATTTTATGCTCTACAACTTTTAATGAATATATTTGTTTCGAAATTGTACTACATTTTGAGTTATTTACGAAAACCCAAAAAACAAAAATTTCGAAGGTTAAAAAAAATGATAGGTTTAATTTGGTTAAAAAATCAACATAGTCTTGTGGGAAAATCTAATTCTTAAAATTTAAACTTGTAACAACTATGTTAATAAATTAGACACTGTGATAAATATTATTTTAAAATATTCTGTGAATTATATAGTTTATTTAATTGAACTATAAAAACATAGTGTTATCGAACGTTAGAATAAATTATTAATTATTTTAATCAGCATAATTGAAACTATTTTACATTGTCGCGATAAAACAATTATACACAGTTCTACAAACATATTGAAACAAGTTGTATTTATTAAAATAATGACTTTTAATTTTAATTTATGATAAAAAATGATAATCTTAATTATGGATTTTATAGGATTTTATGAATGTACTATATCTAGCGCTCGAACATCCTTAAAAAAAATTTTTTTATTAAATATTGTTTTTTTTTTAATCTTGTTACAGATTCGAGAACATTGCCAGAATTGGATATTGACTGATGAAAACACTCAAAAGTTAATGGACTTATTTTTAGACAATATACAACGTGGTCTAAAAAAAGAAACACATTCAAAATCAATTACAAAATGTTTTGTCACTTATGTAACAGATCTACCAGATGGCACAGGTAATAGAGACCCTCGAAAAAACATCCAATTTTTACGAATTTTAAGTTTTTGCTTTCAATAATATAATAATTTTTTATTTTTTTTTATTTTACAGAAACAGGAAAATTTCTAGCATTGGATTTAGGTGGTACTAATTTCCGAGTGTTAATGGTTGAATTAAAAGGTCAAAAACAATCTGAAATGAAGTCTGAAATTTATGCTATACCACAAGAGATAATGACTGGACCTGGTGAAAATGTAAGTATTTATTACGCGAGTTAAACAAAAAGTTCCGAACGAAACCGTCTATTCACGAAAGGTCACGAACATAGTTTTTTCCCACGATTTTCTCGATTTCTTCTGATCGTACTACAATTTTTATATAGACAAAATTTATAGTTTTTACTATTGTCTACAAAAATGGTCAAATGAAATTTTTTCGTACGGTCATCCGTTTTCGAAATAATTAACCGTAATTTTCCGTTTGAACTCGCGTCACTTTTTTTTACCGACGAAAGAAGGAGGTACTCAATTCAACCTGTATATTTTTTTTAAATGTATGATCAATAACTTTTTACAGAGTTGTCCGATTTTGATAATTCTTTATTTGTTGGATAGAGTATACTTCAAAGTTGGTCCCATATAAATTTGAAGAAAAAATTCCAATTTTAGCCCCAAAAAAATAAAAAATAAGACTTCCCAGCGCTTCCACTAAAGAAAAATATCATAATATATGTTCTGCGTGTAAACACTATTTGGAAGCACTCTATATCTTTACCCAATTTGAATGTTTTTTTAACCGACGAAAAAACGAAGGAGGTTTTCAAGTCAACCCCTATATTTTTAGTGTTAACGATCTGGCATATAATTATTTTATTAATTACTTTCTTAAGTTAATTTTAACGTAATATTTTTTTTTGTAGTTATTCGCTCATATTGCAACTTGTTTAAGTGATTTTGTAAAAAATAACAAATTAGAAGATGAAAAATTACCATTAGGATTTACATTTAGTTTTCCGTTACAACAATTGGGCTTACGAAAAGGTATTTTGGAACGATGGACAAAAGGTTTCAGCTGTGCAAATGTTGTTGGTGAAGATGTTGTTGGATTATTAGAAGCTGCTATTAATAAAGCTGTACGTATAGACAGATACTCAACATCTATAGAACATTAATTAACGAAATTTTTAACAATTCTATTATTAATTAATTAATTAAAAATATATTTATTTCTAAATATTTCATATATAGCTCCAGTATCTTCTCTCTATGTGCTAAAACCGTGCAAAAGGTCTGATATGTAGCTTTTAAGCTAACTTTCGAAGAAAATGTACCTATGGAGATTTTACCTATGCAATTATTTTACAAAAATACACAATTTATTAAGGGGGGGGGGGAGCTGTCATTAATGTGTCTGTGGGCACTCTAGCGGTCACAGTTTTAGCCCGATCGAAATGAAATTTGATATATGAGGTGCTTTTGGTATTTGAAAGACTAAGTTTGTTAATGAATAACATCGGATAAGGAAAAAGGGGGGTTTAGAGGGAAGGTGAACCACAAAATTTAGAATATCTCTCTTAATATTGAAAAAATCGAAAAATGTGTGAAGTTGTAGAAAATTAATTATACTACAATTTGATTTCTTATAATTTTTTCTGTTACTCTAATATTTACAGAAATATTTACGATTTCAGATTGAAAATTAAATATTTCTGTTGATATTAAGGTGCGTCCACATATACGCGCCACAAACCCCCAGCAGTGTGCGCGCCCCTCGCCTTTGGTTCGTTGGAATTGTTGATTTCAACGAACCTCCAGCGAACCAAAGGCGAGCGGTGCGCACACCGTTCGGGGTTCGTGGCGCGTATATGTGGACGTACCTTTAGAGTTAAAATGATCAGGTCTTCAATTTTAATCAAGTTGATTTTCTACAACTTTACTACGCACAAATTTTTCGACTTTTCTAATATTAAGAGAGATATTCTATATATGATTTTTTCTTGTCTCGAAAATCCTTTCTTTTCGGTTTTACCGATTCTAGTCATTACAGAACTTGGCCCTTCAAATACCGTGAATACACCGGACCTTTGGTGCAGATAAGGCACGCACATACTTATTTGAATCCAAAGTTACTTGGGAGCTAATACAAATAAATTGATATAAAAAAATGACAATATTTCAGGGATTAAATAACATAGAATTAGTAGCATTATTAAATGATACAACAGGTACATTAATTAATTGTGCCGCTTCAAATCATGATTGTAAAGTGGCAATGATATGTGGTAAGTGTTTCTATTTTCTTTCAAAACAAAATATCAATAATTTGGATCACACACATATTTTGGGACATAACAAAACAACAAACTCCTTTCTTTATTCATTTATTATTATTTTGGGATTCTAACGTAATTTTTATTTATTTATTTGGGTTTAGAATTATTATAGCTGGATCGTTCGTTATATTTACACGTTAACATGTTACTCGCAAGTTTCACGTGTAAGTAAATTAACATCAAATTATTTACACGTTGAAATTATTTCTAAAAAAAATAATTGTGGGAAAAAAGTATCAATTTACTTAGAGAGTTTGATAATTCTAAAGGTTTTTCATTTACCCCCTACAAGTGGGTGGATCATCAGAGATCCCCAAGTTATGAAGGTGGTAGTTCAATCGATAGTGTCCTGTCAATATCCCCAGCACCCTTCTCAACTGCATTCTATTGAACTTGTTTGAGGTAGAATCCACATCAATTATATGAAGACTGAGATTGTAGACTATACTTTTTAGACTGAATGTACAGAATCAAAAGTCGAACTATCATTTCGAAATTTTATAATTGATTTGTGCCTTATTTATTCGATTTTCGAAAAAATACTCCGGATAACAGTTGTTTATTATAAATGTACTAACAACTTTTATTCGAAACATTTTCCCGAAAACCGACTGAATAAGGGTACAAATCAACTATGAAACTTTGAAAAAAGAACGTTATTTTTATGACCCTTAGTACATGTATAACGTTAACGTGTAAACAGGACGATATTTCGTTAAAAAAATTTTGTCATTTTATACAGAGAGTTCATTGTATTTTCAGTTAAAAATAAAAACTTGTTATTGTTCTTTTTATTTTTTTATCATAAAAATTAACATATTATTAAAGAGAACATTAATAAGAAGATTTAATAAAAGTATTTTAATTAATTAATTAATAGTAGTTAAATATATAAATGCATGTTTGAATTAATAATAAATATTAATTTGGGTTCTAATAGATTTGTTTTTGTTACAATTATTTATTTATAGGGTATTAAAATAGATGTGTGTGCTGTTTTAAATGATACAACTGGAACACTCATGTCCTGTGCATGGACAAATCCAGACTGTAAAATTGGTTTAATTGTTGGTATGTGTTCTTCATTCAATATTTATCATTTGTTATGTGTTATCGACTTTTGATTATTTTAAATAATTTAATAAATATTTATTAAAAGCTCTCGATTCAACACTAATTTCGTGTTACTGATCTTAATTCAATAGAATCTATATATTTTTAAATGTCTATACACATCCATTGTTAGTGTACGGTTATGTTATACTAACGGAGGTGACTTATTTAACTGGATTAATCATTCTTTGATATAAACAATAATATACATCTTGGATGGGGTCGAACTCAAAGAACTTTGGTTTTCGGGATCAGTAAACTATTCTAAGAAACACTTAGAATGGTTTAACTGGTTCAATTTTTTATGCAGGGTAGTGTACTGTCTATATCTATCTTGATAGAATGTCTACGGCACTCTTCTAGTAATTAGATTTCGAATAACCTTCTAGTTTTTTTGTTATAAAGATTGTTCTATACGATCAAATCTTGTAGAGTTTTTATTTATTGTATGACGGTACACGTTTGAATCATTATAGTGTGAATTGAGCTTTAATATGATATTTGTTAATTATTTATTTGACAATTTTTTTTGCATGATTATCAAAATGAATTCATTAAATTTAATTTAAAAAAAAAATGGGGGCTACTAACAAAATAAAAAAGCCTGGTTACATCATAGCTAGAGATTAACTTGATCAGATCTTGGGAAATTTAACCATTAATTCGAATCTAGTATTCAATTCGAGTTGGTTTAGTTTTAAGGGTTGTTTTGTCCATTAATTCAAATTTTATAGATTCAACTCGAGTTTATTTTCAAGGCTAGATTTAGTATACTATAAATTTTTTTTACTCTAGGGTTTTTTTTTAACCTAAATTACTTAAAATTGTGAATTAAACCTGTGAGTTACATCTCCACAGGTCTATTTAAAAAAATTTTATATTGAATAACATTATTTTTGTACTAAACAAGGAAACAGCAAGGGTGTGTCGTATTCAAATTAGACTAGGCGTTTGCGTGTACTCGGTATGAGTACTTATTTACTAAACTCAACAGTTGCTGAGAAAAAGCTCTTAAAATTTCGAACTAACCTACATGAATGTAGTTAATTGTCAATTTAAGTGTAGTATGATGTACAGGCGACGAGACAGTGTGGTTGTATTAGAGGGTTTTTTTTCTCGAAAACAGTTGAGTGGTGTGTCCTATTACTCTAATATATAAGTACTCATACCGAGTACTAACAACACGCACAAGCCCGTTCCAATTTGAATGGTCCACACCCTTGCCGTCTCCTTGTAAGAATTTGTTCTTTACTGACTATTTCTGGGTTAGATTTTTTAGTTATTAACAAAATTTAATTAGTATGTACACTCCCGTTCCAAAAAAAATGAACAGACCTAAACCGAATCAGCCTGTCTCAATTTTGATTATTCTTGTAGTAGTAGATACAACATTTTATTTATTTCTATACGTAAGAGTAAGATATAACACTTAACATGTATTAATATTACATATATTTTTTAAATTCTCACTCTGTCATTGACACCGTACATACAAATAAAAAATATAAATTCAGTTTATACTTCCATTTCTTTTTTACACACTTAAAAAATATACTACTTATCTTTGTTTATAAGTAAATAAAATTATACATTATACAGAGAGTTACAAAAGTGAGGAGTTCTATGAAATGTAAGAAAATGTAACATTTCAGATCTGTTCAATTTTTTTTTGAACGGGAGTGTAACTTCCACCAATAACCTGAGTCACTCACACCCTTGCCGTCTCCTTGTAAGAATTTTTTCTGAACTGACTTTTTCTGGTTTAGTAGATTTTTTAGTTATTAATGAAATTTAATTAGCATGTAACTTACACCAATAACCGGAAGTTGAATTTTAATCGAGACCTATAAAAAGTAGACTGTAAATTTTTAAATGATTTGTAAATTTTTCTAGGAACTGGTACAAATGCATGTTATGTCGAAAGAATAGAAAATGCTGAAATGTTTGAAGGTGATAAAAATGATAAGAGTCATGTTCTAATCAATTGTGAATGGGGTGCATTCGGTGATGACGGTGCATTAGAATTTATTCGTACAGAATATGATGATGATATCGATGCTAATTCAATTAATCCAAAACATCAATTGTTTGAGAAAATGATATCGGGAATGTATATGGGTGAGCTGGTACGATTGACCGCAAAGAAAGCGATTGAAAAGGGTTTAATGTTCGATGGTAAATCATCGGAGAAATTTGATGAACGTAATTCATTTGAAACGAAATATGTATCGGAAATTGAGAGTGAAACACGCGGTACTTTTACTATGTGTCATGAAATCTTAGCAACTTTAGGATTAGGAAATGCAACAGATCAAGTAAGTCAATTGGAATTTTATATTACGGAATTTCATGAAAGGAAATAAAGCTATTGATCTCGTACCGATTTCAAAATTTTGTAAAAATTTCTTCAAATATCCATCGACCCTATCCTAATAGATTTTAATTTTTTACTTTAACACTATATAGATGTTTGATTGGCATGATATATATATATATATATATATATATATATATATATATATATATATATATATATCGGAGTTGCATAATTGGGAGCATGGTCGTTTGAACCAGTATATATGTTGTCAGGCATTGTTGTTTTTATAAAATACAAACACTTACTTACTATGTTAATTGATAAATCTTAAAGCAATTATTCTTTATTGCACTTTTAGACAATTTATTTTATTCTAAGAATATATAAGTATTGATAATATCTAATTTCCGGACCTCTATGTCTGGAGGATTCTTTATGTCAGACATACTGTAATAAAATAAACCTTTTCTTAAAAAATAGTTTCTTTGTACTTATAAATAAAAGTGTAAAACTGTAAACATATTATAGATGTAGAGAAATGTTCGAACAGGCGTATCCATAAATAAAAAAACACATTTATCCCTTTGATAAACGTACGATTCCGACATATATATATATATATATATATATATATATATATATATATATATATATATATATATATATATATAAATAATATATATATATCATGCCAATCAAACATCATGCCACAAGCAACTAGATGTTTGTAAGTATGTGTATGGATGTATAGTTTTATAGTAAATATTTTATTTATTTATTTAACATTGATTCCCTATTAGAAATGCTTTTGAAAACAGACTGTATATAGTGTTAAAGTAAAAAATTAAAATAAATAATGCAATGTCGGCCAATACTTGTCGATAAGCCAAATCAAAATAGAAGAGATCGTATACGGTTAGTCCACGATACAGCCAAAGCTCTTTTTTCAGCTAGCTAATAATAAATTGAACTTTATTTTTTTAGGATTGTGCAAATTTACGATATATCTGTGAAGTTGTATCAGCCAGAGCTGCACATATGGTGTCGTCGAACCTATCAACATTAATTAATAAAATGGTACGAGAAAGTGATAAAGGTTTAAGTGAAACTTGTACGGTTGGTATTGATGGATCTGTCTACCGATTTCATCCTAAATTTCATGATCTTATGATGAAGAAAATGGCCAAACTTGTTACACCTGGTGTTAAAGTACGTATCATCCATTCATTATTTTATAAAGTTTTTTTCTTTTTTTTTTTATTAGCGTCTGAACTTTTAATTTGAAACTGAAAAACATTTCGAACTCGTTATTTTCGAAAAGAAATCATCGAAAATGTCAACCATAGTAAATAATTATTCTTCAAGCCATGGATACTACACAAAGATACCGAACTCAAACGGGAGAATTGACAAAATATGGCAACGAAATGGTAATAGTAGTATTTACTTTTTATGTCACTAGCGTCGCTAGTTATTCATCTGTACCACAATCCGTACCGAAGTGAATATAGTATAATAAATAGGAGTGAAGTAAGCAAGTAACCAGTTTTATTTCGTAGTGATTATTTTGAAGTATGCAATTTGTTTCAACTAATTCCTTATTGAAAAATTGAAATTACTTATCATTTATTAAAGAAAGTATTTTATTGAAAAAATACTTTGGCTGCAAATAATTTTTATAATACTACATAAATGCGTAATGTATTTCAATTAAAACTCGCGCCTTATACTCTCACCACTGTTTCCGACATAGAAACGACACTACTGACATCTTTTTTTTGCCAAATATTTGTTTACATGGAGTTCGGTATCCTTTTGTAGTATCCATGCTTCAAGCGTTCAAATTATACAACCTTGGGAGTCAATTTGACAGTTATCTACTAATTAAGTTACTAAGTATATCTAATGAGGTTTTTTGCCAGGACACTTGACAGATAGTAAACAACTTAGATTGTGCCGCCATTTTGCTTAGTAAGTGCTGCCAGGTTGAGGGATTTTTCTATTTATTTATACTTAAAATCACCTAGTCCGAATGGTCGAGCTATTAAAGGCGCTCTGCTGGGAACTGGGAGGTTGCTGGTTCGATTCACAGCGGTAGTAGTTTATCAATTAAATTAATTTAAAAAAAAATTAATGAGGTGGTTAATTAACTAAACTGTCGGCGTCGGGACAAGAACGAAAGTAACTGGCTATGTTTGTACACGATCAATATGTAGCCCAGTTTAATACTATTTACATTGCATTAAATTATTCCATATCTGAACTATAGGAATAGTCAGTCCACATATGGAGGTCAATGCAGTTATCAATATTGAAAATTCAGACGCTAGTAAAATATTAATGATGATCCTAATAACATTCTTTCTTATAGCCACCCATGTCCTGTCTATCCAAAAATCCTTCCGTATTCGAAATTAACCTTAAATAGATCTTTAATTTGATAAAATTACATTTTACAGTTCGAAATAATGTTATCACATGACGGCAGTGGACGTGGGGCTGCTTTAATCGCGGCTGTAGCATCACATAAAAAAGATAAAGAGAATAAATCGAATTAACACGCGCACAGCGATTTAAAACACAAATTTTTTAGTCCTAAATAAATTTTTTAATTAAATTTTTTGTTATCAACAAAAAAAAAAAAAAACATTTATTAAATATTTACAGTTTTCGATTGAATTATCGCATGATGGTAGTGGAATTGGAGCGGCTGTTATTGTGGCCACTGCACTTCGAGAAATACAACGACTTGCAGCCATTAAAAAATAATGATTGAAAAAAACACTTCTACCCCCCCCCCCCTTCCTCCAATACCAAACTAAACGATAATTTGTTGTTATTTGTTATATAAAAAATATTGAGTACTGCTGGTTGGACTTAATTCATAATTCATTTGAGACAATACTTTTTTGAGAAATGATTTTGATTTGTTCACATTTGTGTGGGACCATGTTGCACAAAAAAACAAAAGCTTATTTGAAAATAGGAAAAACATGATACCTTTCGATTCAAAGCTCAAAGGTACCTCTCAAAGTGTGGACAAAACAAAATTGTAAATCTTGTTTTTTTTTTTTGTACTATAAAGATTTATATTAGAAAACTTTTGTATAAAAAAATAAAAGGAGATTTGATAACGATTTAACGCTAAGAGGTACAAAATATGTAAAAATATAAATATTGTAAAATATTAAAAAAATTTTTTAAAATAAAATTAAAAAAAACAGTGCCAATCAATCAATAATTAAATTAATAATAATATAAATATATCATTATTATGGTGAATATTGAATAATAAAAAATCAATAATATATTTTTTTATTGGAAATACCACACACAAACAATCAAAACACACACAATAATAGAAATAAATGAGAATTTTATTTGTATATAATGAATGGATGTAAGTAAATCAATCAATAATTATTGGTATTTTTCATTTTTGAAAAAAGAAAAAAAAACACTATAAATAAAGAAATCATTTTTAATATTTATTTTGGGTCTTTAATACGAGCGAACCTTTTTGAAATTCGTAGAGGAAATGTGGTAACGAAGGAGGAAATAAGTTTATGGAATTGAATAAAAATAAAAGGTAGGTAATTACAACTATATTTAATAATTTATCATCTTGGACCCATCAATTCTGGGAGCAACCCAGCGAAGAAGTTGTGGGCCTTCTGTGTGGCGTCTGGCCTCGACAGAATCCTATAGTTTCATCTGCTTGGAATGGCGCCTCTTACCCGAAGACTTCTCGCCTTCGGGTGATAGGTTGTTCTCCAGGAGGACACAGAGGACCCCTTGGTCTAGGTGCTAGGGACCAACTTGCGGTAACCCTCTTTCTAATTATTATTAATAATTTATCATGAAAGTTTTCAATCGCATTTAAAACATATAAAAAATTACTTAGCTCTTCACCCGATAAAATTCACATGAAAGTTATCAATCCCATGTTGTTTAACTGCTATAATTCCCTTCTTGTAAACCGCGTCTGTTAAATGGCCAAAGTATACCAATCACAAAAAACGAGATATCATACATACGCAAACACTACACTAACCATATAAAGTTACATCAAATAGAAACCTCTATTTTGATATAACTAAAAACTTACATAAAATATAGTACTGCGCTTGCTCAGTAAATCAATCGATTAAAAAATTGCATCAAACTTTCACATGTAAAAATGAAATCTGTTGGTTTCTGTACAGACGTCTGGATCGCGGCAATAAAGCTTCGCTTGTATGTCTAGTATAAAATTTAGGGGGGCCACATACCAAAAAATAGAGTAAAAATATATATATATTTTCCTCAAAGAAAGATTTACGGCCCGATTTTTCCCATTCACGAACTTGAAGTCATTAGAGTAAATACAATGACGTGACTAAACTTATAAAGTATATAATAACTGGGCAACCGATCTCTGCTCGGGGTAGATGGGAAACGTTCAACTAGATCTATTTTTTAACACAAAATTTACATATCGAATCTCAAAACGATTGATTAATTAGCTACTTTTTGCCGTGTTTACTAAACATTATCACACCAATGCCTTACAAGTTGCCTACATTAAAAAAAATTCACACTATTTCTTTAAAAACCAGAAAAAAATATTTTTCCTAGTGATAAAACCTAGCTAGATCGAAATTCAGAAAATTTGCAATTACTTACCTCAAAAATACATAAATAAAATCAAGGAAAAGTATAATAAATTATATACTGGAAGGTCGGGAGTTATCAGGAAATTTTTGATATTGTTATTTTACCATAACTTTTAATTTAAAAAAAAAAACACTAAAATTCATTATTACAGAGCTATTTAAAAAAAAACTAGAATTTAGAAAAATTCCACGGTTCCAATTAAACGCACTTTTCGGGATTGTTTAGAACATCAAAAAGTGCTTGGTTGGGATTTTTCCTGAGCTTTATTACCCATTTTTGAATCTAATTTAACTGGACTATAAAGATATTTTAAAGAACAAAAATTGTTTTTTCTTTTGAGTATAATACGAATTAGTAAAAAAAATTTGGACTTAATATTAAAGTTGAACTTCATATGACCCTGGAAATGATTTTGAGAAAAAAAATATTGATAGCACCATTAATTACGACTATTTTCTATCAGATATTCAAGTAAGAAGACCGTTTTTTATGTACACTTTTTAGACGGATTTTATTATAATTTTTGAGAAAATCATCGAAAAGTGAAATTTGGTGATAATTTTACTTCTTATCCAATCTATATTGTCGACTAGTTCTATCAACGCTAAGAACTTATCCTGCAAAAAATCCCGGTTTCAGATTAAGGCAATTGGATTTTAAGTAAAGCTAAAAAAAAAACATACAAAATCCATAAAAATAATATACTTTATTTAATTGATATAATTGCCAAATGTCTGGGTGATATAACAGAATTGAATAGCTGAATTAAATATGTTTGATTAAATCCATTTTCTAATAAATACATACAACGATCCATTAAAATCAATAATTCAATAATACCCGAAAACTGCATACGAATTAAATAATAAAAATATAATTTTAAATCATCACTATTCTTCTGATATTTATCAATTAAATCATTTAATTCATCTTCATCGATTATTGAATTATCAATTGTTTTATAATTATTTAACGCACATCGACAATAATCAATAAAATTACTATATTTAGAACATTTACGTCCAACTTGACCCACCGGCAATTGATTACCATATTTATGTCGCAAATAAACTTGAAATAAAGCACGATAGAATAACGATTGATTCTGATGTTTCTGTTGATGAATTGTACGATCGATTGATTGTGATGCAATCATTAGCGAATTACGATCTAATTGAAAATTGCGTTCTTTTAAAAATGTACTCATCGGAAATGTTTGTAATAAATGGTAGCAGCATCCGACATTACATAAAAATTTACAATTGACATCGCGTACAAATAAATCAATCGAACTACAAGCTAATTCCCCGCACGTATGTAATCCAATCAAACCGAATTGATCAATACTTGATTGATTAAATTGATTTTGTAAGATTTCCAATAGATTTGTATCCGATGTAACATATTGTGTAAATTGTTTGTAAGAATTGGATATAATCGAATCGTTTGTTAGACCTTTCCAATATTTTTGTAATTTTTGTAACCTTTTCGATGAACCCGTGGTATTAACTGATTGAGAATCAATTCCTAACACGTTTAATTTATATTTTAAGGATAAATATGAACTTAAATATCCTTTACCATCCCCAATATCAACAATATATTCGATATTTTTGAATTGACTTAATTCATATGTCAAATCCGCCATTTTATTAACTTCATGAATTTTTTTATCAGACATAAAATGTTTAAAATCTGAATTGATTTTATTTTGATTATTTAAAAAAATATCTTTTGAAACTAGAATGGAATTATTTACGCGAGTATTTTCAATTTGATCTAAAAATGCAATTAAATTTGGATATTTATCATGATCGCGATTATTTTTATAAATAATATTAAAAGCATCATCAAAGCCATTGTGATTTAATTCGCTTTGAATAGGTTCTGGAATAAATTTATCCCATAAATTATCTGTTAAGTATTCTACCATATGACAATTGATAAACTCTAAATGAGGGGTTAAGAATTTTAGAAGATTATTTAATTTGAATTCGAGTGACATCTTTCCAGAAAATTATGCAAATCAATAAAACTAATTAGAAAAGGCACTACTTACTCCGTAGAAAAGAAAATTTGCGAATAAAATAACATTTTGTTTAAAGCAGTAATTTAATTTTTGACACTGTAGATTCTAGTGAAAAAAACCTTTTTTGATTTAAAATGATAAGGAATTTTTATTCGAATTAAATTGACACTGAATTTTTAACCGTGAACAGATTTTTTTAAATAGTGCGCGAATTTTCTCGATAGTTTCAATAAGTTGATCGAAATTTACATTCGATGGGATGCTCTCGATGTACGAGATAATTGTGTGTACATCACGTATCAGAGTTTCATCGGTGGTCTCATGAAAGGCTGTACTTGTTTGGTATATTTTGATGATACCAAAGTAGTAGCCTAATTCGGTACCAATTTCAGTGCCACGATGATATCCAAAATGGTATGCTTCAATGTTACCATCAGTTTTGCCAGTATTGTATCCAATATTGTAGGCTGTTTGATTACCACGATCTTCACTTAGAACTAGTTCATCAAATACATCATTTATGTCGACTTCATCCATATCTTCATATTTAAAATGGCAATGTCTAACCTTCAAAGATAAGTTCAGTTAATTTTTTTAGTTTTTTACATATTTTAATGGTTGTTCTAATACTTACCATCAATTTGGGTATTATTGGTAAGTCATTAATTCAAGATTTCCTATAAATTCTACAGTAACCTTAATTTTAATTAAAAACTTTGTAGTCTATCCTGCTGTCATGTACGACAACCATAGAGTTAACTAATAGATTTCATAGATTTGATTTATGTTCTAAAAGTTCTTCTTTTCCAATATAGACGGCAGTTATAAATTATCTAAATCAGCGCTCGTCTATATTTGTAGAGTAGCACACTGCTCCTCATTTGAGGTTTACTTTACGATAAATATAATTTTATATATTTTATACAAGGAGTTTCAAAACTATATTTCATTCATGACCTTAAGAGATCATAGAGAATATAATTGTAATCTATAACATTCAATAACAGTTGTTATTACGTAAATAAACGCAATAATAAAACTCAATAAAAGTCACTTACCAGATTAATTTTAAATAAAATCTGTTTGAGCTCAGATCCCTTCACTTAATCATCCCTAGAATTCAGTAGTTATTGGCCATGTTCACAACAATTAAGTCCTTAATAAATTAAATGAGCCAGTATGTTTCTGCCAGGATACACTTGCAAACTTGGGTAGTCAGAGATTGCCAAGAGGAACTACTGGAGCTGGCAAAACGGGACAACGGCAAAAGCAGATATCTTAGCAAAGAAGGACAAAACAGGACTCCACAATGAATCTATTATGTGTAGACATCATCTTTAACTACGAATCTCCCGATTACAGCAGAAACAATATATTCGGTGCATCTCACCCCGAATAAATGAACCTTCGGGAAAATCTGATAAGCATGCTCCTGGCTATTGCCAAGATATGGAAAAAAGGAACTTCGTCAGACTAAGTAAAGGGGGGAATTTACTAATTTGTCAGCAAAAAATTGGAGAATTTGCATACAAAAATTTAATAAATACGACAATCTAAAGACTAAAGCACCTAGATTTTCTATTAGGCTTTATTAAATTCACTAAATTTAGGGGAAAATCACTCTAATCTGCCAGCACTTATTAAGGATAATGTCGTCACAATCTAAGTTGCTTAGTATCTGTCAATTGTCCTGGCAAAAAACTAGGTTAGATAGATATACTTAGTAACTTAAGAACGTAGTTGTTCTGAACAAGACCATGAAGAAGGTGTTAAAATGAGTTGGTGTAAAGTCTATGATAGAATGATAAATAAAACATAAAATTTGTTTATTAATTAATATGAATGAAATATTATTTTATACAATTGATTAAAATAATTAATAATTATTATAATATTGAATTAATTTAAATAGGTACCTATATAATTTGTATTATTTTGAATTAATAAATATATACAATTATATATTTGTTTTGTTTTTTTTATTGATATGTACAATTGGTAATTAATTTTAATTAATTAATATTTAATTATTTATTTGTAATAAAACGATCAATACACAAACTTAACAAATTAAATTATTAGTTAATAGTGATACGTTGTTGTTTTGTTAGCTAATGAATTTGATGATGAAAAACGTGATCGTGATCTAGTGATCTACATTTTATAATAATTATTTAACACTGACCTCCATCTTAGGTCAGGTCATTTAATTTCATTCAATAATATTTTATTTCAATGAACATATGTTTATTGGTACAGGAACTTGTCACAGAACACAAATAGGGTTATTCTAATCGTTTGGTATTAGGATCTCTGACAGGGACGCAGCTTAATATTTCGACCTACTTGCAGCAGTTTCTAAGTTGCTCGCCAGAGTGAATCTTGTAGGTCGAATGATATATTACGGGAGTTGGGGCAGAAAGGCAATTATTTAAAATTAGTGACTTATTGTTCTTCAAATATATGGAAAATTTGATCGTCAGAAAAACAAACATGACTTTTACATTACTTTTACTTTAAATTTTTAAATCATCTCTTATAGTTTCAAAGATAAACAGTTTTTCCCATTTTGCTCAAACATGGTCCGATGCCCATTCACGAACTTGACCCCAACTCGCCATCTCTTTCGCTTTTGAGTTATCGCGTTTACAGACGGACGCACGGATTTAAAAAATGGACTAGATAAGTCATTTTATTAACACCTATATCAACATTTTTATCTGCGATCAATATTTGCAATTGCTACAAAGTCGGAACTAAACTTATTATACTCTGGTATATATTATATACTGGGTATAAAAATGTTTAAAGAGTATTCAACTGGATATTGATTCTTTTTTTGGCAACATTTGACCCTGCCCAGTTAAAAATTTAACTCGAAGAAAACATTAAATTATTAAATTAACTGTCACTGTAAATTTGCAACCTAAAGTCGGCCATATTAACTAAGCCACGCCTCTATGTCAGTTACCAATTAAACCTTGAAAATTTACATAAATATACTAAGATTATATGGCCGATAGGAAAATTAATCCTTTACTAAATTTCCAAAGATTCATAAATCATGATTTTAAAACGACGAAAGATTGCGATTTTAATATACGTATCGGTAGAAGTGTAAACGTTTTGCGTTCTGTGATTGGCTCTTGCGTATTACTTACAAATTAGATGTTAGATATGTTAGTATTCATATTATAAATCTGTTTTGAACATGACGTTACAACATGATCAGATCTTGAATATTCAAATCTTATCATTTGTATTTTAAAACATTTAATTTATAATAGTGAAGAAATCAAAACCAGGTGTGCTCAATACGACACGATGTACCACCGCGCTGCGTTCTGTCTATCTATATTTATTCAGTAAATAAAATCTATAATTAATATTTGTAAATAAGTATTGGTCAATCAATTTTAAATTTATGGTCTATTACATAAAAAAAAATCGATATGTACATTGTAACCCGAAACACCTGGTTTTTTTAATTGACTATAATGTTTATACTCTGTTTATTTAAAAGAGGTATTGGGATTTCTGCCAGGGGGGAGCTTAATATTTCTACTAGCAGTAGTTACTATGTTGTTCACCAGACTGCGATCACGAAACTTATAGGTCGAAGGGTATATCTCTATTTCTGTCCTTTGATATATTAATATCGGCTGCTACTTGTCCATGCTGGATCTATTTAGTATAAGTCTATGGTTTGTATAAGCTATTTAACCTCAAAATTTTTTTTTGTTTTGACATAAGTAAATAAAAACACTTTAAACAAATAAAACCTACGTCGATTTGATTATTAACGACTCCTAAGTGACTCCTACTCGAGGGTATCTTCGAACAACAACTTGATAATTGACCGGGGGTTGCACAAATTTTGAAAGGAACAGATTTGTTCAATAAGCTTTGCCTATTGATAACTGAACAGTTTTTGGTCACGACGCCTGGGGGCATAAGAAACCAAATTTAGTGTGCAGTATTTTTACATATAAACGAGAAAATGCCCGAATTGTTTGGAGAAAACTATATAAGATAGCGAAATAATGATGAGAAAAAAACCCTAGGTAAATTGTTTTTACGACTCCAGAAAAACTACCAGAAGTTCAAAACCGTTTCAAAGTTATATTGTTTTCGGACCGTTCCAAAGCTATAACCGAGACCAGATACAGTTTATAGTTTCTATAGAAATACGTATATTAACAAACTTTTTTGAAAGAAATTATTTGCCAATAAATTTAAAATATAAAAACATTGACATTTTATACTGTCAAAATTTATAAGACCATAATTATTTGATATAATTAAAAACACACATAATGGAAAACTCTTCCGGTTGCACACAATAAACAGCCATTTTTTTAAGCTCCACCCTCAGGTCAGCGTTCTCATGCATCAATGAATATAAATTTTTAAAATAAACAGAGTATATGACCACGGTCCAGAGTAAGACAGGTCTAAGAAGACATTTAAATAACTATAATTGGACTTCTATAAGAGATCTATCCCCATCGAACAATGCTAACAGTATGTGTCGTGTTTAGACCCATTTGTTTCTCTAGACCATGGATTAGACCGTAGGTACACATTGTTAATATTTATATATAAACAACACATAAACAATGAACAATATGTTTATACATTCAATCAGATCATTAAACGATTGATTGAAAAACCAACATACAGGGTGTGTATACAAAAACACTGAATATACGATTTACAGATATAGCATGTATTTAACATATAAAATAAGAATCAAGTGGACAGGTGGTTAACATTAACAGTGAAAGTAAGACCCACTTACAACAACGACCGTATATTAATAATTTCGTATATTCAGTAGTTTTGTTAACATACCGTATGATATATATTTAAAAAAATAAGTAGATTCATTTATAAATTCAAAGACTAGTAGATAATTCTGTATCACAATTTTTGGTATACAAACAGTTATTCAAAGTCAAGTTAAAAGAGGAGATTTTTTTTTTGAACACTGAAAGACTCTATTGACGTGATTTACTCCGATCATGTGTCGTAGCGAGCGGCCTGGTCGCTGAAGTTAAATAGATTTACAACGATCGGTCGTTTGTTCTTTTAACCTAAAAAGCGCATTTTATCCTAAAAAGTACATTTAAGTAAAATACCAAGAATGGTGTATTGGTCAGTATCCCCACCTGTCACACGGAAGACCCGGGTTTGATTTTCCACCGAAGAGTCAAAAATATAATAACCAGGATATCCTGAAACCTACGCTATAAATGTTAAGTAAAAGATAATGAATATATTAGTTGTTTGGTAGTTACTAAGTAACTCAGGGAATTTATTAAGGACTATTTTTAAGGATTAACTTGTTCTGATCACGCCCATTACTAATATTAATGACGATAAAATTTTCACTTTGACAAAAGGCATACAATGGTCGCGACTCAAGACACACTTAGTAATTTGTCACTGTAGTGTGCTTACATAAGATGATTTTCCCCTAAACTTAGTGGATTTAAATAGTGTATGCCATCATGTATCAGATTTTCAGAAAAATCTCCCAATCTGACAGCACTTACTAAACAAAATGGCGTCACAATCTACGTTGCTTCGTATCTGTCAAATATCCTGGCAAAAAACAAAGATAGATATATTACGTTTACTAAGGACTAAATTTTTCTGAACACGACTATTACTATTATTAATGGCAACAAAATTTTCCAATTTTGACAGAAGGAGTACAATGGCCGCGATTGAATAACTGTTTGAACTAACCTTAAAAATTGTGATTGCATCATATATTATGTAAAAATGTTATAAAATTAAAAAATACTTTGGTATAATGTAAAATGTATATTAAAATTGAATTAAATAAATTAATATCTAATTAATTAAAAAAAAACAGTGTGTTATAGAGGTTATGATTTAAGTTTGATGGATGTTAGCCGCCATGTTTTTTAATTTTATTCTTTTTATGTTTATTATTGATACGTTTCTTTTTATACATGATAGGTGTCACTTCACAACTACAACCACTCCGAACACGTATATAGTCTAACATCCAACCAGACCCAGCAGCAGAACCACTATTAAAGTTATTGTTATGTCTATGGTTGTGATGCTGCTGCTGTTGTTGGTGGTGGTGCTGTGTGTTACTACTGCTGATCGGAGTACTACTGGTACTACTCGTCGTTGTACTGGAGGACGTAGTCTTAACATTCTCACGTACTAATGCATATGAATATGAATATTTTTGTACACATTTTGATATATTATACAATTTACGATCCATAAATAAACACGGTTTACCTTCAACATATCGATCACATGACAGTTCGTAAAAACGTTGTTTAACCGAACCATCTTGATACAGTTCGACGTAGGTACCGTTGATGTTTGTACCACCATGTGGTTCAACCATTTCCAATACACTCGGACAACAATCGATTGATTTACCAACTAGCAATTGATCACTTTTATTCATTCTTTTATTTGGATGTTTTTTATTATTATTTAATGTAGCCGATGATGGTTGTGATGCAGCAGCCATTGTTAAATGTTTGTAATGATGATGTTGTTGTTGATGTTGAGGTTGATCATTTAATGTTGATATTGATGTTTGACGATGGTGATCTTCGTCTTGTTCTACATTATCATTATCATTATCGTCTTTATTTAATTCGTTACCTCTTTTCCACAGCAATTCCAACAATTCTTGTTTTGAATGTAACCTAAAAATTTTTATGTATTTAAATTTTCAATTTGTGACCAAATCCATTCATTTATTGAAAAAATGTTTCGAATAAAAGTTGTGTGTTATAAAAATACAAATAATTTTTGTTCTGAACATTTTTTCGATAAACCAAAAGGAGTCGGCACAAATTGACTGTAAACATTTGAAGTAAATGTACTCCACATATGCATGCAATAGTTATTGAACCATCCGCCATATTTAATGCTGGCAAATGGTCATGTACCCAAGCAACACTCTCAATGACTAAACCATAGAGATAATATTTATAGAGTAGGCAAGCCTAGTCAAAAGTTGTCCCTCAGATAGAAAAAGAATCGCTACCTCTTTTTAATGACTAATATATAGCATAGAGATAATATATACTCTATGATATATAATCATTAAATATCATAGAGAATATATTATCTCTATATTATATATTAGTCATTAAAAAGAGATAGCTCGTAGGTTGAGCTATATTATTCATTAAAAAGTGATAACTCAACCTAAGCGATTCTCTTTCTATTGACGGAACGTTTCCACTGACACGCGCGCCTATGACTTACTTGCTCTATACATATTATCTCTGTTTGTATCTATGAAGTTTCAAGACCTGTTTACACGACCGTGGTTATCACTATATGTTTTTATATTTGTATCATAGATGTTTAATATTAAAATTAGATTGCAAGACCTACCATGGAGTACTTAATGGATCATGGATAGTCCGACGTACACGATGATGATGATTTATATTTGTTGAATGTTCTTCCAACATAAAGAATGTTGTGGTTTTTGTCGTTGTTATTGTTGTATTATCAATATATTGTTGATTATTAGTATTGATAATTGTTGTTTGTTGATTATCATTAATTACATGCACTAATATTGATGATGGACATAAAATGGCGGTCAATGACAGTACCTATAAATCAAAATTAACCAATAAACTAGGCGAATTTTCATTATTTTTGTCATGGATACTACACAAGGATACCGAACTCCATGTAAACAAATAATTGGCAAAAAAAAAGATGTCAGTAGTGTCGCTTCTATGCCGGAAACAATGGAGAGATTATAAGGCGCGAGTTTTAATTGAAAAACATTACGCATTTATGTAGTATTATAAAAATTATTTGCAGCCAAAGTATTTTTTCAATAAAATACTTTTTTTAATAAATGATAATAGTTGAAACAAATTGCATACTTCAAAATAATCACTACGAAATTAAACTGGTTACTTGCTTACTTCACTCCTATTTATTATACTATATTCACTTCGGTACGGATTGTAGTACCGATGACTAACTAGCGACGCTAATGGCATACAAAGTAAACATTACTATTAGCATGTGTTGCCATATTTTGTCAATTCTCCCGTTTGAGTTCGGTGTCCTTGTGTAGTATCCATGGTTTTTGTGTTAAAAATAATTAAATAATTAGTGGCGTAGCTTCACCTTGCGGGTACCATCCAAATAGCCGAGAGGTCAAAGGCGTTATGTCTACTTGGAACTGGGAGGTTATGGGTTCGAATCCCGACATAAATTATGAAGAAAAAAAAAGGGGGCAGTTAATCGACTAAACTGTCGGCGTATGGACAAGAACGAAATACCCGGTTATGCTTGCGAAGGTTTTCTGCAATTTCCTTCACGAACTCTTCTCAACTGCATTCTATTGAGTTTCAACCGAGCACAGTCGAACGCCCTAGCCTTAACCCTTATGCACAACTTGTCCTGTCGCATGCCCCGCGCAATATCCCAGTAATAGTATTTTCGCATAAATCCGTTATCTGACATCGCTTCAAGCTGCTGTAATAGTTGATCCAGTGATTGCTACCTATAACACCCCCGGTGGTAGCTACTACCCCACTGAGTTTTGAAAATAAAGATAGAATGATAAACTTACCGCAATAAAGACATGTAATATTTTCACAATTTGCATAGTATATGGACCCAATATGATTATAATATTGTCGTTGGCTTCTTTTGGTCGGTTTTGAATTGAAACAAACACAACCAAATTAAACCAAACAAACAAATTTTACACCTATTTACTATATTATTAACTATTATTATTTATTAATTATAAGTTAATATTAATTAATTAAAATTAATTAATTAATTAATATGTTGAGGTAGATAGATGATAATACGTGGATGTGATTTTTTGTTGATTTTATTTAAATAATACATATTGAATGTAATAATTGTATTATTTGTATCTGAAACAAATTAAAAAAATATTTTTTAATTAATAAAATTATGTTTTTTTATGTTTATGAACTGAAAAACCGTTATTAGGTCCGTCCACATTGCACGATTAAGACAAAAATTAAATGTTCACTATAATTATATTTATCAACTTATATTATTAATATTAAAAATATTATAAAAACTATGGAAAATTTTTCCCAGTTTCGTATTTTAATAGGAAAGTGTTTTGGCAATATATTTTATATTTATTCAAAAACAAGTAAAAATAACAACTAGCTTAGTTAATTGTTTGAATACCTCGTAAGAGTAATTCGGAATTGCGGCGAAACTTGACAGGTTATGAAAAAATATTTACACATTTTATGTATCTTTGTTGCTTGAACAGTACTATCAAAATATAAAAGACACACCTTCTATAATATAATAACAGAGTGAAATAGAAATTTAATAAGTACAAAATACAAAAGTTTACTCTCAGCCATAAAAACTTCCACTTGAAAAAAGTTTCAAACAAGTTCTGTAGTTACTCAAAGATGGATATTTGGCATTCCCCTTGAACAAATACAGAAACTACAGATTTCCAAAATTTATTATGAATTTTTTCCCTTAAAAACGGAAATTTTAATACATTGATAATACTATACAGACCGTTTTCAAAAGCATTTCTAATAGAGAATCAATGTTTGATAAATAAATAAAATATTAACTATAAAACTATACAGCACACCTATACAATACACATACATACAAACATCTAGATAGTGTATAGGTATACTGTATGCGTATGGTTGTTTGTTTGTCATTTAAGAGTGGGGATTTTGTGATGCACATACCCAAGTTAAGAATTCAATGAACATATCTAACTCACTCTCATTACATGTGTACTGACTGACTTCACATAGTAATCACACGGCCAGCCAGTAATAAATAATATTTAACATTGATTCTCTATTGGAAAATTTTTCCAACACACACGGTATATTATCACGTCATTTCAAATATATTATAATTTTTGTTTATTTGTCAACTTTAAAGCTTCATATCTCTATTAACTTGGTACTATAAACTGGCTAATGTGATGTTTAATCGATTTGTGCCGAATTCATATGATTTTCAAAAAAATATCTTGAATAAAAGTTGTTCGTCATAAAAATACTAATCTATTTTATTTTAAACATTTTTTGCAAAAATCGAACAGATTCGGCACAAATCAACTTGGAAGTTTTAAAAACTATACATTATTAAAAACCAAGTTGTTAAATCTCTTTCTTTTAAATTGGTTTATCTCAATCTAAAACAAATAATTAATTTTCTTGAATCAAAGAAATAAATGATTAAATATTAATATTTTAAATTATTTATCTTAGATCAAAGAAATTAAACGTAAGTAATAATAATAATAAGTTAGTATTCAAACCATTTTTAAGTTGAATATTATATTTATCGGCTTATTTTAGAACTGAACCAAACTTAAATACATCATTCAGATATATTAAATTGTATATTGAATGAAGAAGATATGTGTTTAATGCGTTGAATCTAAACTGATTGAATCTAAACTGATTTGAATAAAAATGTTTGATCTGCAATGATTATATAAGTATTGTTTTATACATTATATAATGTATATAATGTTTATTCATATTATATACTTGGGTATGTATATAAATCCTTTATATAAACACCTACATTGAAAAAGTAATTCTTCCAATTATTGTCCATTTCTTATATACCTACTATTATATAAGTGGGCACATCTTTATATATATTTACTAAGTATATAATATAATTAGACGAAATGGTAAATTCATTGATAAATTATCGATATCAAAACAAATCTTTATTTATAGACGAGAAAAACAAATCGACTATTTACAAAAATAATTTATTTTTAGTCTGGTTGGGGCACTTTTCATCCTCTTGTTATACCCAATTTAATCTCAAGTTTCTAAGGGTAGAAAAAAAGTGTGAGTGTGTGTGTACTTATGTACGCACGTAAGAAGTTATACTTCTTTTTAGATAATTTATTAAAATAATATTAAATAAGGTCAACAGTACTGTCAAGACACAAAAGTTTAATAAAATGATGCAAGTAGTGAAAAACTACAATAGAAAAATAATATATTGTACCTAAAACCAATGATTCTACACGTCTTACGTTCAAATTAGAGTTTGAAAGACTGACATTGAATCCATTATTTACATTTGAATCAGAGTTAGGGAAATTGATTCAGACCAGATCCTTGTTTATCAATATATAAAGTTTACGAGCCCATCAAAATGATATCATTGATAATGTGGCTCGCAATTCTAATATTCTTCTTTTATCAGAAACATGGAGTAATAATGATGAAGACATTCCTGTACCTAACTGTATAGTCAAATTTAAATGTTCGAATGTTCTAGCTGGCTGTCGGTGATTTACAGCTATTTACCAATATGCAAAAATTAGTGCCCACAAATTAGTGTTTACTGAAGAGTGGGGTCATTTATGCGACAGACTTACTTGTTGTCTGTTTCATTAAGCATCTAATGTATGTATATATAAATTTAATCTGTCTATTGTATGACATACATTTTTTTACTGATATCCTTCAAAAGTGGTGAAATCGATGGCCAAGTTTTTTTAACAAAAGTGAGAAAATGATAAAATACACCCAATCCGGAATAGTGTATCTATCGCTGTCTATATGCAGTATACTATGATATGGTGTAATTTGTCACACTTAAACAATCAGTATTGTATTATAACATAAATAACTATTATATTATACTTATCACTCCTCTAACTACAATCATTTATATATCGTTGCATCTTACTCGTGCATGTATACATCGTTGTTATTGTCCGTCGTCTGTCGTGTGAGTGTAATACCATATCATGGTATACTGTGCATAGACAGTGGATAGATGCACTACACAATGTGTTGCTATTGGGTCTATTTTAATTTATGTAGTGTATAACAGAGATGTTCCTAAGAAATAACTGAATATCCGAATTGGTCATTTATAAATGCAAGCACATGAGCTTACTGGGGAGCTTGAAGAGAAATAAAAATAATAAACAATAATATAAGAATTTAGAGATAACATAAATATGTGATAATTGATAATAATAATAATAATAAAATTAAAGTAAATGTTAATTAAAATATAAGTATTGGATTTAGTAATTTGGTAATACCGACAAATTAATTAATATATATATCTTATCAATATACTTATACTTCTTATTGAATTACTCTATCGATATTGTATTCAATATTTGAGTTTTTAGATATTTAAAAAAAGTATTCTAATGCCATGTCATTTAATTACGTCAATTCATTAAATTACGTGGAATGTCGTGGACACATTTTAAATATTTATTTTTATCAGTTTTTTTTTTTTTTGTCAAATATTTTTGATAAAACATTTTTATTTTTATTTTTACTTTTTTGTAAATATTTTTATTATTAAAATCATTGTTATGTATTTTCAATTTTTATATTTATTTAATTATTTATATTTATTTAAAAACTAGATGAAAATTTTTTGGATTAGGTAGTATTTAACAAAAGTAAAATCTAGCGAAAAAAGCTGAAGAATTTCCTCAAAATAAATACCACACTTTTCTTTTGGAAATATAGGTCTTAATTAATTTTTATTATCTTATAAATGATAATGGTGACCTACGACCGATAGAATGGCTACAGATACATATATGTATATATAGATAAATATATTTTTCATGTATTTGTATATTCTCTAGTGGTCACAACTTTATTAGTCCGATCAAACTGAAATTGGGTATGTGATATGCTTTTGGTATTTGAAAGGCTAAGTTCGTTAATGAGTAGAATTTTGGTCAAGGAGATATTGGAGGACTTAAGAGAAAGAAGAAAACACAAAATATAGAATATATCTCTGTTAATATTAGACAAATCGAAAAATATGTAAGTAGTAAAGTTGTAGGAAAATCAAATAGACTACAACTTGTTACCTGATCAATTTATCTGTAACTCTTTCTAAGTCGTTAATATTTCGGTTAATATTAGAGTAGTCAAAATTCCAATCGAGGATAGTCTATGAATGCTTCGAGGTACTGACCCACCTGGTACTGAAAAACACAGTCAGCCTGATCTGGGTACCGGGTCACTCTGACGTTAAAGGGAAAGAAGTAGCGGACTTGTTGGCATGAGAGGGGTTATTTTAAATGCCCCTTTGACCTGTGCCTATCATTCCCAAGCAAGATGCTCCGTAATTTACCGAATCAAGGGATGGCTGCGACAAGCTCATCTCGATTACTGGGACTTTGTGCAGGGCATGCGACAGAGATATAGAATGTTTGGGTCCAAAACTTTAGATCCAACAATCCTGGAAGCAATCCCGGCGGAGAAGTTGTGGGACTTGTGTGTGGCGTCTGGTTGTTCTCAAGGAGGGCACAGAGGACCCCTTGGTCTAGGTGCTAGGGACTCGTTTGCGGTACCCCTCTTTCTAATTATTATTATTAATATTAGAGTAACTGAAAAAAATGATAAGAAACGTAACCAAAAATGATAAGGACGGAATAATTTTAAAACTTATAATATCAAGACCCAGGAAATTGTTATTTTCCAAGCCGATTGTTAATCTCCAAATAAAGGTGGACCTAACAAATTATCAATCAAATTTCAAAGTAGGTATAAATTATATTTTTATTTTATCAAAAAGAGCTCTGATTTTTTCCATTATTCTATTTCATTTTTCAATATTTTCATCTAGAGCTTTATAAATAGAAATATATATATATATATATATATATATATATATATATATATATATATATATATATATATATATATATATATATATATATATATAGATGGTATCAATATGTTCAACCTACGTAAATTATTGTAATTTCTATTAATAAACTTAATTTGCGAATTGTAATTAAATATATAATTCTATAAATATCAATTATAATATTAATATATAATTGGTAGGGTGTAAATTCCGCATTTTTACTTGCGATTATGAGCCGAGAATTACGAGCCATATTATTAATGATATTATTTTTATGGGCTCGTAAACTTTGAATATGTCAGTCTTTCAAACTCTCAATTTAAACGTAAGACGTGACGTTGGTTCTGTTCCACCATGATCAAATATAGAATCATTGTTTTTAGATACAATATATAAATTTCCAATTGTAGTTTTTCCACTAGTAAATCTTTCTTACTAAACTTTCTTGTCTTAATTTTCTTGTATTGCGCCTTATTTAATATTAATTTAATTAATTATTTCAAAAGAAGTATAACTTCTAATGTGCATACATAAGTTCAAACATACTTTTTGTTGTTGTTGAGTTTACACAACATCATCACACTAGCCCTTTACAAGTTGCCTACTATTAAACTATTAAACAAGTTTCACGCTAATTTTTTGTGAAAAGAAATTTCCCATTGATAAAATCAATCTTGATCAAGTTTTCAATCGATTGTTTTACTGAGCATGCGCTGCTGAAGGGAATTCTAACTGTTAAAAAACATATGATGGTTAACTTTCATATGAATTTCATCGTGTGAATAGCTATGTAATTTTTGTTACATCAACTGTTTTTAATGGTAAAAACAGTAAAAACGCTGCTATTTGTATAAATTAAGTACAGAAATATCTAGTATAATGCGGTATTTAAGAACGTGTCCGTCCGATTAATTAATAAAAAAAACTACTACGTATTTAAATAAAAATCCACACAAACAAAGTCCAACGCCATAATCAAATTTGTAAAATCTAAATGCGTAAAATAAAATTAGTATTAAAATTTTTTCATTAATCATGTTCGTGCAATCTAATATACCTAAATCTAATAATTGTGTTACAGATTTGAATTCAATTCAATAATTCAATTATCATTATCATTTAGACATTTCTAATTATAAGCACAGCTACTTATTTAACTTACTTAGCTTAGTTAGAGTACTTACCAGTTATTAAATTATTATCTAAATACCTTCCTACATCATTCTATGAATTAATCTACTAATATACTAAAAATATTATTATCATGTAGAAGATAGATAGATTATAGACTAGGAATTGGTAGGATATACGGTAAAACCATCTCAAGCATAGCCATTTACTTCGTTTCTTGTCCATACGCCGACCGTTTAGTTAATTAACCGCCCCTTTTTTCCCCTAATAATTGACATAACCTTCCAGTTTCCAAGTAAGCAGACTGCGCAGATATAACGCCTTAGACCGCTCGATCACTTGGACTGGTTTTTAAAAGTGTAGTTTCTGTGGAAATGACTTTTTTTTATACACACACTATATACCATAGGTGGGCAGACCTTGACTGCGCTGGGTTCTGAGTGAGAGGTAGGAAGAGAGATAGAGTAAATATAGGGTATAGTACCAATTATTATTCTTTTTTTAATTAAAACATTTTCTGAAAAAAATATAATAATACCAACTATTTTTTATGCTCACTATTATTCAAAGTATACAATACATACAATACATTGAATACATACTCTGGAATTTTGGGCTGGTGATTTACCGCTTGTAAATTTTTTGATGATTTAGCTTTAGTTTAGATTTTAGAATTAGATTTTAGGAAATTCCGAATAATTTGCCAAAACTATTCATATCGGAGAACTAATAAACAAGTATTTACTTGATTTAATTATTTTTTCTTAGTAGGGGGTATAGTGTCATGGGAATTTGATGACACTGGATACAAAAAAGATGCCAATGATAAAGCTGGATGGGTGGGAGGGTTTTGGTAATTTGTTACTAATTTCTAAATGGTTAAATTTTACATAAAGTGAGAATACATATAGTTGTTGTTGTTGTTGTAATTATTGTTATTGCTATCATCATTATTGTTATTATTATTATGTTTTTCGGTGTATCTCTCCATATTGTAAAAGATATTTTTTAAACAATAAATATTTTATAAAACTAATGCTAAATTGATTGAATAAATTATTGGGCGATAATCGGTAGGAAAACCTGTATTGAAACATTGTTCCGTCTTACTTCAAAATATACCTTTATTACTTACTCTCACCCAGCTTATGGAGAGTCCGTTCGAATCCGGCGAGCCGTCTGCGCCCACCACTGTAATAGTAACACCACCCGTAAGCCGCCGCGTTAAGAAACTTCATTCGAATATAGTGACCTTGTTTTATATATTATTTAAAGAAATTTCCAGGTATAATAATATTTTTAGTATATTGGTAATATTTGACATAATTATCAATAATTGATAAATAAATAAAAAATTGATTACTCTTAAGTACCCTTTTTTTTTTTTTTTAGAGGAATGTGATATGTATGCATTACGTAAAGTAAATGATTGGCAAATACCCTAAGATTATCGATAACAAAATAAAAATATTTTGTATTGTATGGGTGACAAAAAAGTATCAAACAAGATTTGAATGAATTCTATCTCTCTGGTAAGTGAAAAGATTGTTATCATTTTATATAAATATTAGCAATTACATTCGATTTTAATTCAATCAATCAACTGTGTTTAGAACTAACTCAACGAAGTGAACTCATTATTGTGTTTAAATATCTATTAATTAATTAACTATGAAATTTATATTATTTAATACATTTATATTATTTTATGTTATTAATTATGGTAAGTTAACTAATTGTCTATTATTAAAATTTAATAAATAATAATAACCGGTTTCATCAACTCTAGTTTAAGTTAAAAGTTAAAGTTAAACCCATTACAGGAATGTCTTCATCATTATTACTTCATGTTTCTGATAAAAGAAGAATATTAGAATTACAAGTCACATTATCACATGATATCATTTTGATGGGCTCGTAAACTTTGCATATTAACTGTATTTATTGATAAACCTGGGGCCTGGTCTTGAACAATTTCACTAACTTTGATTCTAATGTAAATAATGGATTTAATGCCCAGTCTTTCAAACTCTAATTTGAACGTAAGAAGTAACGCTGGTTCCCAACATGATCAAGTGTAGAATCATTGGTTTTAGATAGAATATTATTAAAAATTTAAATACATTTTATTAAACTTTTGTGTCTTAATCTCCTCGACAAATATTTCCAAACTTGGGACTACACTTAGAATACTTCTTACATATACACAGATCTAGCAAATATATTAAACTTTAAACTTAACGAAGATTTATATAACCGGGCCTATAATACATTTTTTTTCATTAAAAATTAAATGATTTTTATTATTTTTTTACAGTAAATAGTCGAGCATTAGAAGGACGTATAATTAATGGTGCAGATGTAACAATTGAAGAATATCCATATCAAGTATCAATCGAAGGCATCTTTGGACATTTTTGTGGTGGTTCCATATTAACCGAACGGATTATAATAACTGCAGCGCATTGTGTAGATAATGCCAATATTGATGTATTAAAAATACATACTGGTGTAACAATACGGGATTCAACGGCAGACGGACAAATATCTACGGTCAGCCAGATTTTGGTTCATCCAGAATATAATATTAATGCTAAGAGTGATTATGATATTGCTATTTTATTTGTAAGTATATATTTTATTTATATTTAATTGTTTTTTGGTCCGGTTATATCAACATCGATTACGAAGAGTTAATCTCGACATTAATTTGTGTAAATTGTTTCACTATATTTGATCTATAATTAGTTAATCGTTGGTTTAATTTTCTTTTAAAACAAATCATTTGCTCGTGTAAACTATATTAAATAGTTTTTACACACACTGACATCAACTTCTTAGCTACAAAACGGACTAAAGTCAGTCAGTCAATATATTTTCTATTGTATTGTCTTTCCACGTTTACCCAAATAAGTGTTTCACTTCCAATGCTCCGTTTAACATTAAAAAAAATGTGTTTTACTTTAACCTTGCTTTTGATTATTTTTAATTAATCGAGAGATTAAACTCTTTTAATCGGATGTGATAAAACTAGCCCTTACTTATTTAAAATAAAATAAAATTAATTTCGATTTTTTTTTCTATTTTACAGTTAAATGAAGAATTAATATTCTCACAAAAAGTCCAACCAATACAATTGGTCGATAAAGAAGAGATTGATATAAATTTACGACATAGTCGTGAACAACAAATTGGTATTGTAACCGGTTGGGGCCGACAACAATTCGGTTCGGAAAATGAATATGCCACAAATTTACAACAAACATCCGTCAATATTTTGACATATGAGAAATGTTTAGAACTGTACACAGAACAACGGATTACATCACAAATGTTTTGTGCAAATGGTCATCATGATGATACGATTGGTGGTACTACCGATACTGAAGAGTTTGTAAATGATGCATGTCAAGGGGATAGTGGTGGACCGTTAATGATGAATCGTAAGTTGTACGGTGTTGTATCATGGGGTATCGGTTGCGGTGAAAAACAATATCCTGGTGTTTATACAAATCTATCTAATTTAAAAATACGTCAATGGATTTATGCAACCACTACTTTATAATTAATGTAATTGTTTTTGAAAATTAATTTATTATTTATTTATTTATTTATTTAATATCTGTGATATTATTTATGTTATATATATTATTATATTAATAATATCAATTTGTACTTCAATAAAACAAAACTTTTAATAATATCGATTTTTTTTTTAATTTCCAAATATTTAAACCCCATTTTCTAAGAGTTTTTTCTATAAAATACGAATTATTAAATAAAATAAATACTTTTGAAATTTTTATAAAATCACTTTATTTTTACTCGTTTCGGAACACAGTTCCTTTTAAAGTCAACTTAGCGAATTTCCTTAGAATACATAAATCACTCTCTAATCACAATTTAAGTCTGATGAAATGAAATGTCGTATCTGATATCATTTTAGTATTTTCAAGGCCAATTTGATTAATAAATGGCATACGTCAAGGGGAAAGGGGGGCATAAAGATAGAAGAAAACACAAAATATAAAATATCTCTCTTAATATTGGAACAATCGAAAAATGTATAAATAGTAAAGTTGTAGAAAATCAAATTTGCTACAATTCATTACCTTATCATTTTTCTCAAACTCTAATGTGTGCAGAGATATTTAGAATTTTAACTTTCAATTGTAAATATTTCTGTAAATATTAGTGTAACAGAAAAATGATAAGAAACAAAATTACAGTAAAACTTAGTACCTACAACTTAACTTCTGATAAATTTTTCGATTTTTCAAATATTAAGGGAGATATGTCAAATTTTGTGTTTCGGTAGTCTTAATTATATTCGGTAGTCTTAATGATTGTCCCTGCTGTGATTTCCTTGGCAAATTTCTAAAACAAATTTGGGTAAGATTTGACTGCTAATTGTAGTATTGATGCGGAACCTTAACTCTGACCACTTTATTTCGTAGATACGTAGTCCGGCTATTGGATAAAGGAAGGTTTGCGTATGCGATCACTATTTGTAGTCTAGATAAAAAAATCTATTGAAAAGGCGTTCCTATATCCAATAGAGTTCAACAATATTTGCAATATATTTCCGTGCACTCTGTAATTATATAGTTGAGTGTCCTCAATTTAAATTTTCAGTAAATTTTGGAAAGTTATAGTCTTAGAAAGTAGGTCTATTATAAATATAGTACAAAAAGTAATAATATGTCAAACTGTTTTAAAAAAACGATAAAATATATTTATATGAGTAGTAATCATAGATACTATTGTCAATCCCCCGCAGAACTATCAGGCTCTTTATTAAATAAAACATTTATATTAACTTGATTGATTTGTAATATATATATACATATATATATATATACATATACAGGGAGTCCTGTAAGTAGTGGAGTTCCATAAGAAAGTAGGTAGAGAGTATGATTTTGGAACGAAAAGTCCTGAGACATTTTTTTATTAGACGCACCGTTAATTAGTTATTAATTAATTAACGAAACTAATTAATTAATTCATTCATTAATATTATCTGCCGCTCGTATCCACAGGAAAGTAAAATTTAAGGGATGGTATCTGAGTTTTATGGGGGTGCATGTCTTGCGATTTTCTAAAAATTGATAATTCCAAAAATTTAATTATTGCATTATTATGAAAAATTAATCAATAAAATAATTTTATTAATGCACTTTTGAGAAAATTTTATAATTTAACGAATTTAATTTGCGCATTTTTTTAAAAAATTTATTATTAAAACAATTTATTTATTACATTTTTCAAAAAATAAAAAAATTTAATTAATGCACTTTTCAAAGAATTTGAGAAATTTAAGCAATACATTTTTCCAAAAATTGATAATTAAATAAAGAATGAATTATCAAAAAAAATACATTTTTTGTTACTCTGGTTTCAAAATAAGTTTCCTTAATTAATTAATTAACGGGTGCGTTTAATAAAAAAATGTCTCAGGACTTTTCGTTCCAAAATCGTACCCTCTACCTACCTTCTTATGGAACTCGTCTACTTACGGCGGCCACCCTGTATACATATATGTATATTGTTAATCCATATTTAAATATAAATAAATAATATAAATTTTATTTATTTAAACAAATGTATATGTCTTAATAGATATATTTTCTATTATAAATAATAATATCAAATAATATTTGTCAGATTAAACAAAACATTGTACAGGGTGCCCCCACCGAAAAATGATACGGATAAAATTATGATCTTATTTTATTCAAGAATAATAATCCCCTAGTTTAAGATTAAAATTTTTTTAAACTTTTACGAACAGCCTACTCTTTTGATAACTATCATCTTCTTCCTTGTTGATTATATTTCTATTTTTCAAGTTATATTTTTTTTTTGGCATGTTATTAGAATTCGATCAGAGTATATTTTCAGCATGTAACTAATCACTGATATAGCACTTGCTCGATCGATACTACACACTCTTTGATCTATTGCACAGTGTTATATAGACAAAATTTATATTTAAATACATTATATGCTTAAACCAAACAGACAGAAATCTATGTACCACATAAGCAATGTGACTGTAGCTACAAATAGCTATACCGACAGCCAACTAGAATATTAGAACAACTTAAATTTGACTATACAGTTGAAATTAGGTACAAGAATGTCTTCATCATTATTACTACATGTTTCTGATAAAAGAAGAATATTAGAATTACAAACCATATTATCAATGATATCATTTTTCAGGGTTCATTAACTTTGTATATTAAATGTATATATTGATAAACCTGACATGGTATTGATCAATTTCTCTAACTCTGATTCTAATGTAAAAAATGGATTTAATACGGCAGTCTTTCAAACTCTAATTTGAATGGAAGAAGTGACGCTGGTTCTATGTTCTACCATGAACAAGTGTAGAATCATTGGTTTTAAATCCAATATATAATTTTTCGAATGTAGTTTTTCATTACTAAATCATTTTATTAAACTTTTATGTCATAATAGTAGTGTTGACCTTATTTAATATTATTTTAATAGGGAATATGCATGAAAATTTTTTATCACTTAAATTGAAGCATGTTTACTTGACAAATATCAAGGTAAAATTACTTTTTAAATAACTTTAAAAATAAGCGAGATATGAATGATTGAAATTCTCGATTAGACAAAGAGGGTGGTAGCCCTCTTGATATGTTATGTGACGTCATATTACACGTTCACCATTTAAAATACACGTAAAACTCCGTTCTTAGTATTTTTGCAAGAAAGAGACAGATAATAATCTTTAAAAGCTTATAGCTTCCTTGATATTTGTCGGATTTTAATTTCGTTTTTAAATATTATTACAGTATTAACAGTATTTTCATATTCTGAAAATAAATGTGAAACAAAATTTTCATGCATATTCCCTATTATTTCAAAAGAAGATTAACTTCTTACATGTGTATATATAAGTACACACACACACTTTTTTCAAAGAGACACACACTGTATATATTTCCAATGATTACATTATATTATTTATTATATATAATACATATATAAATAAATATAACTAATATATACTATAGTTAGACATATTGTTAGTTGTAGGTACCATTATTGTAGGTACTTGTGTTGTATGTAGATATTATTTATATGAATGATAGATATCTAAATTTACACAAACATTTATTTAATTTATTTGTATATTAAAATACAAGACAAGTTAACTTATAACTTAACTTAACTTAACTAAACTTGAATAACTGACAAAATATATAGATTTGATAGACTAGTAAGTAAGTACCAAAACGTTTATAAAATAATAGCATATAAGCGTCGAGCAACGAGTTTAGAGAGTTATATAGTCAATCTATTATCATCATCGGTAAGGTAAGGTAGGTGTTTTTTTATTGTTATTTATTATGTGATAACATTTATTATTACTATTTTATTCAAATACAGGATGTTTTATTTATAGTAAACAACAAACATATCATGATCATTAAATCTATCTGTTTTAAATTATATGGTACGTATGTTTAAATTATATTTCATAATCTTTTATGTTTTTTATACCCAGTATATTTGTAAATATACACAGGGTATATTCAGTTTAGTTCTGGTTTTGTAACGCTTGAAAATATTGATCGCAGAAAAAAATTTTTTGTTATAGGTGTTTATAACATTACCTAATTAGTTCATTTCCGCATGTCCGTCCGTCTGTCTGTCTGTTTGTCTGTCCGTGAAGCCGATAACTCAAAAACGAAAAGAGATAACAAGCTGAAAATTTTTGTGTGTGTTCTAAAGCAAAAAAGTAAGGTCAAGTTTGTTAATGAGCAAATCGGAACGTGTTTAAAATTTATATCTTTGAAACCGTAAGAGATAGAAAAAAAGTTTGTTGACAAAAAATCATCTCCTCTTTAAAATAAACAACTTTTGTTTGAAAAATTTTTTTATAAACTCAATAGTTATCTCATAATTTGTGCACAAAGTTGAAAATGAGAAATACAATTGATAGGTGAACGAAGGCATGCATGTATACATGTACATAACATCCTTACATACTATTTTTATACCCAGTATATTTGTAAATATACAAGGTATATTAAATTTAGTTCCGACTTTGTAACGCTTGAAAATATTGATCGCAGAAAAAAAATTCATATCTTATAAACTTTGAATTTGAAGAATTGCTCAAACATTGATATACAAACTCAGTATATACTGGGTATTCAAACAATTAACTCACTTAGTTGTTACATTACTTGTTTTTATTAAATTTTTGATATATGATTTTATTTTTTTTAATTTCCTTTAAGTTTAAATTATTTTTACGAATTAAAAAAAAAACAACAAAGAAATTTAATAATTCACTGAGTTAATTGTATAAAAATTCTGTTTATTTTACTTCTACACACACTTAAACGTTTAGTTTGTGGTGTATATGTTATGGACCAAGTGATTTTAATAGGGTATTATTCATAAAGTCCAGACAGTTTGAAAAATGCCCAATATGAGTAGACAATATGATAAAAACTATTGAAATAATTAAATTGACCGGGATTTATGAATAATGTCCGTCACTTATTGGACAGACTAATAAAAAGATGTGTTTTATTAAATATTTATTAAATTATTTTAATGTTGACATACATTATTATTATAAATTGTTACATAAATTTAAATAAATGTGAATCATTTCTCTCGTAATGTTTTTTTACAGCGAAAATTTAACTCTTTCGCCATTCTATTCCTTCCGCCATGTCCAATTGCTAGATGGATGTCATGTAGAATCTGAAATATTTCATCTTGATGTACATAAAACCTAATGACACTATCTATTCTTTAACTGGAACAATCAATTTTTCTGTTTCTCTAATAGTCATAACGTCAAATCTTCGCAAACGTTGATAATCTTGTGGTTTTTTATTTGACACCATACACTTAGAAGATTTCACTTTTTGAATCATCCCCCAGTATAACTTATGTCGGGGAAAAACTGTATATTCTGACCTTTCAACGATATCAACTCATTTAAAATGTCATTACATCGACGATTCTTGTCAATAGGGAATATGCATGAAAATTTTTTTTCACATTTATTTTCAGAATATGAAAATACTGTTAATACTGTAATAATATTTAAAAACGAAATTAAAATCCGACAAATATCAAGGAAGCTATAAGCTTTTAATGATTATTATCTGTCTCTTTCTTGCAAAAATACTAAAAACGGAGTTTTACGTGTATTTTAAATGGTGAAAGTGTAATATGACGTCACATAACATATCAAGAGGGCTACCACCCTCTTTGTCTAATCGAGAATTTCAATCATTCATATCTCGCTTATTTTTAAAGTTATTTAAAAAGTAATTTTACCTTGATATTTGTCAAGTAAACATGCTTCAATTCAAGTGATAAAAAATTTGCATGCATATTCCCTATTAGTTTTGATTTATCCATGTTGAAACACGTAATTACTAATTAAACACACTTGCGACTGCACTTTTGTATTATTCTTTATTAGTTTTCAATTCTAAACTAAAGTGTAAACAATCGCGTTCTGTAGTAAGCCGCGGCAGAGTCGCGAGCTTTGATTGGTCAGCGCATATTTGTGCTTGTACAAGTCCGTACATGTTTGATTTTGCTCCTCACGCCCTGTCCCCTATGTACCATAATTATCAAATTGCACAACGTTGATACGTAGCAATATTCATAATGACCAGACAATGTGACAAATAATGACGTTTAAATAAGTATTAATGACGTAGCCCGTTTTGACTAGTCATTATTCATATTGCCCGGGCATTATTAATAGTGCCCTGATTAATCACTTGGTCCATAACATATATATACTTCTCTAATGTTGAATTCAATGATATTATATACGTTAATGCCATTTGTTAAACTCTGTATATAAAGGTCAATTCACACCAGATATTTTTTCTGTAATTATTCACCAATGATTAAAGATTCATTTCGTATGATTCATTCCTATGCTCTAAGAAAGTTAGATAGTAGCTCTGAGAACGTGACGAATTATTTTAATTTCAAAAAATAAAATGAATAATCACATAAAAATGCAGTAAATCGCGCGCATCTATACGGTTTTAAAATATGTATATTTGTTTGTTTTTTTTTTTTAAAAAAAAACACCTGTAGGTAAATTTTATATGTAATATAAATATTATTTTTGTAATATTTCTTGAAATAAATATAAAATTTATATTAAAAATATGTAAAAAAATAATATAAATAATATGAAGTTAAGTTAAGAGTTAAGTTGGTGAATAATAATAATATATATATATATATATATATATATATATATATATATATATATATATAAAGAATATTTTGTTCAAATTGAATGTTCACAAATAATGTGTCGATTATGAAAACAGTTGGTGGTCTCTTTTATATTTTTTTGAAAAATATGATAGATAGGAACTGTTATTTAATATCATTGGTTGTGTTCAGCACCATTAAGTCCTTAGTAAACTTGTGTCAGTCTAAACAAAAAAGATGTGTGTATGTACTTATGTAAGCATGTAAGAAGTTAGACTTCTTTTTAAATAATTTATTCAAATAATATTTAATAAGGTCAACAATACTATTAAGACACAAAAGTTTAATAAAATGATATAGAAGTGAAAAACTACCATAGAAAAACTATATATTCGATCTAAAACCAATGATTCTATATTTGATCATGGTCGAACAGAACCATCGTCACTTAGAACCGTTCAAATTAGAGTTTGAAAGAACTGTCATTCAATCCATTATTTACATTAGAATCAGAAATAGTGAAATTGGTCAAGACCAGGTCAGGTTTATCAATAGATACATTTAACATACAAAGTTTATGAGCCCGTCAAAAAGATACCATTAATAATAATGTTGGCTCGTAATTCTAATATTCTTCTTTTCTCAGAAACATGGAAGAATAATGATGAAGACATTCCTGTACCTAATTTCAAATGTATAGTCAAATTTAAATATTCGACTGTTTTAAGAGCTGTGGTGTAGCTATTTATCAAAATAATAAAAATCATTCACCTTTCGTTCAATAATCTATTGTATTGTCTTGTATATCAATATCCAAAAATCATATCAAACACAAACAAAATTATTGTCCATTGCAGAGTGTAGTCACACTGCTTATGTGACAGGCAGACTTTGGTCTGCTTCGTTTAAACACATAATGTATGTATATATAAATTTAGCCTTTCTACTGTATGACATACACTCCCGTTCAATAAAATTGAACAGATCTCAACCGAATCAGTCTCTCAAAATTTTGATGATTCTTGTAGTAAATGTTTTTAACTATACTTCGATTTAATTTTTCACACTTAAAATATATTTGTTTATAAATGAATCAGTATACAGAGAGTTACAAAATTGAAGAGTTTTATGAAATGTAAGCAAATTAACATTTCAGGTCAGTTCAATTTTATTGAACGGTAGTGTACATATTATACCTCTCTAACACTGTGCAATAAAGTAGGATAGAAATCAGTGTTGTACATCAGTCGAGTGTTATATCAGCGATTCGTTACATGTAGAAAATATGGGTTTAGTTGTTGTTGAACACGACCAATATAATAAGTGTTCAGTACAGTATAGTACCAGTGTCTTAAGTTAAGTACACTTTTTTATTATTTATTTACTTAAGTCATATCACATATGGCACTCACTCACTGTACACAACTGTAAACTGTAAACAGTATTATATTGTGTGACTAGATGATCACTACTTCTTCTTTACATATACAGTTTTCTGTATTATTGACTATATTAATAATAAATATTTTTATTATTTTATATATATATATATATATATATATATATATATATATATATATATATATATATATATATATATATATATATATATATATATATATATAATAAATTTTATATATATTATAGTCATGGTATAATATGAAGCATGTAATTCAATATTATTTGATATCTAATATAATTTATTTATTAAAAATTTAATGTTATATATGATACATGTTTATATTATCTTTTAAGTTCACTTACTTCATTCACCTTCATAGTTTATTCTTTATACAGGGTGGTCCACCCACCTATCTTCTTAAATAAATACATATATCACACTAGTAGGTTAAGTTAAAGGCGTTCTAAATATAGTAAATAAGTTCATAAAATTCTACAAACTCTACGATAAATTGGATTATTTTTTATCGTAAATACATTTTAAAATTTATTATTATGAGCAGAATTTGTTTCAGTATTTTTGTAAAATTATGTATATATTTTTTTGGAACGCAAAACAATATTTTCAATTATACTGATTAAAAGCGCAGTTCCGGATTAAGGTAGCGCGGGGCCCGTAGCAAATTCCATTAAGGGACCCTTTCTTTACCTTAGGTTTTTAAATTTTGGGTGATTAGTAAAATAAAATGTTACAAGTGAACTTTTCTGGATTTAATATGGGAAAATTCACATAACATATCAAGAGGGCTATCACCCTCTTTGTCTAATCGGGAATTTCAACCATTCATATCTCGCTTATTTTTAAAGTTATTTAAAAAGTAATTTTACCTTGATATTTGTCAAGTAAACATGCTTCAATTCAAGTGAAAAAAAATTTTCAAGCATATTCCCTATTGAAGATTTTTTCAAAATTTCCTCTGTTGTAGGCGATTTTAACTGTCAAAATACTCCAAAAACACTAGTTACTTTATGGTATGCTCTCATACGTTTAGCTAAAATTTCCTTAAATAATTTTTTTAACGCTCAGGCAGGAGTGGGTGCGCGGGGCCCGTAGCATTTGCTGCTCATGCTACGTTACGCTAATCCGGCACTGATTGAAAGTATTAGTTGTTTTATATGTATCACAGTGTCTAATTTATTAATATAGACGTTCTAGGTTAATAATTTGATTTTTACATCCGTTGATAACTTTTTCGATAATGATCGATATGAGATTTTGATGGCCATGTTCGTTGACTGCTTAGTGAGTAAGATGCAAATTTTTCCGAAATTCCTTTGTCGGTATAAAATCAATAGCTAAATTTTATTGGGGATTCAAATATAACAACATTATCAAAATAAACGTGATCTTATGGAGTGAATATCCAATATTTCAATGGTGATATTTCAATACAAATAATATGGATGATATTTCAATGTGAAATAATAAACTTTTTTGTATTGAATGGATCGGCGTTACTTGACAAAAATAATCCATTATAATTATTAAATAAAACAAATATTTGAAATTCTCGTATAATGACTTTATTTGACAAGTTTTGGAACATCGTTTCTTCTTCAGAAATAAAAATGAATTAGTTTTTATTTTTATTTAATCAATAACTTTTGTTTGAATAGCCCCCATATATTGTACTATTTTAGACTGCTTTGTACAATTAATAGATTTGAACGTTTGTAAAAAGTAAAAATAAACAGTTCTCGCAGTGTTATCATGTTGTTTTTTCCACTTATTTTTACTTTTATTACAAATAAGATTTATATCGAAAATAATCTAAAAATAGAAATAAATAAATGATTTAAGAAAATAATTGCTACAATTAGTTAATTGTATATATTTAATTATTTATATATAATTTATTTATATGCTAATTAAATATAAATAATTAAAAATATATATTTAGTTAATTATATCAATATATTAAATGTCAACAATACATATTAATTAGAGGTATACATACATACATACATATATATATATATATATATATATATATATATATATATATATATATATATATATATATATATATATATAGGTAAATACATTGTATTGTTTATTTAAACTTGTTAACTAATGGTATCAAATTACAAATAATTAATTATATACACCTTCAGCTATATATATATACCGTGTGTGTTGGAAAGCATTGCTAATAGAGAATCAATGTTAAATATAATTTACTATGATAACTATACACAATATGCTTAATAAAGAAATAAAAATAGTGTGGGTACTCTTTAGTATGTCGGTTGTGTATGCTTGCTCAACTGTTTTGTACTGCATTAACATGTAATGAGAGTGGTTAAATATGTTCCTTGTTGTCTTCTTAAGCTTAGCATTACTTCTAACAATTGAAAATTCTATTTTGAATATCCCTTATTATTTGTATATGGAATGTTTGAAAATAAATGATAGTATTCTATTAACGGTGTAACATAAAACAACAATCCATTCAAATTAAAAGAAAAATAAAACCCCAAAAAGAAAAAAAAATAGAATTCCGACAAAAAAAAAAGTTAAACCAACGGTTAGAATATTCCTCCATTATTTGCTAAACAATATCCGCACAATTGTCAACAATTCTTTGCCGTAATTGTTGCAAATTTTCAGGCCTATTCCGCGAATAGATCTGTGTTTTGAGAAAAACCCACAAAAAAAAGTCATTAGGAGATAGATCTGGCGATCTGGGTTCCGCCACTTGAAGGTTCCAAAACCACTCATAAGACGTTCCTGGAAAATTTGTTCCAGGAACAGCCTTCTTATCTTAGCATTGTGTGCAGTGCAACCATCTTGTTGGAACCATAATGATTCCAGGTCTAAATTAGGAAGGGGTCTAACAGTTGGCAAAATATTATTTCGAAACAAAATCAAATATTTTTGAGAATCTAAAGATCCGTCAATGAAGAACGGTCCTATAATATGGTCACCCAATATTCCTGTCCAAACATTCAGTTTCAGTTTGTATGTGTATGTATGTATGGTTTTATAGTAAATATTTTATTTATCTATTTAACATTGATTCTCTATTGGAAATGCATTTGCAAACGGTCTGTATTGGTATATAACAATAAATAAATAAAAATAAATAGCTATTAATTGTTTGAATACCTACAACAATGTATGTTGTACGAGTATGTATGTATGTATGTATGTATGTATGTAATAATAATACCTACATAAAAACATAAACATAAACATAAACATGACATTTACATTATGTATAAAACATTATATTCTTATCAATCAACACATTTTAAATATACATACAATTATCTGCCTACTTAGCGCTTCTATATAGTTAAATAGATACTAACAAGCTAGAATATTTAATATATAATACTAAAGCTAAAGCTACGTTTAGACTCTATAAACCAGGGATGTCAAAGATACGGCCCGCGGGCCATATCCGGTCCCCGGGCCGTAACAATACGGCCCGCGATCGCAATGTGTGACAGACAGAAGAATCATGACTTCACTCGATTCAACTTCTGCAAAATCTGATCACGAAATTCAACAATCGTTTTGAAGACTTCCACAAAATGAATGAAATGGAATTCCCAATTTTCAACAATCCATTCAATTTTGAAGCTTCACAGGCACCAGTTCATTTGCAAATGGAGTTGATAGATCTTCAATCAGACAGTATTTTGAAAGAAAAATTTAAAGAGGTTAACGCTCTTACATTTTATACACAATATTTCAAGAGTTTGAATAACTACCCGCAATTAAAAAAAGCATGCAGCACGCATTCTGTGCATGTTTGGTAGGTAGCACCTATTTATGTGAGCAGATGTTTTCCGTCATGAAAATAAATAAGAACAAACATCGCACAAGACTTACGAATGAACATCTCCAATCAATTCTTAAAATAATTACAACGAATATGATACCTGACATCAATGAGCTTGTCAAAAACAAGAGAAGTCAGGTATCTGGATCCTCGAGCTCAAAATAATTACCCTCTTTTATAACTTTGATATGATTTTTAACTACCGTATATTATACACTATATAATTAAGTAAATAAAATGTTATAATAATTCAGTACATTTTTTTTTATTTGAATCTGGTCTGCCTACACATTCTAAATTTAATATATGGCCCTTTGCAAAATTGAGTTTGACACCCCTGCTATAAACAAACACATGGGGTGCTCTCTACTTACGTCTTCATAATGGCTCTATTTTTACAAGAGTAAGTAGAGAGTACCCCATGCTTTTGTTTACATTAAAGTTAATTTTGTTGTCAATCTCTTTATTCTATTTCTATTTTAAATTATTTTGCATTTTTTTAGTTCATATTCCAATAAAAGTATGTTTTTTTAGTTTTTCTAAACTCTAAATTTTATTTTTTAATCTTAAACCGAAATTATTTTTGTGTGTTGTAGTTTGATTCTTCATTATTATTCCCGCAAGTGAGATGGAATGAATCCAATTCTTATCAAAGAAAGTGCTATACCGCATAATATAGCATAGGAAATTTATGTCAATTAATTATTTTTTTTCTAAATTTTAACTGTTTAAAATGTTTTTTTTTTTAATAAAAATTTTGTTGATGACATTTTTATAGAAACTATAAACTATCACTATAGTGTGTAAATCATTGTACATATACGTTTTGAAATATGTAAATTTATATTTTGGCTATTAATATATTTACAAATTTTATTTATTATCTTGTTTTTCAATTTGTCTTGTCATCGGTTGTTAAAATACGTCGGTTGCAAAATTTCAGATAATTCAGAAATCCGGAAGTGGGTGAAAATTCAATTAAAAAATTCCATTACATTCATACATACATTATATACATACATACATACATACATACAAGACAAGCTAAGAAAAAAAAGAAAAGATACTAAAATAATTATAAAAAAAAAAAAAAACATTAAATTTTAATTATTATTTTTTGATTAATATTGTGTCTGGTGGCTTAGTGGCGTTGTGCTCTGATCTAGAATGCCAGAGATCGTGAGTTCGAGTCCCATCCAAGAAACTGTGTCCAATTAAGTAAATTTTTGTACTTGATATTTATAATTTTGATATTTAGTTTTGTGACCAGAAGTATTAAATTGCAACTGCTTACACAAATTCGACATTTTAGGTTTAGTATTGAACAAGATTGAAACATTATTAGCGAATTTCCTCCAAAGGAAATGCAGCTATTGTTTTTGCACCAATGTTGGAATTTTAGATGTTAAAAATCACTATCTTATATATACATATATATATTTATGTACTTTTATGTGTCTGTGGACTCTCTAGCGGTCACAGTTTTATTCCGTTTGGAATGAAATTTGGTATTTGAGGCGCTTTTGGTAATATAAAGATCAAGTTCGTTAATGGGTAAAATCGGACAAGGGGAAAGGGGGGTTTAAAGTGAGGGGGAAACACAAAATTTGACATAGTTCGCTTAATATTTGAAAAATCGAAAAATTTATCAGGAATTAATTTGTAGGTACGAAGTTTTACTGTAATTTTGTTTCTTATCATTTTTTCTGTTACACTAATATTTACGGAAATATTTACAATTAAAGATTGAAAGTTCAAATTCTAAAATATCTCTGTACACATTAGAGTTTGAGCAAATGATCAGGTAATGAATTGTAGCAAACTTGGAAATACTAAAATGATATCAGATACGACATTTCATTTTGATCAGACCTAAATTGTGACTAGAGATATTTATGTATTCTAAGGAAATTCGCTAAGTTGACGCAGCTCCTGCGTAACAAATTTTTTTAATTATCAATTTGCTAAAATAAACGATTACAGAATTAAATTTTCATAAATGTCATGTAAATTTATTTCTGGTTTTGGAATTTCTGTTAATTACATCATACAAACACCAGAAGCGAAACGCTTAGCAAGATTCGTCTCTTGGGAGTATAAAATGTGGAGGTGCTCTTAAGAAAACACACCCATAAAATCATGTTAATAATTTAATTAATTATTAGAGACCACCTTTATATATATATATATATATATATATATATATATATATATATATATATATACATAATTAATGTTAAATGTTAAATGACATCTTTTAAAAAAAAACATCAAGTATGTTAAATGAATTAATTAATCTAACCAATGATAAATCATTATATTTAAAATTTGCTAATTCGCTAGATAAATATTATGAATAATAATGAAAAATACATTAAATAGAAAGAAATACACATTAAAAAATGTAATTTATTTTCTTTACACTACAAAAAAAAAATATCAAATTACCAACGTGTTTACATAAACCTTGGAAATTTTGGAATATATTATATATTAATAATAATATATTATTATTAATTTTTACCCATATCTATTACATTATATTACTTATTGTAAATATAATTATTAACTGATTTTCAGAGAAAACAAATTATAATATCCATTAAATATTAAATAATTTATTATTTGATAAATAAATATTTAAAGTTTAATCATATGTGGCATGTTTAGAATTTAAATATAATCGAAAATTTCCAGATTCCACACCTACACTACTAGTATGACGATGATTTGGCGATAAATTTAAATGGATCTTATGCGGGGATGGAGGTCAATTTGGAAGGTTGACAGAGGCAAATTAACATAAAGCCAAACTTTGAATACAAATGATCTGATGATATTTTTGGTTGTTACTAAAATTATTAGTTTTTTTTAGATATAGGAATGATTGAATTTAAACCTCACTTATTAATGAGCTTATTGGAAATCAATAATAATTTTTAATTTTTTGTCAAATGGTTGCTGCGAAAACGATAATAGATATCGGTTTCAAATCAGACTGGTTAAACTTATTGTTTTCATTAAAGGTAGAACACTCGTAAATCCACTTTTCGAAAATAAAATATGATATTAATCTAAATGTTTTGCATTAAAAAAAAATAAATAAAAAAAATATATATATATATATATATATATATATATATATATATATATATTTGTATATATATATATATATGAACCTGTAGACCCTCTAGCGGTTTCTGGACCTCATGAGCATTAATAAGATGATGACTACCTTGTAGTCGAAATACGTATTTATAAAATACAAATAATTGTTCGAGGAATTAGGGCAAAATTTGAAATTTAATTTCAAAAAACCTAGAGTTCTCTTTGATTATTTTAATAATCTTTATAAGATGAAATGTAAATAAGCAAAACAGAAGTGGTGCATTTATTTGGAGAAAATTCGTATGAAGTTGACGCAGCTTCGCATAACAAACTTTTTAGAATTGTATAGAAAATAAAAATAAATAAATATTTATAATTAATAAATAAATGAATTATCTTCGGTCATTGTGATATAAAGAGAACATTTTAATTTGATTTTGAATTGAAATAAAAAAATAATTAAGTTTAAAAAATGTTATCTTTTAAATTGACATTAATCATTAAAAATTTGATAATTTTTAATTTTATTTTTTTTTAAATAAATATTTATATTCCATCATTTTTTTTATACAGTGCATGTATATGTATGTATAATGTAAAATAATTAATGTTATGTCGATATAGTAGATACCTGTGCGTAATAAATATTTTAATGATGTGTGATATGTATATAGATATAATAGATATAATATAAATATTTTTATTATATTGTTTTATTATGTGTTATGTGTTATATAAAACTATTTTATTATATATATATATATATATATATATATATATATATATATATATATATATATATATATGTATATATATATATATATATATATATATATATATATATATATATATATATATATTTATATATATATATATATATATAAATATATATATATATATATATATATATATATATATATATATATATATTTAAATATATATATATATATATATATATATATATATATATTTAAATATACATATTTTAATGATTTCATAGAAATTCTATATAAAAACACATTCATAATCTATAATGGTATCTTCTATTTTATAACACTATTTATATAAATTTTAAAATTCATATTTATATAATAATATGTATAAAACATATTTTATAACTATTATGTACAGGGTGGCTTTACATACAAAGTACAAACTTTTCATCGACTTTTTGACCATAAACTTAAAGTGTATTTTTGTTTAACATACAAAGTGTAGTTTTATACAGAGAAATTAGTAATATCATTAGTCACTCAAAATGGAGTCAAACCCATACCATGGCTTGTAAAATTTTAGTTCTTTAGTTGAAGATTATCATTAATTTATTACATTTTGAGAGATTCAACTCCTCAGACCATGAAAAATAAATTCTATAAAATTGATAATATTTTGCATTTATTATTTCATAAAAATTAACTATGAATTTAAGGTTGTTGTGAAACTGGTGAGGGAAAGTAGGGGTGGTGAGTTTGTCCTATACTAAATGCATTGATATCTCATCCATTGCCAACTCTAAATAATTAAAAATTTTGCAATTAAATAGTTTCAAATAATTTAATTTTTGTAAACAACATAAATATTTGTAAAAAAAACATATTGTTTAAAACTTAAATTCTAAATTTCATTTTTTCGAAGAGTTTTAATAATTAAAAAATATGTTTATATGTATTTCAAAAAAGTTGCACGGTAATAAAACTAGATAAAACTAAATAAAACTAGATAAAAATAAATATAACTAATAATAAAACTAGATTAAAATAAATACAACTAAAAATGAAACTAGATTTAGAACATTTTTCGATCTACAAATTTAATTATCTCAGAAACAAAAAACAAGATTAATTTGAAATTTGGTCCAGGTATTTATAAGACTTTGATCAATATTATGACAGTTTTTTATAACACTAGCATATCTGGTTTTCTAGATATAGATTTATGTATTCATGTTTTTACCGACGAGTCCATTTAACCTATGTAAAAATCTCTTAAAAATCGTAACTTTAACATTTTTTTACTCAAAAACTAAAAACAGGATCAACTTCAAATTTTGACAGGATATTCTTTATTATTGAATTAAGCTGTAAAATTTTGAAGTACATGTCATTAAATTGAATTTTCTTCACAACAACCTTAATAAACAATTGCATTAGAAATATGTAAATAGTAAATAAACAAATTAATAATACATTGACATCAACAGATAGTGAGAGATCATATGCGTTCCACTACCATAACCTCTCCGGTAGTTCAGAATGCCAGAGCTCGTGGGTTTGATTCCCACCTTAGATGTGTATTATTTTTCATATCAAGCATTTAATGTCAAATCAAAGAATGTTAATTGCATTAGATTCTAAAACCATTCCAATTGAATTAATAAAAATATAAATAAATTATTGATATTTAAGGTCTGACCGTCCTTTGAGTATATACAAATCAGCAATAAAATAAAACTTTATAAAATAATCATTTTTGATATTTTAAAATTCCTCAAAGAAAACTTTAATATTATTAGTAAATCATCAATTAAATAAAATAGTTTAAAAAAAAGTTTAATCGTATTATATAAACTTTAATTTGATCAGTTGCGTTATTGAGCATGCGCAAAGCATCCTTCAAAAGTACAAATGATTATCAAATGATAAGTAATGAGAACTCTAGGTTTTTGAAATAAAATTTCAAATTCGCCTCTTTACCTAGATCAGTTTTTTTTGTATTATAAGTAGGTATTTCGACTACAAAGTAGTCATCATCAGTATAAATTAGCTAGTCGTAATTTACTCTTTGACAATTAGAAATAGATAGAAAGTCGAGATCAATAGACAAAAATAAAAATACATAAAAAATTAACCAAAGCTCTCAAAGTCTCGGTAAGGTGGAGGTCTATGGACATAGTGGTGACATTCTTTTTTTTTTTACATATTTAATTTATATGATATTTCAATATTTGATTCCAAAAAGGTGTCAAAAATATGTTAATATATATATGCATATTTTTTTTTTATGTCGAATTACTAGTATTTTATCTTTGATCTTGGAATATCCTGTATTGAATAAATATTTAATTTTAAAATATTATTTATATATATATTTTTTTTAAAATATTTAATATTCAATTATATTGAATTAAAAAAAAAAATATTCATTGAATATAATAAATATTAAAATAATATTGGTAATATTTATATTATTGGTAGTGCATGCATAAACATGTCGTCAAATGCTATTTGTTTCAAAATTAATGTACACTCCCGTTCAAAAAAAAATGAACAGACCTGACCCGAATCAGTATCTCACAATTTTGATTGTTCTTGTAGTAGCAGATACAACATTTTATTTAATTTTTACACGTAAGAGTAAGATATAACACTTAATATGTACTAACATTACATATATTCTTTAAATTCTCACTCTGTCACTAACACCGTATATACAAATAAAAAATATAAATTTAGTTTATACTTCCATTTCTTTTTTACACACTTAAAAAATATACTATTTATCGTTGTTTATAAATAAATAAAATTATACATTTTATACAGAGAGTTATACAAAAGTCAGGAGTTTTATGAAATGAAAGAAAATTAACATTTCAGGTATGTTCATTTTTTTTTGAACGGGAGTGTACATTCTTCAAAATATTCCTTATGACTGTACAAAAAAACTATCAGAAGTTGTAAAAATTGCAAACCGTTCCAAAGTTATAGCTGTTTTATGATGGCTATACATCTTGAATAAAATTTATAGCTTCTATACAAATAACTGGCATTAACTTTTATAAAATAAATTATTTATCAATAAATTTTATAAAATATAATTATTATAATTTAAAAAATTTAATTATTGACATTTTGAAATGTCAAAATTTAGAGAAAAAAAACAAAATTATTTGGAATAAATTTCCCATCAGAAATTTTCAAATCGTTTATTAGATCGTTATCAATAACATTTGATTTGAATATCAAAATGGGAAGGTTGCAAAAATCTGACTACTATAAAACAATTTTGTTTCAAGTATATTATCGTATAATATAATTGTTGAATAACTTGATTTTAATTTTAATAAAACATCTACGTAGCTCCGTAGTTCTACATATATATTTAACACTGATTAAATATAGATTGTAAATAATAAAAAGATATATAAATAATACGTATATATATATATATATATATATATATATATATATATATATATATACATATATATATATATATATATATATATATAAGGATCGAAATAAATAAGGAAATAATAAAATCAACTATACAAATATATATCAATATATATATATATATATATATATGGCGTAGATGGATCATCGAAACCGCTGTTTTACAAAAGCGCTAGTTGTTTTACATAACAACTCCGTTATGTAAAACAACTGGACGACGTTCAGCTGGATTGTCATTGCGATACGTTTTACAAAACTGCTACTCACGTTTAGACGTAATGCAGAAGAGCTTATCTGTAGTCACAAAGATCGTTTTGATATGGGGACATATATAGAACGCCTTTTAGTGCGTGACTCAAAAACACGCAAAACCCGACCAACTCGGGGTTTGACCGATGAAGTGAAAGATTGTAGTACTCGGTTGTAATAGTTACTTTATTTAATTTCAATAATTTTTGACACTATATCTAAAATATCTAGAACTTGTTTGTAAAAAGGACCTTTAGTATTGGGAATTCCATTAGCCCGTTTACAATAATTCTAAGCTATGCATTTAAGACTTAAACAATATAGACTGACTGCTAGCTAATATAAATTGTATTAATAATAATAATAATAATGATATAAACTAAAATCTACAATCTGACGTTTCATTTGACGCTGTTTTATATAACGTCTAATCGTTGACCCGCTGCATTGATAAATGCAAAACGTTTAAGCAATATGACGTGTTAAAGTTCAGTAATAGGGAATATGCATGAAAATTTTTTTTCACTTGAATTGAAGCATGTTCACTTGATAAATATCAAGGTAAAATTACTTTTTAAATAACTTTAAAAATAAGCGAGATATGAATGGTTGAAATTCCCGATTAGACAAAGAGAGTGATAGCCCTCTTGATATGTTATGTGACGTCATATTACACTTTCACCATTTAAAATACACGTAAAACTCCGTTTTTAGTATTTTTGCAAGAAAGAGACAGATAATAATCTTTAAAAGATTATAGCTTCCTTGATATTTGTCGGATTTTAATTTCGTTTTTAAATATTATTACAGTATTAACAGTATTTTCATATTCTGAAAATAAATGTGAAAAACAATTTTCATGCATATTCCCTATTATGTAAAACCGCTAAACGTCGTTCAGTTGTTTTACATAACGGAGTTGTTGTGTAAAACAACTAGCGGTTTTGTAAAATAGCGGATTTGAAATCCATCTGCGACATATACATGTATGGAATAAATGATATCTTTGTATAAAATAAATATTATAAATTTATTTGTGATCATAAATTAATATACCAATATAGTTTTTATATTTATATAGATTATTATAGAACCTATTTATTCTAGCAATTTATATAGGTTTGTTTCTATTTAATTCACATGATATATGTTAATATACATACTATACAATAAATGTTACCAACCCTATATAATAAGATTTAAAAAATAATATATATATATATATATATATATATATATATATATATATATATATATATATATATATATATATATATATATATAATGTATGTAGTTTATGTATTTAAATCATTATATTATTATAATTTATTATAATAAGTTATACATAAATGTATATAATTGTAAATGTAAAATAATATATCATATATGCAATTATATTCATACGTTCAATATGGATGACAATTAATTGTAAATTATAAACCAATTATATAAAATTTTATTTATTTATAATAAATTATGGTATAAATTTATGATAATGAATTACACATATTATGGTATTTGTAATGGGCATAATTATGGAATTTTTGCACACTTATTAAGGGTTGAAAAATTGGAAATATTAACATGTTGTGAATAACAAATGTTGAATGAACGCATAAATTTTCGATAATGTTGCTCCACCTTCTATAGATTCAAAAGTAAAAAACTTCTACTTTTATAAATTAAATGTCGTTCATTACGTTAAAATTTAAAAAAAATAGTCTGACGAAAAGTTTCGTAAATATCTTAATTAAAAAGATAAAAAATTCACGAAAATTTTCGTCAAATCGTGAAAAAAGCCGATTATTTATTACTTTTAGTAATTAAATAATTACATACATCTGATTACTAGTGATGTTAGATGCCATCTAAATTTAAATAATTTACAGCTTAAAATTTTTAATTTCTGTTGAAAAAGAGTGTTTCTGTTTATTATGAAATATACTGTACTGTCCGATCAACCTTAACAAATCTACGAAATACGATAAATGTATCTATTTCTAATATGGTCAACAAATAATATTTAATATTATTTTTACACAATATTTAAATTAAAAATTATTAGAAAAGAAATATAATCTGAATTTAAAACCTAATAAAAAGTAAAAAAAAAACGTTACATATACACAAATGAATATTAATTGACATTAATTAGTTTCATTCTCACGCTGGCCGTAAACTGATATGGTAGGGTACTATGGCCCACAAAAGTAGCGGTCATTTTTCAAAATTTTCTAATTAATTTGTATAAAGATTATTTTTGATATTCATAATAAATTACAACCCTGAACAACAGAAATGGTTCAAATAAACATATTTCTGCCCATGCACAAATAAAATCACAAAAGAACTAAGTGATCTTAACTTGAAAACAGCTCTTGTTTGTAAAAATAAAATGAAACAGTTACTTGACAACCGAAAAATCGTATGGTTGTCTTCGCACGTTACTGAAGACAACCACAAAATTGACAAATCTAATTTAAAACAATTGAAATCGGTTCAAAATCGCCACGGAATTAGATGCATACGAAAGTATTTATATACACAAATTCAGAAAACAGATCATGAATTTAGATAATGGGCCAATTCCAAATTCTGATTTAATAAAATTAAACCATTTTCAAAATTAATACCTGAATGTCTAGGTTAGTTGCGAATTACACTCTAGAACGCTATTGACAATAACAAGACCATATGTTCAGGAAAGGATTACCACCAATCGACGCAGTGGGTTGGGTTCATCACACGCTTAATCCTTTAATTGATCAGTTAACTCAAGTAATCCCTTAGTTCAGTGATTCTCAACCTTTTTTTTGTCACGGCACACTTTTAACGATTTCAAAATTTGACGGCACACAAAGAAAAACAATAAGTTTAAAAGTTGTTGACTTACTTCGAATATACTGTGTAAAATAGTTGATGATAATAATTTTGAATGTAAAATAAAATAATATGTACTACAAAAACAACAGTACGTTTATTAAGGGATTCATCACAAGTTAATAATAAGAATACTTTTAATGAGATATTTGAGTTTGATGTTTTTTGATAATTACATTTATATTTGGTCGTAAAAATGACAATGCTACTCACATATCTTCTTTTACATTTAACAGTCTCCATCTTTTCTTTTCGTTTTTATGTTGGTTAATACTTTACTATATACATTTGTAAAAATTGGCGGCACACTTTAAGAATTTGGCGGCACACAATAGTGCCGCGGCACAGTGGTTGAGAATCACTGCCTTAGTTAGAACCTCAGCCTGATCATATAAAAGACAAAACTTTTTTTAAATCATTATGAGACACGCACCAAATTAGTAACGAGTAACATAGCTTTGACTCCACATCCCCCGAGATAGTTACAAGCTAATTCATACTAGTGATGATGACTACTTTGTAGTCGAGACACTTATTTATAAAATACAAATAATTGTTTTTGGAATTGGGACAAAATTTGAATATTAATAATAAATTGATTTGTACCTTATTGAATCGGTTTTCGAAGAAATGCTTCGGATAAAAGTTGTTCATTAAAAATACACTAACAACTTTTATATGAAACATTTTTCACAAAAACCGAATGAATAACGTTATACAAATCAAAATTTTGAAAACTGAGCACTATTTTTGTGGGCCATAGTATCAACTTTTTGCCACAAAACTTATAAGTCAATTTTTCAAAATTTATAGTGTTAATTTGTGCCTTACTCATTCGGTTTTGTTAGTATATTTCTAATGAACAACTTTTATCCGAAGCATGTTTTCGAAAACCGAATCAATAAGGCACCGAATCAATTATAAAATTTAAAAAAATGACCTCAACTTTTGTGGTTCATAGAGTACCTGTATTTAAATTTAAACTAATTTTTTTTAATTAGAAAAAAAAAAGGAAATTATAAATTTAAAAAAAAAAAACCATTTTATTTTTAGTTTTTTTTTTGGTTTGAATTTAAAAAAAATTACATACATAATTAATTAGTTATAAAAGTGAATTAAATTTCATTTAATTATTTTTTAAATAAATGTTAATAAATAAAATAAATACGTCTAATATATATATATTTAAAAAAAAAAAAAAAAGTACTTAAAAAATGTTAGGTATTTTATTATTAAAAAAATAAACAACATTAAATAATGTTTAAATAAATCTATTGATTTAGTATTTATTAAACATTAACTGAAATATTACTTTTAATTATATAAATAACATAGGTTAATTATTAGTTTTATTTAATTAACAGTAAAATATGTTCAATGGCATAGAGAAGATGGGAAAACCTGTTGAAAGCTGAATTTGAATTCAAAAATACGTTGTTTTTTTTTTAATTCAATGATTCTGCAAGGAGTCTATTTTTTTGTATAAAACAACGATTATCTCATATAGATTCTGACATCATGAAGATATCAATGCTGTATCTCAATATCGGTAACCACAAAAGTATGTGTCCTTTTTTTCAAAATTGTATAGTATTTTTGTGCGTGTTTGTGCATATAAGTTTAAAAAGCTTTGAGAAAACCGAAAACTGAAAAATTATGGAAAATTATTATTTTCCATAATAATTATTGATCGACTAATTATATATTACATGACATCATCAAAAATCATTTAACTGTGATTTTAGATCGTAATTAATCAAAGTGTCTAAAATCAAAGATCATCTGTCTTTAATTGTTGTAAATCGAAAAGCAGTAACATAGGATTTATTGCTTTTATACTCTGCAACATATTATTTACTGCTTTTTTCACTGCTTTCATTATTTATATGTATTATTTTGTCAAAGGTAATACGAAGTAATACAGAATACACATAAGTGAGGTTAGAAATATATAAATATGTTAAAGTTTACAAAGTGTACAAACTATATGTTATGATCAATAAAATGAATATTATTCGTTAAAATTAAGAAATTAAATTGTTCTTTCACACAAACACTTAGTTACCTTTAATATTATTATTTGGACAAACTTTAATATTTTGACAAACTTTAATCATAACAGGTAATAAAAGAGTAAAAAAGCAGTACTTATATTTTTCAGTGGATAGAAGCAGTACAGTTTGAAAACTACTGATTTTTAACTTTGAATGAATTTACTGCTTTTATATTTAGGAAATGTAACCATTTGGAAATATTTGACACAACTTAAATAATTATGATCTTGTTCTTTATAACATTCTTAATACATCATTTTATAGATTGATAGATAGAGAATCATCGGAAAAATCTATAAACATCAAAATTAATAAAAGGCAGTAAATGAAGTATAAACTTGGTTGTACATCCATGCAAAATATCGTAGAGTTTATTAGTTTTGAGAGGACATTGAACATCAAACATTCAAGACAACTGTTTAAAGCATACATTTCATTAATCTATCAAGTATACTTGACCTGACGTTTTTCTAAAAATGTATAAAATGTAATCTAATTTTATAAAAATATTTATTAAATTTAAATATTTATCAAAATTTAATTATATATTTGTATATGGTTGTACTGATTCAGGAATAAAACATGTGGTAATAATCGTTTTATTTTGATATTTATACGTCTGTGAAGTTGGCAGGACAAACTTATCTAAAGCATACTACAATGTGCATAAGAATTTGCAGTTATTTTGCAGTTTATTTATTTTTTTAAAAAAGAAAAACTGCAAATTCGGGAACGAGCTTATCGGAGAACTGCAAGAAAACTGGCATAATTCCTGGCTGGTTCGCAAATTTTTTTGAGGTCCTTTAAGCGCTGTAGGCAAACTTGTCCTGCTAACTTTCACGCGGAAGTTAGTAGTACACACGGTTATCTTTAAGAACAAATCAACTGCAAATTTATGTTTTATACTTCAAAATAACAGCAAATAAAGTGCAAATTCCTATGTAGTATGCTACGATAAGTATGTCCTGCCAACTTCACAGACGTGATATTTATCTATAAATTAAATATAAGTTCACTGGTAATATCAACTATTTTAATAGAATATTATATTATTTAAATTATTCTCTATTTTTTTCGTATTTTTTTTGAAATAAAAATAATTTAAATAATATTATATTATTTAATGAAATCAAAACATTTTATTGTCAATTCATATTAAAATATTTAACACGTTTAAATATTTATATAGTGGGTATAATAGTACACTGTATTATCATCTTTGTACATATAGTTAGTTGAATTACATGTTCTTCACACGGGAAATGTTATTTTATTTTACTATATTTATTACATGTTTTTTTCAATGTTAAATATACTATTTTTTTAAATTAAAACCAATAAATTACTAATATATATATATTGGAAATTACAATTTACACTTAATCTTATGTTTATGAGAATTTTTGATCATGTTGGAATATATCCTGTTATATAAGATATCCTGTTATATATTCGAGTTAAAATCTAATTTAAATATTATTGCATACAAATTTGTAGATTTTAAACCAATGTTTATTTTTAACCTCAGTATTTAATAATCAATTTATAATTTTGTTGGAGGCTACGAAGTGTAATTTAGGTGCATTTGTATTGCACTACGCAAACGTCCAGAAATTGAAGTTCAAGATCTAGAAGCGAGTACACTACATAGCTCGCCTTCCACTGAAAAAAGTGTGTGTGTGCAAAAATTTCGACCTCACAAATTTGTAAAAAACAATCCAGCACTAATTATTATATTGAAGCTGGCACAGTAATTAATTGCTCGAATAAAAATGATAAAATTGGTTAAAATAAAAAATTGACTGCTGTGTATATATAAATATATAATAGTATTCTGACGTTAATTCATATACTTTGGTTAAATTGGAAAATTTATGAATCAGATGTATTTATATAATTCAACTCGGGTTGAATCAACTAGTATTTAATAATTAATAAATTTAAATGATAATAATTAAAAAATATATATGAATACACTTATTTATATTCTACAAAAAATAAATAAAATAAACATTTACATATAAATAATAAAATATAATATAATATAATATATAATATGATTTATATATAGTTATTATATATATATATATATATATATATATATATATATATATATATATATATATATATATATATATATGATATAAATCATATATAAAGTATTTATATTATATTATAAAATAAATAATTATATTTACATATAAAAGACATTCAATGTATGTTTAGATTATGTTTAGAGTTAATTCAATTAAAATTCTTTTTAATATCTTTATAAAATTAATTAAAAAACGAAAAAGGAAGAAAAGATTACACAACAATATGTAATGTCCGAGTGTAAGTGTACTATTAGATGTACACTCCTGTTCATAAAAATTGAGCCAGTCGATACATTTTAAGTGTTACTGAATGTAATATTACACATATATTTTGTAATATATACGAGTTTAGAATGTGACTTACTGATTCAATTTTTATGAACGGCAGTGTATGTCTAAATAGTAGTTTAATATAAAATAGTATTAAATTATAATTTTTTTTTTATATTTACATATTTCGTTTCAAATTATTTATAATTTAAAATAACTATAAAAAAAATGTTTATGAATTCCTGAACAATCTATGTGGACACATAGATTGGTATCACCTATAATTTAATCATCGAATAAAACTGTCATCTGATATTTTGTTGACGTATGGATTACAATTAATGGGATATCTAACATTTTTGTAAATAATCCAGCTGTGTATACGGGCACTCTGCGTTACAGATTGAGGTCAAAGGCTGCACCAATGAATTCCGTCCATTAACTTTTAAAGCAAATTAATCATTTAACATTTCGTTTAAACATAATAGTGATATAGTGATTCCGTTAGTAATCGAGTTCCATAAAAGGGTAGGTACAGGGTACGATTTTGGAACGAAAAGTCCTGAGGCATTTTTTTATTAGGCGCACAGTTAATTAATTATTAATTAATTAAGGAAACTTATTAATGTTGAAACCAGTGTTGCAAAAAGTGCATGTTTTTGATAAATGAAAGAGTTAAGATTTTAAGGGTTGGATCTACGTTTTATAGAGGCGTATGTCTCTGGTAATTTTTTAACAGGCTTGGCACATCCAAAAAAATAATATCTGCTCACTGTAACTTGTGTCCCAAAGTTACTATGAATTTTATCTGTCGCTCGTATCCACAGAAACAGGAAAGTAAAATTTAAGGAGTGGGAGTATGCCTACTTAGAAACTGGGAGGTTATGGGTTCGAATTCCGACATCGGCAGTTTGTCAATTATTAAGAAAAAAAAAGCAGCGGTTAACTGACTAAACTGTCGGCGTATGGACAAGGACGAAGTAACCGGCTATGCTTGTAATAGTAGAGATAAGATACAACTTTCATTGTTACTTTTATAATTTCTTACTCACTGCGAGTAGAATTTTAACAGTCCCGTATGATCGTTTCTCAAAAAGTTTGGTGACCACTTTCATCTCTATATACCATAAATTGTTATAAACATTTTATTGTTTTTTATTTAATCTAATATTTATAAATAATATTATTATTATTATCTTCATATTTTTCTAAAATAAAATATTGTTATTATTTTACAAATAGTTTTATTTAACTATATCATAAAGATATAAATAAATAATATAATTGTTTATAAACAAAATATAACAACAAAGTTAAAATATTATTACATTGCAAATAAATTAATAACGTTTAGAATAGAGTTGATATTATTACTAAGTAGATATAATAGTTCAGGCGTAACACAACCTCTAATCGAAAATTGAGACAGAATAGTTTAAAATTGTACGATTCCATATCATTATTAAGTCGCGTTTTCACCGGAGTTAATAACACGTGTTTCTAACATTTTATACTTTTATACTTGTATTAAACTAGTATTTTTGTTTGGGGGGGGGGGGTTATGAACTCTCCCCCCCCCGCCCACCACCCGCTTCCAGTTGCGCGCTTGGTTTTAATGGTAATTCACTCTTTGTCTGATTTGGGTACCCGCTTTAATTTAGATTAAAAATATTAATCCTAAAATTTTCAACCACGGAAGTATTTTTATATTGAGATGCGACTGGACTATATACTTAAGTTAGTTCATACAATTATATTTAAGTAACTTATTAATCTGTCTATCCGTCTGTCTATATATATCTACCTACCTACCTTATGTCACATATCTACCTACATAAATATATATATATATATATATATATATATATATATATATATATATATATATATATATTTAATACTTATTATTTATTATATTCTAATAATATTATAGTTATAATAAGATAATAAGTATTATATATATATATATATATATATGTGAGTGTACAATCTACATCCGAATTATATAATATGTTTAGATTATATAATTCGACTAATTTAATCTAATTTATTATTTAAATATAATTTGAAATTTGTAAGTACAAATTAAAAAACTATGGAGTAATTAATTAAATGTGTAATTAATTAGTTAAATGTTAATTATAGTATTATAGATATACAAAATTACTTAAATACATATTCATTTAAATATACATATATATATATATATATATATATATATATATATATATATATATATATATATATATATATATATATATATATATATATATATATATGTATATATTATTAAATTAGTTTAATTATATATTTAAAAGTAAATCAATGCAATGTATTGAATATATTATAATATTAATTAACTAGTACACGACAATGTTGTTTGGGGCGTTGAAAAGCATAATCACTGATCAAGACAGTGAACTTAAATTTTGCTCTAAATATTCTGCTTTATAAACATTGGAAAATTTGGGATACGTTCCGTTCCGAAATTTTATCGATAGTGGCATATAAGGAAATCGATGGTTTTAGGAATTTTTACGAAGACAATAATGATGTACTGCTTTTATCCAATGAACAATATACGTACTGCTTTTTTACTCTTTATTACCTGTTATGATTATATTAAAGTTTATCCAAATAATAATATTAGAGGTAAGTACGTGGATTTTTGAAAGAAAAATTTAATTTCTTAATTTTAACGATTCGTATACATTTTATGATCATAACATAGTTTGTACACTTTAAATGTAAACTTTGACATATTTACATATTTATAATCTCACTAATTATTATCTTTCTGCATTACTGCGTTTTACCTTTGAGAGAATAATACATATAAGTAATAAAACAGTGAAAAAAAGCAGTAATTCATATGTTGCAGAGTATAAAAGCAGTAAATCCTATGTTACTGCTTTTCGATTTACAACAATTAAAGACAGATGATCTCTTATTTTACACATTTTGACTGATTATGATCTAAAATCATAATTGAAATGACTTTTAATGAAGTTCTGTAACAAATAATAAGTCGTTCAATAATTATTATGGAAAAACATATTATTAATTTAGTTTAGAAATAGCTAAAACTTAGATTTCAGTTTTTTCTGTTTTCACTTTTTACACTTTACTGAAGCCTTTTACCAAAGTACGACAGTACAAATCTGTAGTACATTAGTTGGATGTATACCGGTCATGAGTATAAGTCAGCGTAACCTATGTAAGGGCTCTAAAAAAGTCTTTTTATGACTTGATAAAAAAAACATTGAGATTTCTAAACCATCCGGAAAAATTTTTATTCTACTTAAGAATAAACATTACTAACCCTATTGAATATCATCCAAAAAACACAAGCCTGAACCATTAATGAATGTTGCTTACGAAATTACCATGATAGAGTGATTAGTGTTTTGATATATAGATATATACAGCTTGTTTTATAAAATACATCCAATCTGGAATACTGTATAGTGTATCTATCGTTGTCTATATGCAGTGTACTATGATATTGTTTACTTTGTCACACTTAAACAATCAATATTGTATTGTAACATAAATAACTATTATATTATACTTCATCACTCTCTAATTACAATCATTTATATATAGTTGCATCTTACTCGTGCATGTATACATCGTCGTTATTGTCCATCGTCCATCGTGTGAGTGTAACACCATATCATGGCATACTGTGTATAGACAGTGTGATAGATACACTACACAATGTGTTGCTATTAGGTCTATTTTAATTTACGTAGTGTATATTAAATTCGGTTAAAAATATTTTTAAAGGTCATTAATTAACAAATAAATTGATTAATTAAAAATCCAGCAACCTGTGTTTTGGGCGTGTGAATTTTATAAATAAGCCATTGAGAATTAATGATTTATAGTTTTCTGCAAAAGACAGAACGACGTCTGTTTCGTAATAAGAACGGATATTTCGTAATAAAAATATAAAATTTTTGGAAACATATTAAATTGAAGACATATAATCGATTGGTATCTATATACATAATTAATTACCTAATTAAAACTAAATTATAATATTAATGTAAGTTTTCCTATATTTTACTAAACCGTGTGTTCATTTGAAAAGTTACTACTTAAATATTATTTTTAAAATATCCATTTTATACACAAATATGCGAAAATTACTTTTGTTTGAAATTTTTTTTCATAAATACACTACGTAAATTAAAATAGACCCAATGGCAACATTGTGCAGTGCATCTATCACTGTCTATGCACAGTATGCCATGATATGGTGTTACACTCACACAACAGACGACGGACAATAACGACGATGTATACATGCACGAGTAAGATGTAACTATATATAAATGATTGTAGTTAGAAAGTGATAAGTATAATATAAAAGTTATTTATGTTGGAATACAATACTGATTGTTTAAATGGGACAAAGTAAACCATATCATAGTACACTGCATATAGACAGCGATAGATATACTATACAGTATTCCAGATTGGGTGTATTTAAAAAAAAACAGGCTATATAGTTTTGGTGTAATTGTGGCGTAAATTTTGTATTTACGCAGCAAAAATATTGGATTAATGAAAAAAGTATCAACAAAAGTTGTTTGTTTTTAGTTTTTTTTCATTGTTTAAAAGATAAGTTATAATTATTGCCCTTATGTTTCCTGTAAAACTGTGCTTGAAACATCTTTATCTGGGAGGGTATGTTTAAAAAAATATTGAAGTGATCACTTTTCAAATGAACACACGGTATGGTTAATTATGAGTTTTACGAAATTTTTTATGAATATAAACAGTTTTTTTTTTTTTGTGGAAACAAATTATTTCATGCTATCGCCTTCAAATATCGTTTTTTTTTTCTAAAATAATTAAAGCCATGGGATTTTTTCTATGCATATAAATGTCGTCAGTTTTTTTAGGTTAATAATTTATTCACTTTTAATTAATGAAATCTTTTTTTTTGTAACTAATTAATCTCCTAATCTATTTATGCTAATATAATCAGCAAAATATCACTAAATATTTGATATTACTCTCCACAAGATCGTATTTAATATGACCAAATCTTCAATGGCTCAGAGCCTAGTTTAGGAATTCCAAGGACTGCATGTAAACAGGTGATCAACGAGTGGTCAAATACTGAACATCGTGTGATCACTGGGAAAAAGTACCGCGGCAGGAGCTCGGGAAGGTACTGCTTTAGAGTGCAACAAAGAGGTTATCTCTCGATGCACTGAGGCTGAATAAGATGCAACTACGGAGGGTTACCGGATTCATTACCGGGCATTATCCCTTATGGAAGCATTTACACACAATGGGACTCCATAACGAGTCCATTGTGTGCAGATTGTGTGGCGAGGAGGAAGAAACATCCAGCCACGTAATCTTTGACTGCGAATTTCTAGGTTACAGTAGACACAGAATATTCGGTGCTTCTCACCCCGAATATACGAACCTTGAGGAAGACCCGATAAGCAAGCTCCTGACTATTGCCAACATATGGGAGAGACGAATCTCGTCGGACCCCAAGATGTATCTATCTATCTATCTAAGAAATATAACTTCTTACGTGCGTACATAAGTATTTGGACTATATTTTAGGACTTAATGAATCGGTACAGCCCTGTTCATTAAAAAACTCTCTATTCTTATACCGTTTTACCATTATATCATTGACAGTATGAATTTATTTGTCAAAACTTTATTATTCCCATTTTATTATTTGTGTATACTTAAGCATCACAATACAATACTAATGTCAAATTTCATTAAGGTTACGTAAGGCATAGTATGAAAGGACTGGCGTAAACTATATAGACATCCGTTTTGTTTATATAATTTTAATATGATGAATAATTGTGTATCGTACAAATACCCATAGCAAGATTCTCCGTCATTTACCGGACTTTCAGATTTGCGCAGGGCATGCGACAGACTAAGTTGTTTATAAGCACAGCTAGGCATTCAACTGTGCTCGATTGAAACTCAATAGAATGCAGTTGAGAAGGGTGGTGGGGCTCTTGACAGGACACTGTCGATTGAACTACCACAATCATAACTTGGGGATCTCTGAGAATCTCACTTATAGGGCCTGTACAGAGGACGATGAAACCTCCATACATGTTATATGCACCTGCAGAAACCTGCAGGGTGTCATATATAGAATGTTTGGGTCCGAAACCTTGGATCCATCAATCCTGGAACCAATCCCGGCGGAGAAGTTGTGGGCTTTCTATGTGGCGTCTCGCTTCGACAGAATGCTATAGCTTCATCTGCTTAAAATAGCACCTCTTACCCGGAGACATATCACCTTCGGGTGACAGATTGTTCTCAAGGAGGGCACAGAGGACCCCTTGTGATAGGGACCCCTTTGCGGTACCCCTCTTTCTAATTATTATTATTAATATCGTGCAAATATATATATGATAATTTCGGGTTTTGAATAAAATATAAATAAATGTTATGATATTAAATATATAATAATTATAAGATGTTACAAAACGAATACCTACCTACCTACCATCATAGTTAACTTAATGTTAGTTACTTAGTTAGTTAGTTAGTTAGAGTTACTTGTTGGTATGTTAAAAGCTTTTATTAATATCTAAATTATTATTTTATTTTTATATACAAAAAAAAAAAAAACAACATAACATTTACAACTTATACAACATTTAATAATAATTATTATTTTATAAAATAAAATATAAGTAATATTCTTCTATCTAAAGTATACATGCATATATATATATATATATATATATATATATATATATATATATATATATATATATATATATATATATATATATATATATATATATATATATATATGTATATATATATATATATTTATATTGAAGATATCTACTATATCTACATATATTATTATTATATATAGTTAATATATAATAAGTATAAATAATAAATATTAATTAAATATTTATCAATCTGATAAATAAATAAATAGGTATACATAATGGATTATTAATTAATTATGTATCACTTTATAGAAATATTTTAACATGTTTTTTACATTTTATTCAGTTTTTTTTTTTTTTTTTTTAAATTATTATTATTTTTTTTGTTTAATTTAATAAAATTTTATCAATTTTATTGAATTCTATCCATTACCGACAACACTATACTGAACAGATGCGGAACACGGAATGATTGATGGGGAGTTTATATAAAACTTCATTTTTTCGTGCTCGAATAACTCTTTTTGAACTCTATATATTTGGTAATAGTGAAGGCAATCGAAGCTTGGACAGTAAGACTAATTTAGAAGTTGTACTTCTTTTTAAATAATTTAATAAAATAAAATTAAATAAGGTCAACACTACTATTAAGACACAAAAGTTTAATAAAATGATTTGGTAGTGAAACACTATAATAGAAAAATTGTATCTAAAAGCAATGATTCTACATTTGATCATAGCAGAACAGATTCAGCATCACTTCTTACGGTAAAATTAGAGTATGAAAGACTGTGTATTAAATCCATTATTTACATTAGAATCAGAGTTAATGAAGTTTATTAAGACCAGGTCAGAATTATTAATATATACTTTTAATATCATTAATAATGTGGGTCGTATTTCCTACATTTTTCTTTTATCAGAAACATCGAGTAATAATGATGAAGACATTCCTGTATCTAATTTCAATTGTATAGTAAAATTTAAATGTTCTAGCTGGTTGTCGGTGTAGCGATCATTCGTCTTTCTGTAATGTTCAATACTATTTTGTCTTTCAATATCCAAAAATCATATCACACACTTATATACTCTGATTTGATTAGTACTCTGATTTGATTATTGAGCATGTGCAAAGCACACGTAAAAGCACTCAAATAATTATAAAAATATAAATTTCAAACATTAATGTTCCAATTTGTCGAGTAATATTGTTTAGTTCACCGTATCTATTAAAATTTTTAGTAGACATAACTATTAAAATTTTAACTCGAAAAGAAGCCTGGTTCTGTCCACCATTGTTGTAGAAAAATGTTTCAAGTATTGATTACCATAAAATCTATTCTGATTTAATTATAAATTTATCCGTTTTAAACAGGAAATCTACGTTGCTTAATATTGTTCAATACGAGTTTGTGCTGTTTTTGGAAAAGCATGTTTCAAAGAAGTACTCAAGAAATTACGTAGCTATAAACATTTAGGTGATTAAACAAATTTTTCAAATTTGTCCCCTTTACCTAGATCAGTTTTTTGTATTATAAATACGTATTTCGACTACAATGTAGTCATCATCAGTATAAATTAGCTAGTCGTACTTTACTCTTTGACAATTAGAGATAGTTATAAAGTCGAGATCAACAGACAAAAATAAAAATAAATAGAAAATTAACTAGATTCAAATATACTAGATTTAAAATATAATAAATTTTAAATTATATTGAAATTGCTCTTGTTAAAATTTTCTTCATTCACATTTGCTCCTGTTAATTTTACTCTTATTAAAATTACTCTTATATTGTCGCAGGATATGTTACTTGTTACTAATTTGGTGACAGTTTCACAAGGTGATTAAACAAATTTTAATCTACGATCAAATATATATGTCCCCAGAGAAGGTTACATTTTCAACGTTAAGTTTTGAAAACAATAAGATTATATGTTCAAATCGATAAGAAGTCTCGGTTTTTTTCCATCACAGTCAATAAAAATATTCTAAAGTATTGATTATCAATAAAATCTATTATCATTTAACCTTGACCGAACTATCTTTAAAAGGACTTCTCTTATCAGCCTATGTAAGTCAAGTATATGTGTTAAGATATGGAAATGTTATATATTTTGCTAAAAACATTGTTTTGTATAATTCTGTGCATTGGGGCCATAACCTGTTATTGGATACACACCTGCAACTATAATCTTCATTCATTATATAAATATTATAAATGATATAAAAGTAATATAAAAAGGGGTTTTTAAATTTTGAAAGGGTAATTTATCAATTAGATATGAGAGAGTCAAGAATGCAGATACCTGTATTATCTTATACATATGAACATATACACATACATACATACCTATATATTAATTAATTTTAAAATTAAACTTTGATTAATTTTCTATTAAGAATTATAATTGATTTTATGTAATACATGTAGGTGTATGAGTCTGTTGTCCTCTGAAATATGCAAGCGTAGCGAAGAATGATGCAACGAAAGGAGTATCATTCCCGGAGATTTGTTCCTAGAGAGTGAAGCAAGCCAAAATTTCAGGTTGAACAAAGGTTATAGCCATAGCTCGATTGATGGATTTCCTCATGGGATATGATATAAACTCTGTGGGATATCTCCGGAAGCTGGGGCTACAAAATTAGGGCAAATATTGCAAAGATGAACCGAGGGAAACTTAAAAACTCTTGTTAATACATTGAAACACTCCTATCTAATAATTTCGACCATTACAAACTTGGGACTAAACTTATTTATATATGTATATTCTATGCACCAGTCCAAGCGGTCTAAGGCGTTTTGTCTGCGCGGTATGCTTACTTGGAAACTGGGAGGTTATGGGTTCGAATCCCGACATCGGCAGTTTGTCAATTATTAGAAAAAAAAAGGTGGCGGTTAATTGGCTAAACTGGTGGCGTATGGATAAGAATGAAGTAACCGGCTATGCTTGAGAAGGTTTTCTGCAGTTTCCTTCACGAATTCCAGATGAATATCGGCATAGTTACGATCACAGTCGGCTACCTAAGCTACTAATCATAATTTGAAAAATGTGATGTTGTTAGTTTCGTCTTAGAGTTTCACGTATCGTAGGCTATGTGACGACGTATTCAATCTAACATTACTTTTTGAAGCATTACTTTTTGAAACTATATCCAATGATATTTCAATTGAGAAAAACTAATCAATTTTCAATCAATACAAATATAATTTGTACATCACATGATGTTATAAAGTATCAAGTCATTACTTTTATAAACCAATTGAGATAAAAATAATTATTTATTTATATGAGTAACTGTTAATTTTGCTACATTTATGTTTCGTGCATCAAACTGTTATATGGCCTTGTTTTCACTATTTTCGATAAAGAAAATCTCACATTCAATTCGACAGGATTACTTTTTTAACATTAGAGTTATTCATTTTTCAACTACATCCGATTACTTTTCGATTTAAATCTGAAATCAATAAAAGTATACCCATGTCTCAGTGTATGCAGGATATTTAAGTAATTAACTCATTTAGTTTGTTATTTATACTTTTTTTTGTTTTTGTGTTTTTAAAAATAAAATAATTATATAGTGATTGTATGACATTTAATTAATATAAGGATTATGTTAAAAAGATTGACATAGATAAGAGATATTAATTTGTCATAAAAACACTATTGACATGTTTTAACTTTAATTACTTGACATTTACATTTATAATTATAAAACTATTTAATTGCTTTACTACATTTTAAACATTACTTGACGCTACTATTTATTTAATTACTTCTCTAATCACGAGTGACTTCTATATGTAGGAGCTGCGTCAACTTAGTGAATTTCCTTCTTAGCATACATAAATCACTCTCTAGCGATCCCAACGGTTTATTCTGATCAAAATACAATGCCGTATTTGTTATGATTTTGGTATTTATAGGCCAATTTTATTAATAAATGGCATAGGTCAAGGGGAAGGGGACACATAGAAAGAAGACAGCAAAAAATATAAAATACCTCTCTTAGAATTATATTAGAATAATCGAAATTTATATAAGCAGTAAAGTTGTAGAAAATCTTTTGCTACAATTCATTACGTGATTAGTAAAACTACAACTTTACTTCTTAATATATTAATGATAATAAATTATTATTGATTATTATTTTTTAACTAAACTAACATTAAAAAAACTGCATAGCTTCGGATCCGTGTAAGATGGGATAGCGTAAGTCGATGTATTGCTGTGTTAAGATAGTGTGTATATGTCGCAAATGGATTGTCGAATCCGCCATTTTACAAAAACGCCAGTTGTTGAACGACGTTTTGCGGTTTTACATAATTACTGAACTTGAACACGTAATATTGCTTAAACGTTTTGCAATTATCAATACAGCGGGTCAACGATTAGACGTTGTGTAAAACAGCGTGAAATGAAACGTCAGATTGTAGATTTTAGTTTATATCATTATTATTATTATTATTAATACAACTATTTATATTAGCTAGGAGTCAGTCTATATTGTTTAAGTTTAAATTCATAGCTTACAATTATTGTAAACGGGCTAATGGAATTTCCATTACTAAAAGTCCTTTTTACTAACAAGTTCTACATATTTTAGATATAGTGTCAAAAATTATTGAAATTAAATAAGGTAACTATTACAACCGAGTACTACAATCTTTCACTTCATCGGTCATACCTCGAGTTGGTGGGGTTTGTGTGTTTTTGGGTCCCGCACTACAAGGCGTTCTACATATTTCCCTATATCAAAACGCTCTTTGTGACTACAGATAAGCTTTTCTACATTACGTCTAAACGTGGGTAGCAGTTTTGTATAACGTATCGCAATGACAATCCAGCTAAACGCCGTTCAGTTGTTTTACATAACGGAGTTGTTATGTTAAACAACTAGCGCTTTTGTAAAACAGCGGATTCGATGATTCATCAGCGACATACATATCAAATTGTCTAATTTATAAATTATACGATAGTCTTTTCATATATATGGAGGTCAGTAATTCTTGCAACCATTGGTTGTAGCAAGAAATCATCCAAATAGTTATGTTAACATTTCTTACGATAGTAATAATTTTATATATATATATATATATATATATATATATATATATATATATATATATTTAACATTTTATAGATTTCAAAGTGTTATAATTATAATAGTTAGAACATTTATTATTTAGCACAATAAACTACTATTTCATAGTACTAAATAATATGTTAAGTAATGGTCGTGTTCAGATCAACGAAGACCTTATTGTAAACTAAATCAAAGTCAATCTCCGAGCATCTAAATTCAACGTGTTTCTCTCAGGGTACACTTGAATAACTTACCAGCGAAGTGTCAGCGAATCTCTGAATTACAGCAGATATACAGATCGAAAAATCAGCACTGTAGCTCTTTTCGTTCAGAAGATATTTCCGGGTCAAATCTGAGTGAGAAGGCCAAATGTGTCCTTTAAACTCGGCCATGCGCACTACCGTGCTCTAGATATATTATTCGGTGAAATATATATGATTCTCAAGAAAAATCTGATAAGCAAGGGCTTCTGGACTCTAGTTAAGGACTCAGTTGTTGTCAAACACGACCAATAAATATAAGTATACTATTTTATTGTGCTGAGTAATTAATATATTCGTACATTATTGAGATTAACATTCAACAATAAATATTAACATCATTATTGTGTGGCTACAATTATAGATACTAAAATAAATACAATTGTTAAAGGCGTGTTCGCACTAATCCTTTTGTTTTAAAGTACACAGTGAACATGACTTATTAGTTATGATAAAAAATGTATTAAAATTTTTAATAATCGATTTAAAAATGAAATAATTTTCATATGTGTAAAGTTGTAGGGAATTAATTCCACCTCAATTTATCCCCTGACCATTGTTTTTGAAATCTCTAAATATGTAAGGGAAATATGTTGTGAGTACGTGTATATATTAGTCCGAATTGCTCGGATAAAACTATAAGAGATAGCGAAATAATGATGTGAGAAGACGGCCCTAGCTAAACTTTTCTTACTTGACTTCAGAAAAACTATCAGAAGTTTAAAAATCCAAACCGTTACAAAGTTAAAGTCGTTTTCTGATGGCTGTAACGTTTTCTGGCGGCTATATTTCTAATATAGTTTTTAGCTTCTATAGAAATAACTGCATTAACAACATTTTAGAAATAAATAATTTGCCAATAAAATTTAAAATATATAAAAAATTGGCGTTTTTTGAAATGTCAAAATTTAGAAAATAATATTTATTTGACATGAATTTTTTGAAGCCCATGCAACACCAACTTTTTCAGCTAGTTTAACAATAAAAAAAATTCGTTACGCAGGAGCTGCGTCCAATTTAAGTCTGATCAAAATGAAATGTTGTATCTGATATCATTTTAGTATTTTCAAGGCCAATTTTATTAATAAATGGCATACGTCAAGGGGAAAGGAGGGTATTAAGATAGAAGAAAACACAAAAGATAAAATATCTCTCTTAATATTGGAACAATCGAAAAATGTATAACAAGTAAAGTTGTAGAAAATCAAGTTTGCTATAATTCATTACCTGATCATTTTTTTCAAACTCTTATGTGTACAGAGATATTTAGAATTTTAACTTTCAATCTTTAATTGTAAATATTTCAGTAAATATAAGTATAATAGAAAAATGATAAGAAACAAAATTACAGTAAAACTTAGTACCTACAACTTAACACCTGATAAATTTTTCGATTTTTCAAATATTAAGGGTGATATATCAAGTTTTGTGTTTCCCCCTAACTCTAAACCCCCTTTCCCCTTGTTCCATTTTACCTATTGACGAACTTGACCTTTAGAATATCAAAAGACCCTCAAATACCAAATTTCATTCCAATCGGAATAAAACTGTGACCGCAGATATTTTAAAAATACATATATATATATATATATATATATATATATATATATATATATAAGCGATAGTGATTTTTAACATCTAATAGGTAGGATCGATGGACATTTGAAGAAATGTTTACGAAATTCCAACATTGGTGCAAAAACAATAGCTGCATTTCCTTTGCAGGAAATTCGCTAAAATTGGTGAAATGTCAAAATTTAGAGAAAAAAAATTTATTTCTAATAAATATTCTATAAGAATTTTTTGAAGCCCGTGGAACACCGTCTTTTTCAGGTAGTTGAACAATAAAAAACTAAAATTGTCACCAAGTTAACATAATTTCATATGTATTATAATTCCTTTCTCTGAGTTAATTTTCTTAGTCTACGTGGTTTAGATTGCACGTGTCAAATTATTCACTAATGACAATTTTCGTCTAAATATTTTTATCGCTTCGACTATTATTTATTGCCTCAAAAGAATATATCTAATCAAATGATTAAGGTTGGTAGCGCAACCCATAAATAGTACAAATTTATAATACATATTTTTTATAAATATTTATACATAATCTTTTTCAGGTAGTTGAACAATAAAAAACTAAAATTGTCACCAAGTTAACATAATTTCATATGTATTATAATTCCATTCTCTGAGTAAATTTCCTTAGTCTACGTCGTTTAGCTTGCACGTGTCAAATTATTTACTAATGACAATTTTCGTCTAAATATTTTTATCGCTTCAACTATTATTTATTGCCTCAAAAGAATATATCTAATCAAATGATTAAGGTTGGTAGCGCAACCCATAAATAGTACAAATTTATAATACATATTTTTTTATAAATATTTATACATAATTTTAATATAAAATAAAATAATTAAAATATATAGGTAATATTTTATTCAATAATTTATTATATAAAATATATTTAAAATAAAATAGAAAAAATAAAAATGAATAAAATGGAAATTTTTTTATAAATATTGTTTATTACATCTAATTTAAATAATAAATTTATTTTATATTTGATATAAAATGGAAATCAACAAACAAACTCTAATGTCCAATCGCACCGAATCTATTTAAGTGAGGCTTTTAATTGTAAGAGTAATTTTTAAACTGACAAATTGTATTGCACCGTATTCGATCAGATGTTCTTAAATAGAAAAAGTAGTTCTTAATTTTAAGCCCCCTAGATATGGGCTGCTTAAACGACTCTTAATTTTAAGAACTTGATTGCGCCTGTGTATTAAGGTTCGTTTAGACTACGATAACCATACACTCATTGTATACTATACACCGAGTGTTTATGTGTGCACACGGGTGTCTCTATAATTATTGTGGAATCAGCGGATGTGTAAACACCTTGCGTCCAAGTTTCTCTTCAGGTTTTAAAACAGGTTCGACATTTTTTCATACATTCCATATACATTATATATAGTAATACATATAGCGTTTACGTCGTTGTTTAATTACAATATAAGCAGCAAGAAGTTCTTTTGTGTGTGAACAGTTCGGACACTAGTTCCATAAAATTTATACATTTGTGTCGATACGTGTCAAATTCAAAATGTTGGAAATGTTTAAAACCCGGTAAACTAGAAAGTCACTAAGAATTACAATTTGTTTATGTGCCTTGAATCTTAAGTATGTCTTAACTAAGTATTACTTAAATATAAAACGGTGATAATGGACATAAGTATATATATTATATACTATACTTACTTATTTCTTGTATAATATGCTTCCTTATAAAACTTAAGTATAAGTATGGTTCAGCTTCAGTTGTAAGTTCTCATTCATTAAAATAAACACCAATACACAACTCTTAACTCTTAACTTTAATTATAATTATAATCTTTTACTAACCAACTAACCAATCAACAGACATTAGATTTCATTTTTATATAAAAATGTATATTTTAATAAATAATATAAATAAAACTTGTTTTATATATACAAATATATATATATATATATATATATATATATATATATATATATATATATATATATATATATATATATATATATATATATATATTTAATTTTATTTTTATGTTAATTATTCGAATTTAATATATATATATTTTAAAAAATGTGTGTACTATTTACAAATATTAATAACCAAAATGGATATTGATTTTATTTATATATATTAGGTGGATTCCAAAAAATGATTGCTGACCCCCTTAAACGAGGCTCTCCAAATATGAAATCTTAATATTAATATTAAGGACTTGCACAGTTTTCCATTTTCCCTTCAGATGATAAATAAACATATAGCACATCCCAAATACATACTTTTGTAGGGAATCCAATGTTGTACAAAAAAGACCTCATACATTTTCGTCATTAACCTAACCATTTAAATGCTATTGTAGGTCAAACTTTGTAGGATTAAAAAAAAAACCGTTTTTCTTTGCTTCTAAATTTTATAACTCGTTGATTGGCAATAGAAAATAGGTAATTTATATTTCCGTAGAAAATTAACTGATTTACAAAAATGGTCTCTTTTGTTCAATCGATAAGTGTAAGCGTTTAAAAGATAATCGCAATCAATCAATTGGAAGCAAAACAAAATATTTTTTTTTTAAATTCTACAATGTTTGATCTCCAATACCATTAGAATGGTTGGGTTAGTGAAAAAAGTAACGGAACCTTTTTGGTAGAGCGAATTCCCCACATAAATACGCATCGATTACTTTTTTAATGGTCAAAAATGAATTCTAAAATTTAGAGAAAAAAAATTTTATTTTTTTTATAAATTCTTCAAATTTTGACCTCCAGTATTATTTAAATGGTTGGGTCAATGATAAAAGTGTAAGAGACCTCTTTTGTAGAGCTTATAATTTAATGTTTATTATTAGCGTGATTTTTTCCATTTGAATTTTTCGATATACTAAATTGAAGAAAAAAAAACATTTTTTTGACCTACCCTAATATATATATATACATATAAAATCAATACCAATAATATATTGATTATTGATATTTTTATTTCGTTAAAACTTGTGAATATAATTTCATTAAAAAAAATAAATTTATATTAAAAATTTTGAATGAAATTCCGAGAGATACAGTTATCACATTTATTTTATTTATTTATGTATTATTTTAGAATTATTTAAAAATAATTATCTATATTATAACATTACTGAACACCTACTACTTTACCGGCTAAATTAATGTGTTTGGTTAGTTTATGGGTATTTAACATGAATTTGTCATATTATATGTAATAATTTAAATTAATTCTGAATTTCATTGGTCCCATGAGACGATTGTGGCCATAATTTAGATTAGATAAGTATAACCACATAATTATTAAATGTAAATGATGCTCATACTTGTCCTATGGGACCAGTGAACTTAAGAATTCTTTAAATTATTACATATACTAGCTAAACCCGGCCACGCTTCGCTGTTGTTCAGTCTGATATTAATTATTAGGGAAGTAAATTAAAGTATCAATTCCAACTCTTGATTAATTTCATTTTACAATCAGTACAAGGATATTATTAATCCCTTGTTAGATAATTAAAACTGTTGATCATATTGAATGGATAAGAGCACATCTTAAACGATCAATTAACTGCTTGTCTTAAACGATCAACTAACTGCTTCGTTATCATTGGTGGATGAAGCTATAGCTTGAATAGGGAATATGCATGCAAATTTTTGTTCACTTGAATTGAAGCATGTTTACTTGACAAATTTCAAGGTAAAATTACTTTTTAAATAACTTTAAAAATACGCGAGATATGAATGATTGAAATTCCCAATTAGACAAAGAGGGTGATAGCCCTTTTGATATGTTATGTGACGTCATATTACACTTTTACCATTTAAAGTACACGTAAAACTCCGTTTTTAGTATTTTTGCAAGAAAGAGACAGATAATAATCTTTAAAAGCTTATAGCTTCCTTGATATTTGCCGGATTTTAATTTCGTTTTTAAATATTATTACAGTATTAACAGTATTTTCATATTCTGAAAATAAATGTGAAAAAAAATTTTCATGCATATTCCCTATTATATAGTCGCACATTTTTCGATTATCAAACAGTTTCAATATGAAATAGTCAATTTTGAATAAAATTCCGAGAGATACAGTTATCACATTTATTTTATTTATTTATTATGTATTTTTTTAGAATTATTTAAAAATAATTATCTATATTATAACATTACTGAACACCTACTATTTTACCGGCTAAATTAATTTGTTTGGTAAGTTTATGGGTATTTAACATGAATTTGTCATATTATATGTAATAATTTAAATTAATTCTTAATTTCATTGGTCCCATAAGACGATTGTGTGGGTATCATTTAGATTAGATAAGTTTAATTATATAATTATTAAATCTAAATGATGCTCCCATGGGACCAGTGATATTAATAATTCTTTAAATTATTACATATGACAAATTAATGTTCAAAGGGTCTTCTTTAATTAAGATTGCTACTGTTTACCAGACTACGGTCAAACCAAAAGGAATGATTATGTATTATGTATAAGTTTGTATTTAGGTATGTTCCACCGTAGCGCCTAAACTACACATCTGATTTTGATGAATGGGATGTCAATCGATTCGTTATTATGGTCCTAGTGGCATAGGCTACATTTAGGTAATAGTTTCGATGAACATTTTATGAAATTTTTGCAAAAACTGTTCATCGGTACAAAACCAATAGCTACATTTTCGTCGAAAATTTGCTATAACACTACATTAGCTATACTATTTGGAATGCAATAAAATGGAAGCCACATTATTATTTGTAATTTTTAAATCTGTGATATCTTGAAAGATATTTTATTTATTTTATATAAAGATCAATTTCGATTTAAATTAAATGCCTATGGTAACAAACATATTTAATTGGATTAGGATTAATACTGTATCGGTCAAAATCAGTGTTGCCAGCGTAGCTTGATCGAAAGATACGTTGGTATGCCTGAAAAGTTACATTTTCAAACTTAAAGATACGTTGTGATGATTTTGTTATTGATATACGATAAATTATTAATTTTGTGTATTATAGCTTTGTGATTTTCAAAATTAGCTTATCCATACTACTATATAAATGTGAAAGTAATTGTGTGTGTTTGCTACCTCTTCACGACTAAACGAGTAAACGGATCGTAATGAAATTTGGCAAGGAGATAGATTATATCCTGGGGAAGGACATAGGCTATCTTTTTTTTTTTATCAAAAAACAATCTTGAAGGAGGTGAACATTAAAAAAAATACATACAGTCGAACATAGAATCTCCTCATTTTTTTTGAAGTGGGTTAAAATTTTTGTTGATTTAATCATTTCCATAGAAACAATGCTTCTAAAAAATAACTATAAAATTACTTTATTAAAATTTTGTTTCAATTTTATATTAATAGCACACTATAAATCGTTGTGTATCGATATACATATACAGAAGAGTCTCATTAGGCACTATAAAAAACTATAGGGTGCCGGATTATTGGACGTGCCGAACTATTGAAGTGCCGGATTAGTGAGACTCTATTCACTACTGTACATATTGAATGTTCCCCTTCGAAAAATGTGAGAAAATTTTTATTCTCGATTTTAATAATAATCATTTTCTAGGCTAATTTTGACCCAAACAATACGAAAATCAGGTTCATTTTAACGTCCGACCAACTCATTTCAAAATTTTGCCTTCTCAATCCATACAGTTTGGAATATTAACACAATAGGTCTGATAAATTGAAAACCGTTATTCGTATCATATTTTAACCAACGCCATCGTTTTCGCTAGGTCCAAATTAGCTTAAAACCAAGTTTTTATCAAAATCGGGGACATAAAATTTTCCTCTAATTTTAGCGATTTTTTTAAGGGGTACAGTATGGAATTTTAGCACTATGAGTCGGATACCTTGAAAACCGTTAATCGTATCGTATGTTAAATAAATATAAATAAATAAAGAAATAAATGAAAATTAAAAATTGTATATAAAATAAATAAATTCATTTATAAAATAAATAAATTCATTTATTTATTTTTATATAAAATTTTTAAATTTTATAAAAGCGTGACTTTTTAATCGAAGATTTGTGAATACCGAAATTATGGCAAACTTATTATAACGAGAAAAAGTATTTTTTCAAAAATTTACACAAAAGTATCTAAAATTTTTTCTTACATACAAGTTACATGGGTAGATGAAAAGTTACGTAAAATGTAAGAAATGTAATCTTCTGGCAACACTGGCCAAAATAGACTTTCACAAACGCATTACTTTTGAAAGATAAAAATAGTTATTGTAAGTCATTCTTAGAAGATATGCTAACGTGGACTTTTTTCTGTAGGCCTTTTTAAGAGCAACAATTCTCTAGTAAATTAACTTGATGTATCAATTATATGTATAATTCAGCGTACTCCATGTAAGCGCCCTAAAACCATCTTTTTACGACTCGATTACAAACCATCAAGATGTGTCTATCATATCTATAAATTTAAAATGAATATATTCTCTACAACATAAACCTCTCGGAAGAAATTCTTTAAATGATGATGAACGCGGACAGATGCTCATAGCGTCTGTTTGTTTTATGCAAATTTAATTAATAATAAAGATATTTTAGATAAGTGATACATAGTTTAATAGGGAATATGCATGAAAATTTTTTTTCAGTTGAATTGAAACACGTTTACTTGACAAATATCAAGGTAAAATTACTTTTTAAATAACTTTAAAAATAAGCGAGATATGAATGATTGAAATTCCCGATTAGACAAAGAGGGTGATAGCCCTCTTGATATGTTATGTGACGTCATATTACACTTTCACCATTTAAAATACACGTAAAACTTCGTTTTTAGTATTTTTGCAAGAAAGAGACAGATAATAATCTTTAAAAGCTTATAGCTTCCTTGATATTTGTCGGATTTTAATTTCGTTTTTAAATATTATTACAGTATTAACAGTATTTTCATATTCTAAAAATAAATGTGAAAAAAAATTTTCATGCATATTCTCTATTAGTGGTGTTTCCTTTTCCAAACTGATGCTCGCAGTCACCATTCCAAGTGGCTGAGCGATCTAAGGTGTTATGTCTGCGCAGTATGTCCACTTGGAAACTAGAAGGTTATGGGTTCGAATCCCGACATCGGCAGTTTGTCAATTATTAAGAAAAAAAAGGGGTGGATAATTGACTAAACTGTCGGCGTATGGACAAGAACGAATTAACCGGCTATGCTTGAGAAGGTTTTCTGCAGTTTCCTTCACGAACTTCAGATGAATATCGGCATAGTTTCTATCAGAGTCGGCTGCAGCCGCATATCCTACCAATTCCTAGCCTATACACAAAAATTCCTTCACATCCTCATATCCTTAGGCATCACAATGGACCTTATGGTCGAAGTGTAGCCCGTTCAGGGCAGCCTCTACAATCTATCTCTATCTATGGTTCATAGCTATGCTGGGATCCGATAGGTGGCCAAGTAGGTAGGGTGTATTCAAGTTATTCGAAAATTATATATTTTGGTGGAGGTTCTGGGTAGCAAAATTACATTAGCGAAAGCGCCGGGAAAAAATTAAAAAGTTTAACAATAGGGAATATGCATGAAAATTTTTTTCCACATTTATTTTCAGAATATGAAAATACTGTTAATACTGTGATAATATTTAAAAACGAAATTAAAATCCGACAAATATCAAGGAAGCTATAAGCTTTTAAAGATTATTATCTGTCTCTTTCTTGCAAAAATACTAAAAACGAAGTTTTACGTGTACTTTAAATGGTGAAAGTGTAATATGACGTCACATAACATATCAAGAGGGCTATCACCCTCTTTGTCTAATCGGGAATTTCAATCATTCATATCTCGCTTATTTTTAAAGTTATTTAAAAAGTAATTTTACCTTGATATTTGTCAAGTAAACATGCTTCAATTCAAGTGAACAAAAATTTTCCTGCTTTGTGTATGTGGATACCATGAGCCACTGAAGTTGTGCCTTTTTTTCAAAATTTGTGCCTGATTTATTTGGATTTTGGGAAAATGTTTCGAATAAAAGTTGTTCATTTTAAATATACTAACAACATAGTAGCAACACAAAATGACTAGACAATTTTGAAAAAAAGGGAAAACTTCTGTGGCCCATAGCACTTGCTTAGAAAGAATATTTTTATAGTAGTGATAGATTTTTATAGTAAAACTAATTTTCTACAACTTTACTTCTTATGTGTTTTTCAATTTTTTCAATATTAAGAGAGATATACTAAATTTTGTGTTTCCCCTTCCCTCTAAACCCCCCTTTTTCCTTGTCGATTCTTGTCATGCTTACCATAAAAATGCATTGTCATCGGAACTGAACTAACATGTAAAAATTCTACTCCGTAGGATAAGAGGAAGTGATTCTAATTCAGCTTGCAAACTTGACCCGAACATACATACATACATTGCAAGAGTTAAATAAAAGCTTGTTAAAAGAGGCGAAGAAATCCACGGACAATGGCGGGGAATACAGCTAGTATAATTTAAAAGTATAAGTATACCGTGTGTGTTGGAAAGCTTTTCCAATAGAGAATCAATGTTAAATATTATTTATTACTGGCTGTCCGTGTGATTACTGTATGAAGTCATGTAATCAGTACACATGCACTGAGAGTCATCTCATACATACAAATATCTGGATAGTCTATAGATATACTGTATGCGTATGGTTGTTTGTTTGTCATTTAAGAGTGGGGATTTTGCGACGCACATTCTAAAATTAAGAATTCAATGAACATATTTAACCTACTCTCATTACATGTGTACTGACTGACTTCATACAGTAACCACACGGCCAGCCAGTAATAAATAATATTTAACATTGATTCTTTATTGGAAAAGCTTCCCAACACACATGGTATATAGTTACTTAGTAAAAAAGTAGTGACTTATTCCAATATTGACATAAAAGTGTATTTTTAAAAATCAGCAGATATTTTTTATTTTTTTGAATTTTATTTTATTTTAAAATATTTATTTTGTTTTTTTTGTTTTTTGTATAAATTCACAGACAGTAAGTAAATAAAATAATTCACTTACTTAATACTTATATATATACTTATATACTTACATACTTAGCTCTTTTAAGAAAAACATTTATTTTTATACTTAATATTGTCATGTAGGTACTTGTATTGTACTAGGGGGGTCATCACCAAAGTAGCGATCATTTTTCAAAGTTTTCATTAAGTTGATTTGTACCCTTATCCATTCAGTTTTTGGGAAAATGCTGCGTATAAAAGTTGTTAGTATATTTATAATGAATAATTTTTATTCAAAGTATTTTTTCGTAAAACGAATTAATGAGGACCAAAATCCAATTATAAAATTTTGAAAAATGTACGCCACCTTTATGGCCATTTGTATATATATATATTTACATATTAATTATTAATTATATATAATATACAGGTAGGTAAGTACAAACTATTGGTTGGCATAGTAGATATCTACTAGAGCTGAGCAAAATACTGGGAAACAGTACTTTGTAAGTAATTAGTACCAAGTATTGCAAAAAAAAAAAAACAACTTTAAATAATGAGTACTACAGTGGCCTTTAGAAGGTTGGTGGGGCTCTTGACAGGACACCGTCGATTGAACTACCACCTTCATACCTTGGGGATCTCTGAAGATACCACTTGTAGGGCTTGTATGGAGGAAGATGAAACCTCCATACATGTTATATGCACCTGCAGAAACCTGCAGTGTGTCGGGTATAGAATGTTTCGATCCGAAACCTTGAATCCATCAATCCTGGGAGCAATTCCAACGGAGAAGTTGTGGGCCTTCTGTGTGGCGAAAATTTTATGGCTTTAAGGGTAATACAATAGTCTCCTTACTATTTGAAGTATCAATTTAAAATCACACCTATTCTATAGCCCGTGTCATAATGCATTGCAAATTCATGTTTATGCTTGTAAATTTCAAATATACGTACTAAGTATAAGTACTTTGGAGGTACTGATGAAAAATAAAGTACTTTTGAATATGGGTAAATTAAAAATTTTTTGTGTGAATATTTTTTCACATTTTGTAAGAATTCTTTCGAAATCGTAGTATCATAATTGTCGAGATAATGTAGGACCAAAGTATAGAATTTAAATCCAATCCATATTAGGAAATCTTAGAACAGTTATATTAATACAAAACTTATACAATAGTTATATTAAGGAAGTTCCAGCACTTTTAAACATTTTATATTTCGAAAACAAAACGGTAAAATGAGATTTAGAAAAAAAAATTATTTAATAAATATTTATCTTTACTATTCTAGTTTTTTTTTTTAAATTCTGTCGAGTATTTTTTTTTAATACAACAGATAATAGTTGGACGGGGGCATGAAGTTTTACATGCTTCTAATGAGAGAGAGTGACAAAGAATGATAACTTTGATATTAAATATCACGCGTTCTAAACGGTCAAAAATTCTGAAACTTCGGGATTTATTAGAAAACGTTTATTTTAGCCTGTGAAAAAAAATGAGCAAAATCTGTCGAAAAGTGGTGTTATGCTGGAACATCCTTAAAACAACCCACAGAAAGTTTACAACAAAATCTCATTTATCATTGTAGAAAATGAAAATAATCTTTTGACTGCCGCAAATGATAGCAAGTTCAGAAATCCTGACTTTACAGAGGGATCTTAATTTAGCACTTGGAGTTTTTTTTGTATTCTAAACATCGAAAAACTTCCGAGTTCAAATCTGTTGCCCATTTGTCCTGGTCACAGAAATTAAATCGTAAATTAAGTATTGATCATACTTAGACAATAGAAGTTCAACTTGTAATTAATTAATAGCAGCCTTCTGTTCACGTTGATGAGCAACAGAAAGTACTTGTACCTAGGTACTTGTATTCAAAGTATGTAAAGTCTTATCAGATCAGTACTTGAAGAATCGTTATTGTAAGTATTGAGGATTTATACTACAAATACAAGTAAGTACACAATACTGAAAAAGTATTTTAAGAACTTTTTATAAGTACAGTACTTAAAGTACTGCCCAGCTCTGATATATCTACATAGATACTTAAATAGTAAAGTACAAATTAATATTATTATTATAGAAGAAATATTTTAAGTATTTAAATAATAGAATGTTAGTTGTATTCTATTAAGTATATATTGTTTTAATAAGTATTAGTATTTAGTATTAGTATCAAGTGTACTTAATTGAATACTTTATATTTCACATAAATATATATATATATATATATATATATATATATTTATATATATATTTATATATATATATATATATATATATATATATATATATATATATATATATATATATATATATATATATATATATATATATACACTAATGTTCAATTATAAAATGTATACTTTTCCAATGTTATAAATTAAAACGATTTATATGTTTTATTAAATATTTTCTCAACATTAAGTAGCTATGTAGGTAGGTATGTACTTCTTATATTTATAGTAATTTATTGATCTTTATATATATATACAGCTTGTTTTTTAAAATACACCCAATCTGGAATACAGTATAGTGTTATCTATCGCTGTCTATATGCAGTGTACTATGATATGGTTTACTTTGTTACACTTAAACAATCAGTATTGTATTATAACATAAATAACTATTATATTATACTTATCACTTTCTAATTACAATCATTTATATATAGTTGCATCTTACTCGTGCATGTATACATCGTCGCTATTGTCTGTCGTCCGTTGTGTGAGTGTAACACCATATCATGGCATACTATGCATAGACAGTGATAGATGCACTACACAATGTTGCTATTGTGTCAATTTTAATTTACGTAGTGTATATATACAGTGTGTTTTGGACAGCTTTTCCTATAGAGAATCAATGTTAAATATTATTTATTACTGCCTGGGCGTGTGGTACTGTATCAAGTCAGTCAGTACACATGTGATGAAAGTACACTTTAGTATGTGCATCACAAAATCCTCACTCTTAAATGACAAACAAACAAGCATACGCATACAGTATACCTGCTATGAGATAACTGACTGACTTTATTTACATGTGTACTGACTGATTTGATACAGTACCACACGGCCAGGCAGTAATAAATAATATTTAACATTGATTCACTATAGGAAAAGCTGTCCAACACACACTGTATATATACTTCTGTATATCGTAATATCGTATAATAAAACTGACTTTATTGTTCGCTAAGATGATATTTACAACAAAAAGTGCAAAAGTTCACTTGCGTGACGAATTTTTATTAGTGTATTACCTCCGAAGTAACAATATTTCATGTTGGTAATAGCTTTTTTGGTTAACATGTGTTATTGTATCATGTGTCATTGTGACTGATGATTGTTCTGGTTAAATGTCTGGTAACTCAATTGTCATTAACAGCATGTCATATAAATATTTACCTGACAAAAAATATGTGATCAATTGACTGGTTTTTGCTATTGTCATTTTAAAGACACAAATAAACTATAAAAGTAATAGCTAAATTAAATCAGACAGACACAAGTTTGCTCTAAAGTTTAATGACCACAAAAAAGATACGTCACCATATTTTAGTCAAATAATTGAATTTTTATAGAAAAATTGAGATATTTATAATTGTTGTTGAGATGGTTTATACGTAGATATCTCAAAATCGATAGACACTTAACAGTTTTATTTTTAAGAAATGTTAAGTACCCCCAAAAATTGAGGATTTAAAAAAAAAATTTTATTAAGGATGTACGAGCACTGAAGCTTCAAAACGATTAAGGCTTGATTTTTTGTTAACATGTAGTTGAAGTGCATATAAATCAATTATAAAAGTTTCAAAGGCGGTTACGCGGGTCTTGAATTAATAATTTAATGTTAAAGTTCGAGTTTTAATACATTGGCTCTTATGGAGAAACCCATATTTTTAATCATATTTTGATAATTTTCACTTGGAATAAAAAAAGAAGAATAAAAAAAAACGCAATAGAAAATAGAAATATTAATAAAGAAATTGATCCGATTAAATTCCGGTATGACGAGTCTTAAAAAAAAGATATTTAAGAAAACAACTGAGATTTTGGGTAAATTTTATTTCTGTCGGTGGCAGCTTAATTAACCCGAAATCACAAAGTTACGACAAAAAATAATAATTTTTATGAATGTACCATATATGATTTTGAAGAATTTTATAAATGAACTATATCCAGTGCTCGTACGTCCTTAAAATTGGTATGAATCTCATCATCAAAATCCAAAAAAATGGATTTTGGTTTATCTCGGGCATATTTTATTCGATTTTGATTGAATTCTTTTCATATCCACTAAGTTTTAGTGAAGAAGTTCAATTTTGATTGAGTAACCCGAAGTTTCTAGATTAGATCCTGTTTATGGGTCTCTTTTCAAAATTGACAATCGCTATATAATTTCTATAGGGTAGTTTATAAGTGTATAAATTATTTGTTGTGAACTTATAAAATAAATAAATTTTTTTCACATATTCCTGCCCATAATTCTGCACTTAGATAAGAGGCAGTAAATTGTAAAAAACTGAAATCTTTGATATTTCTAAACTAATAATAATAATAATTGTTTTTTAATATTTATAATAATTATTGAACCACTAATAATATGTTACATGACTTCCTTGAAAAATCATTTAAATGTGATTTTAGATCACAATTAATCAATATGTCTAAAATAAGAGATCATCTGTCTTTAATTTTTGTAAATCGAAAAGCAGTAAAATGCCATTTACTGCCTTTATACTCTGTAACACATGAATTACAGATTTGTTCACTGTTTTTATTATATATATATGTATTATTTTGTCAAATGTAAAACGTAGTAATACAGAATCCAAATAAGTAAGGTTAAAAATATATAAATATGTCAAAGTTTATATTTAAAGTTCACAAAGTGTACATAAAATGAATATTAATTGTTAAAATTCAGAAATTAAATTTTTCTTTCAAACATACAAAAAGAAAATCTATTAGCATCAAAATTAATAAAAGGCAGTAAACACGGCATTATCAATCACAGACTATTTTTTACTTATTTTGCATTCCTTATTTTGCATTGAATTTTTTGCATTCCATTTAAATGAAAAAAAAATTACTTGAATAAAAAACTATTGATAATATATTTAAATAGAATAATTTTTGAGTGATTGCATCGGCTATTCAAAGTTGTGTAAAACAATAAGTACCATGGGTACCATAGGCCACAAAAAATGTAGTCATTTTTCAAAATTATATTAGTTAATTTATACCTTATTCGTTCGGTTTTTGATTAAATGTTTCAAATAAAAGTTGATAGCATGTTTATAATGAACAACTTTTATCCGAAGAATTTTTTCGAAAACCGAAGAAATGAAGCACAAATCAACTATAAAATTTAAAAAAAAATGATATCAACTTTTGAGGCCAAATGTACGATATGATTTTTGTGACATATTTAGATAATAAAAAAATAATATAATATTCTTGACACTTTTGTGGACATTTTTGTGGACATATATAATGTCTAGACATATAAATAAATATAAAAATATAAATATAATAATAATAATAATAATAAATGATTTAATATTCATATAATGTAATATATATAAATAAATATAAATGTTATTACAATTGTTGAATATTGAACATATTTTTTTTTTGTATAATAAAATTAAAAGCGCCATCGAAAACCACCCACCTACAACAAACTGAAACCAGAAGACATATCTTATGTATCTTATGTCTGTCTATCTGTCGTGTCGTCTTGTAGTAACTATTTATTTATTTAAATGTTGAGTATTGTTTTATTTTAATGTTTATTATTTATTTATATATAAAAATAAATAACTTATTTAATAGTTAATTTATCAGTTGTCTTTATGTGTATATTATTTGTTGTATTTTATTGATAACACACTCACATAATATAATCAATCAAAATCTATCAATCAATCAAATCGAATCATTAATATACCTAAATCATTTTATTATATATGTATCTTGTACGTGACGGACGACACACCCGTTGAATAATCAACAGTACAAGGAAACGTTCAATTGAGAAAAGAATAAATCTAGAATTTTTATTAAAATGTTTAGAAAACAAGTAACATATAACTGAGTTAATTGTTTGAATACCCAGTATATAATGAGTTCTATATCAATGATTTGATGAATTGTTAACAATTCGCTTTCCGAGGAACATTTAACCACAAATTATGAGAAAACTATTGAGTTTATGAAATAATTTTCAAACAAAAGTTGTTTATTTTAAAATGAAGAAGATTTTTTGTTAACAAAATTTTTTTCTATCTCTTACGATTTCAAAGATATAAATTTCCTCCCCTGGCGGGGGGAAACACGTTCCGATTTTGCCCATTAACGAACTTGACCTTCCTTTTTTGCTATAGAATACACACACAAAATTTCAGCTCGTTTTCTCTTTTCGTTTTTGTATTATTGAGATTACAGACAGACATGCGGAAATGGACGAATTAGGCCATTTTATGAATAGCTTTGTGAAGCATTTATGCTAAGGGTTAATATTTTCAAGCGTTACAAAGTCGGGACTAAACTTAATATACCTTGTATATTTACAAATTACTGGGTATAATAATATTGTCATAAAAAGTTCAACGAGGGTATCGCACGTTTTAGCGAATTTCCTGAAAGGAAATAGAGCTATTGGTCCCGTACCGAAGTCAAAATTTCGCAAAAATTTCTTCAAATGTCCATCGATCCTACCTTGTAGATGTCAAAAATCACCATCTGTAAAATTTATATATATATATCTCTGGACATATATATATATATATATATATATATATATATACATATATATATATATATATACATATATATATATGTGTCTGTAATCACTCTAGCGGTCACAGTTTTCATTTTATCAGAATGAGATTTGGTATTTGAAGCGCTTTTGGTATTCAAAAGGCCAAGTTCGTTAATGGGTAAAATCGGACCAGGGGAAAGGGGGGGTTTAGAGGGAGGGGGAAACACAAAATTTGACATATCTCCCTTAATATTCGAAAAATCGAAAATTTTATAAGAAGTAAAGTTGTAGGTATTAAGTTTTACTGTAATTTTGTTTCTTATCATTTTTTCTGTAACCCTAATATTTACAAAAATATTGACGGTTTAAGATTGAAAATTAAATTCCTCAATATCTCTGTACGCATTAGAGTTTGAGTAAAAATGATAAGGTGGTGAATTGTAGCAAACATGATTTTCTACAACTTTGTTTCTTACGCATTTTTCGATTGTTCTAATATTAAGAGAGAAATTTTATATTTTGTGTTTTCTTCTATCTGTATGCCCCCCTTTCCCCTTGACGTAAGTTATTTATTAATAAAATTGGCCATGCAAATACTAAAATCAGATACGACATTTCATTTTGATCAGACTAACATTGTGACCGCTAGTGAGTAGTTTATTTATTCCAAGGAAATTCGCTAAGTTGAAGCAGCTCCTGCGTAACGAATTTTTTTTTAATTCGTAGTAGCAAAAATGAACACGTTTTTTTAACTTGTTGACTAGACTATTAATCCCTGCGTTAAATCCCTGTAAAAATCGCTTGTAGATATTGCAATAATATTTTTTGTATACATGTATCTGCTAATAAATAAAATATAATTACAAATATGTATTGAATAATGATTGATATGAGATGGCGCTTAGCTAAATTACGCTTCATTACATTCAAATAATGCTACTATAAATAAATAAATAAATATATATATATATATATATATATATATATATATATATATATATATATATATATATATATATATATATATATATATATATATATATATATTTATATATTTATATTTAATTAGTGATTTAAGTAATGGAAAATAACATGCAAATTTTAATAATCAATTTTTTAATTTATTGATTAATATTTGTATTAAAATATATTAAAATGCAAGGATGCATAATGGTCATAGCTTTATAAATATATATCACATAAATATGTATGATTTATTATCATAATTATTATTGATTTTCAACCCTTTGGTAGTAGCGTGATCATAGAGAGAAATCTACGCTTTACTTTTTCATCGACTACTTTTCCACTAAGCAGGCAGCAACACTCATCTCAGGTGAAAACCTAAGATAACTACACTCCCATTCAATATATTTGAACCAGTAAATCACATTCTAAGTGTATATGTTACTGAAAATACGTATAATATTACACACATAAATACTTTGAATTTTTCTACTGGTTCATTTTTTATGAACGAGAGTGTACATTGAGCCTGGACAGAAATAATTATAACTAGAAATGTTCCTCTATTAAAACTATAACGAAAAAATTATCAATAAATAAACATTTTTAAGATATCACATCACTATATTTGTAAATGGCATATACTAACTATTATTCGTACTAATATCTGCATCTATATAAAATATAATAACTTAATTATGTTTGCTTAACTATCTAAACTGTCGTGCTTAAAAGGCAGTAAATGATGTTTAAACTGCCTTTTATTAATTTTGATGCTAATCGATTTTTCCGATGATTCTCAACATATTGATGAATTAAGAATGTTATGAAGAACAAGATCATAATTTTTAAGTTTGTCAAATATTTCAAATTGGTTACATTTCCTAAATATGAATTCATTTTTTAAAGTAGAAAAGCAGTAGTTTTCAAACTGTACTGCTTTTATCCACTGAAAAATATAAGTACTGCTTTTTTACTCTTTATAACCTGTTTTGATTATAGTTTGTTAAAATAATAAAATTAGAAGTATGTGGATGTTTGAAAGAAAAATCTAATTTCGTAATTTTAACTATTAATATTCATTTAACGATCATAACATAGTTTATACACTTTGTAAACTTTTAATGTAAACTCTGACATATTCACATATTTCTAAGCTTACTTATTTTTATTCTATTATGTAAAACATGATGCAAAAATATAAAACGCTTCGAAATATCTCAAATTTCTTTAATTTCAATTAACTTGTGTTAATTTATTTAAACGTTCAATCAAGATTTTGTCCCAATTATTAAATGTGAACAAAGTGTTAGATTGAAATATTTAGATTTATGGATGAACAATAAATTGCTTCAAATTAATATGTAAATCATATTAATGACAGTTAATACATTCAAGTATCTACCAATATTTAAATAATAAATTGTTTACAGGTTTTCAGTATTAGTTAATAATAATTAATTAAATATTAATCTTTATTAAAAGAGATTTGTTTTTTTAGAAGCTGCTGAGACATAATGATTTCATTATTGCGCTTCAATCCGTAATTAGTGTTTTTTTTTATAGCTTTTAATATAGATTATGAATATTCTAGCATGAAATTCGAAATTGATAGCTTTGTAAAAAACTTTGTGAAAAAATATTTCGAATACAAAGTTGTTAATGAAAATACTTCATTCAATATTAAACATTTTTTTTTGAAAATCGAATAAATAAATAAATAAATTCGGTACAAATCAATAGAAAAACTTAAAAAAAAGACACTCGAATTTTGTAACATACGGACGGATAGAGTCGTAAGGACACTTATACGTGAGACTTGATATTAGATCAAAATTTCAATCTTTGATATTTGACAAGTTTAATCAACATTATTTTGTTTCCCCCAAAAATCAAAACCAGTTATCGATCTCAAAATTTCAAATTCGCCCCAATACCTAGATCAATTTTTGAATTATAAATACGTATTTCAACTGCAAAGTAGTCATCATCAGTATAAATTAGCTAGTCGTAATTTACTCTTTAACAATTAGAAATAGATAGAAAATCGAAATCAATAGAAAAAAATAAAAATATAAAAAAAATTAAACAAAATAAATTAAAATATAATAAATTTTATTGAAATTACTCTTGTTAAAATTACTTTCATTCGATTTACTCTTGTTAACATCACTCTTACGAAAATTACTCTTATATTGTCTCAGGATATGTTATTTGTTGCTAATTTGGTGACAGCTTCAAAAACCTAGAGTTCTCATTAATTATCATTTGATAATCTACTATTATCAATCATTTAAGAAAATTTATGGGATTAATTTTCTGATATTTGAATTTGTAACAACTATGTTAATAAATAAGACAATCTGATAAATATTAAAATATTCTTTGAATTATACAGTTTTATTTATTTGAATTAAAAAACTATTGTTATAGAACGTTAGAATTAATTATTAATTATTTAAACCAGCATAATTGAAGCTATTTTGTTTTTTCGCGATCAAAAAATATACACAGTTAAACAAATATACGGAAACAAGCTGTGTTTATTAAAATAATGAATTTTAATTTAACGACAAATAATGATAAACTTTATTATAGATTTTGTAGAATTCTATTCAATATTCTATATCTAGCATATGAATGGCCTCAAATAGGATACCATCGATTTTCAACAGGTTTTCCCCATTTCGTATCAACTATATATTTGTTAAATAAAGTTATAAAACACTTAGTTATGATAATATAATTATTACAATTTATTTTTTTTTTAATTAATAAAATTGATAATTAGGTATTAAAATTAATAATAAATATAGATATTTTATTAATTAATGCATTCGACATTTGTATCACATAGCACGGTAATGCGTCGGGCCAAGTTTTATCATAGACCCACACACTCTACCGTACTTATGTTTTACAGGAACAATTTTTAGGCCTCTGTATCTCTGGAATCAAAAAAGGTGTGAAGCTCAAATTTAAAACGTAGCGTGAGACCCACCCATTGGGAGACTCACTGATTCACTCATCATTCATATTCTAGGGTACTTTCAGCTGTCCTAGAGTTGATATTTAGTAGGAAGATAGGTCTTGGGCTCAAACCATCCAGAAAAGTCTGTGGTGGAAAATGAGAATGTTAACAATAAAAAATTACAATGATAATCCTATGGAATATGTTTTCTACATGGTAGTTTTACTTGAATATAGTTTAATAAATGGATCTGGTGATTAACTTTCCCGGAAATCAACGTACTGGGTCAATTTGAACCGAATACGCTGCTCTTCGGGAAAAAATTCCGCATGCCACATGATCTCGATTACAACTAATTCTGTTGTTTTCTAAATTGAACATTTTTTTTTTTCGTATTTCTATTTAAGTTTAGTTTTAGGGATGGCTTATCCATCCAATCTAGGTTAAGTTTTATGTCAATGGTTTTTGTATTAAATTTTTCCCATTTCTAAACGACGTTAAAACGATTCTATAATCTCGATGTATATAATTTAATAAGATGATATATTATAGGTAAAGCATAGGCTAGGAACTATACTTTAAGATGTGTTGTACTACAAGTTATGTAAAATATTGATGCTAAAATATACTTATTTTACTACTACTACTACTACTGGTGATTAATTAATTATCTTATCGAATCACATCTCTCATTTATTGACGATATTCAATCAAAAATTAAGTAGAATTTTCATCCATTCAACTCCCACCTAAAAAAAAAATTTAAGAGGCACCAAATTTTTACATACAATGGGATATTATTGATATCCCAGCAAAAACGAAAATGTTCACCTTCGAAAGTAGTAAAATCTATGTAAGGCGAACGATCAGTTGTGTTAAGTTTTTCAGGTACAGGGTGTAATAAAAATCTAACCGTTTGCCAAGTCAAATATGAAATACCCTGAACCTGAGACAAACATACCCAATAGATATACACTACGTAAATTAAATTAGACCCAATAGCAACATTGTGTAGTGCATCTATCACTGTCTATGCACAGTATACCATGATATGGTGTTACACTCACGTGATGGACGATGGACAATAACGACGATGTATACATGCACGAGTAAGATACAACTATATTTATATAAATGATAGTAGTTAGACAGTGATAAGTATAATATAATAGTTATTTATGTTATAATACAATACTGATTGTTTAAGTGTGACAAAGTAAACAATATCATAGTATACTGCATATAGATAGCGATAGATACACATACAGTATTCCAGATTGGGTGTATTTTAAAAAACAAGCTGTATATACCAATCATTTTCTCACTTTTGCTAAAAAAACTTGACATAGATTTCACCACTTTTGATGGAGATCATTTTTGTTTTTGATTGGGATCTCACTACATTTTGTATGCGAAAACTTGGTCCCCCTTTCAGCAGTTTTTGTTTTTGGTTGGATTGATATTATATATATATACTACTCACTTTAAGTAAAAAGTTCTTCTAAGTATTGATTACAAATCATGTATATCAAATCTTTATTTCATGTATTTTTATTGATTTTTTATTTAAATTTTTAATTAATTTTAAATTTATTGTATATATATTAATTTATATATATATATATATATATATATATATATATATATATATATATATATATATATATATATATATATATATATTAGTTATATAACTCTAACTAATAACTAAAGATAGAGTCTGATAACATTATATATATATATATATATATATTTGAATTTAATATCCATGAATATTTATTTTATAAATACTCATTTGTAAACACTTAAATATTTACATTATACATTTCCTCTTCTGTGTATAATTTCTTATTCATAAAAGGTTTGTCAGTATCATATACAAAGTATTACTAAGTATGATAGTAAGCATGTTTTTTTTTTTTTTTAATATTTCATATTGACTTCCCAGTACAAGAGGGAAGTTGTTGCAATCGGCACGAAAATCGTGATGAAAATCTCCGCCGTTTATCTTCATAGTCGTCAATAAACATCGTTTTTGAAAAAAAAAATTATTAAAGTAAAAATACATTTTTTGGTTAAGCAGTTTTAATACAGTGCACTTGGCCACAAAAATTGATATCTTATTTTTGTAATTTTATATTTGATTTGTACCTTATTTTCGGGTTTCGAAAGAAAAAAAATTGGAATAAAATTTTTTGCTATATTTATAATCAACAACTTTTATTCGAAGCATTTTTTCGAGAACTTAATCAATAAGGCACCGTATCAATTAAAATTTTTTTTAAAAATTACATTAACTTTTGTGGTTCATAGTACAAGCAATGATGTACTAAAACTAGAAAATAAAATTATAGGAAACCTCCATACATGTTATATGCGCCTGCAGAAGCCTGCAGGATGTCAAGTATAGGATGTTTGGGTCTGAAACTTTGGATCCATCAATCCTGGGTGCAATCCCGGCGGAGAAGTTGTGGACCTTCTGTGTAGCGTCTGGCCTTGACAGAATCCTATAACTTCATCTGCTTAAAATATCACCTCTTACCCGGAGACGTGTCGCCTGCGGGTGACAGGTTGTTATCAAGGAGGGCACAGAGGACCCATTGGTCTAGGTGCTAGGGACCCGTTTGCAGTACCCCTCTTTCTAATTATTTTGGTCACACGGCGCTACTATCCTAACAAGTTTCGCGTATAGACGCACCACGATTTAATTTGACTCTGATCAAAGGCTAAACGATTGCAGATAAGGTGTAGATTTACAAAACCTAATAGGGAATATGCATGAAAATATTTTTTCACATTTATTTTCAGAATATGAAAATATTGTTAATACTGTAATAATATTTAAAAATGATATTAAAATCCGACAAATATCAAGGAAGCTATAAGCTTTTAAAGATTATTATCTGTCTTTTTCTTGCAAAAATACTAAAAACGGAGTTTTACGTGTATTTTAAATGGTGAAAGTGTAATATGACGTCACATAACATATCAAGAGGGCTATCACCCTCTTTGTCTAATCGGGAATTTCAATCATTCATATCTCGCTTATTTTTAAAGTAATTTAAAAAGTAATTTTACCTTGATATTTGTCAAGTAAACAAGCTTCAATTTAAGTAAAAAACAATTTTCATGCATATTCCCTATTTTTTAAATAATAATAACTTCATTGCATTCATTTTTTAATAATAGTACAAAAATAGTAATAAAAACAATAAATAATCAGTTTTATAGTAATGAAGAAGAGATTGAAACAAATATATATATAGATTTTATTGACTTTTTGTTCAACTCAAACTACGGGAGGCCTTGAAACATTAAAGGTTTCGATTTCGATTTATAGACCAATTACAACATTCTTGTCGCAAAGATAAAAAATATCAATAAATAATCAATTATTATTATTATCAATATAATATGAATAATATATATATTGTAAATAAAATAGAAAATATGATATTAATTTTTGTATATCTTACTTGGAAATTAGTAATATGACACTCAAAATGGAGTCCTCAAAACCTACGCTACGGTTTATTAAATTTTACTTATTTCTTTGAAGATGATCATAAATTTATTATATTTTCAGATTCAACTCGTGAGGGAATGATAAATGGGCTCTAAAATTGACTTAGTATTTGGGAGGCATTGAGTAAAAAATGTGTACCATACAGTATATAGACAAAATTTATATATACATACATTATATGCTTAAGCAAAACAGACAAAAGTCTGTCTGTCACATAAGCAGTGTGATATGATTTTTGGATATTGAAGGACAAGACAATATTGATACATTATTGAATGATGAATGACCTAATCTGGTAAATATCTTCACCGCTAGCTAAAACTAAGGAACATTTAAATTTGCCTATACAGATGAAATTAGGTACATGAATGTCTTCATCATCATAACTTCATGTTTCTGATAAAACATTATCAATTATATCATTTTGATAGGCTTGTAAATTGTATATATTAAATGTATGCATTGATAAATCTGACCTGGTCTTGAGCAATTTCACTAACTCTGATTCTAATGTAAATAATGGATTGAATGTCAATCTTTCAAACTCTAATTTGAACTCAAGAAGTGACGTTGGTTCGGTTCTACCATGATCAAAGGTAGAATCATTGGTTTTAAGGTTGTTGTGAAACTGGTGAGGGAAAGTAGGGGTGGTGAGTTTGTCCTATACTAAATGCATTGATATCTCATCCATTGCCAACTCTAAATAATTAAAAATTCTGCAATTAAATCGTTTCAAATAATTTAATTTTTGTAAAAAACATATTGTTTAAAACTTAAATCCTAAAATTATGTTTTTCGAAAAAGTTGCATGGTGATAAAACTAGATAAAACTAAATAAAACTAGATAAAAGTAAATATAACTAAAAATGAAACTAGATTTAGAACATTTTTCGATCTACAAATTTAATTATCTCAGAAACAAATGACAGGATTAATTTGAAATTTGATCCAGGTATTTATAAGACTTTGATACATATTACGACAGTTTTTCATAACACTGACATATCTGGTTGTCGAGATATAGATTTTTTAATTCATGTTTTTACCGACGAGCCCATTTAACCTATGTAAAAATTTCTTAAAAATCGTAACTTTAACATTTTTTTACTTAAAAACTAAAAATAGGATCAACTTAACAGGATATTCTTTATTATTGAAATAATAAGCTGTAAAATTTTCAAGAACCTGCCATTATCCTTAATTACAATATTTAATTTTTCTATTGTAGTTTTTCACTACTAAATCATTTTATTAAACTTTTATGTCTTAATAGTACTGTTGACGTTATTTAATATTATTTTAATAAATTATTTTAAAAAAAAGTACAACTTCTTACGTGCGTACATAAGTACACACACACTTTTTTTCCCACCAGTAAATAAAAATGTTCTAAGTCTTTTATCATTTAACTGTAAATTTATTCATGGTGAAACCACCTTAGAAGGGATGAGAATTATTTTGTTAAAATTGAACCACAGGGTATAAAATATTGCAATATCGACACTACATTTAGAGGTTTTTATCTCTATAGAGTTTAGTTTGAGTAGTGCTGCACTAAACTATCAGTTGTAAGAATATTGATATGCAAATTTTTATTGATAATAATATTCTTTTGGATTTTAGACTTTGAATAGTTAAAAGACCACCCGCTGGGCGTTTTTTTTTTTGGATATCATTTGTAAATAACATAAATTATATGAGTTTCTTAACATTTAATTTTAGTTAGTCTACTCTATAGCGGATAGTCGCGTTTAACTACCTGTTTCACGAATTTAAAATATATAAAAGTGTTGACATTATATAAAATGTCATCAGGATATATAAACTATAATATTGAATATCTTTTGATTTCTCTTATCTATGCATTTGATCTCAAAGAATCTGTTGAATTTTCAGACATATTACCTTAAATGTCAAATTAATTAAGCGCTAGTCACGTTGGTTGGTATTATATAACCGAAAAACAACCGCATATTAACAATGGATAAATTAGACGCTAATATACAAAAAAAATAAAAATTAAAAAATATGTAAATATTGTAAATAAACAAATTAATAATATATTGACAATCAAGATACTGAGAGATCATATGCATCCACTACCATAACATCTCAGGTAGCTCGCGACGTTGGTCTAGAAGAGTGATTCTCAACCACTATGCCGTGGCACTTTTGTGTGCCGCCAAATTTTATAAATGTATATAGTAAAGTAATAATCAACATAAAAACGGAAAAACGATCGAGACTGTTAAATGTAGAAGGCGATATGAGAGTAGCATTGTCATTTTTACGACCAAATATAAATGAAATTATCAAAAAAACATCAAGCTCAAATTTGTCATTAAAAGTATTCTTATTATGAACTTGTAATGAATCCCTTAATAAACGTACTGTTGTTTTTGTAGTACATATTATTTTATTTTACATTCAAAATTATGATCATAAACTATTTTACACGCAGTGAATTAGAGGTAAGTCAACAACTTTTAAACTTATCATTTCTTTGTATGCCGTCAAATTTTGAAATCGTTAAAAGTGTGTCGCGACAAAAAAAAGGTTGATAATCACTGGTCTAGAATGTCAGAAATCTTGGGTTCGATTCTCAACCAAGATGTGTAAGATTTTTCATATCAACCATTGAATGTTAAAGAATGTTATCAATGTTCAGGCATATTACTTAAATGTCAAATTAAGTATATTACTATATATGTGTATATGTATTTGTTCTATAACAAAACCAGTTTTTTGTCCTGATTATACAAGACAATGCTGGAACTACCTTTATATTCAATGTTTTCTTATATGAATTTTAATGTTAGTTTTATTTAATTGTTGATTTGACTATAAATCATAGGAAAGTCGGACTCTCTTTAACAAACGTAGTATAAATTTCCAGCAATTACAAACAAGTATGAATTCGAAAGCACATTTTTATATAGTTTTTATATCTAACCTCAGAGTTTAAGTAAGACATCCTGTATATAAACAGATGTAAAATACTTAAGTTACATATTTAATATATTTATTTAAAATAAGTCTATAAATTCAGTCTTTTGATTTAAGTCATATTTACTTATAAATCATATTTATCATATTTTTAAAATATATTGCAGTATATAATATAATACCTATAATATAATATAATATAAATATATACACATTGTAAATCAAATTAGTTGATATATATATGGGGAACTTTCTGTTGTAGGGATTAGTGAAAATTTAATCATTTATCAAAATAAATCTTCTAATTAATGTTTGAAAATTTTGTTGGCCTATTATTGCTTAGGTAAAAGACAGTAAACTTCATTCACTGTTGATTAATTTTGATGCTAATCGATTTTTCCGATGATTCTCAAATTATCGATTATAAAATGATGAATTAAGAGTATTATGATGAGCAAATATTCGATTATCAAATGATAATTAATGAGAACTGAGGTTTTTGAAATAAAATTTCAAATTCGTCCCAACAGCTAGATCAGTTTTTGTATTATAAATACGTTTTTCGACTACAGAGTAGTCATCATCAATATAAATTAGCTAGTCATAATTTACTCTTTGACAATTAGAAATAGATAGAAAATCGAAATCAATAGACAAAAATAAAAATTAAAGAAAATAAATTAAAATATAATAAATTTTATTGAAATTACTCTTGTTGAAAATTACTTTCATTCAAGTTTACTCTAGTTAACATCACTCTTATTAAAATTACTCTTATATTGTCTCAGGATATGTTATTCGTTGCTAATTTGGTGACAGTTTCCCCGATAATTATTTTTTAAGCTTGTCAAATATTTCAAACTGAAGACATTTCCAACATATGAAAGCAGAAAATTTATTTTTTAAAGTTAAAAAAACAAAGTGGTTTTCAAACTGTACTTCTTTTATCTACTGAAATATATATAAGTACTGCTTTTTTACTCCTTATTACCTGTTATCATTAAAGTTTGTCCATATATTCAAGTTTGTCCAAATAATAATATTAGAGGTAAGTAAGTGTATGTTTGAAAGAAATATTGAATTTCTTAATTCTAACGATTCATATACATTTTATGATCAAAACCTAGTTTGTACACTTTGTAAACTTTAAAAGTAAACTTTGACATATTTACTACATATTTCTAACCTCACTTATTTCTATTCTGCATTATTGCGTTTTACCTTTGACAAAATAACGCACATAAATAATAATAAAAACAGTGAAAAAAGCAGTAATTCATGTTTTATACAGAGTATTTATGCAGTGCTTTTCTATATCCAATAGTTTTATTTACAATGTGTATATAATATAATCTGTACGTTAATAATAAATAATATAATATTTATTATATATATTTCTACTAGTTTTACAAATTTCAAATTTTTTTTAGAAAGTTTTAAAACTTGGTTGTGTGTGGATTTATACAAATTACATTTTTTAATAATATTATATATTATTTTTGTAATATTACATATATATATATATATATATATATATATATATATATATATATATATATATATATATATATATATATATATATATATATATATATATATATATATATATATATAAAATTTAAATAAATACGCATTGGAATGTTTATAATTAGATTAAAATAATAAAATTTATAGAAGTAAATAACTAATCAAATGATTAATAAGTAGATACCTAACTAATAACTGAATAAGTATGTACATAAATAAGTATTTTATGCATCTGTGAAATCATGTAAAAATTATATTATTTAAAATTTTTTCAAAAATATCCAAAATGTCAAATCATATTTAATCGTACATAAATTATTGTATTAACAATAATATATATATATATATATATATATATATATATATATATATATATATATATATATATATATATATATATATATATATATATATATATATATATATATATAAATATATATATAAATATATATATACAATCAACTGAACTGTAATTTTAATTTAATGTGATGTAAAAACTATATCTATATAATTCTAATGCTAATATTATAATTCTAATACCCAGTAGACAGGCCAATCCAATCATTAGACGGATTAAATCATATACCACTGATATCAGAATATGAACTGAAATCAGATTAAAAGTCAAATAATCAGATAGACAATTTAAAAAACAGTAATATCAAAGTAAATCAATTTATGGTCTTGTTCAACTAAGTATTTAGTAGACTAAATAAATCAAGTTTTATGCCAGGACACTTGACAGTTCTTTAAGTAACATAGATTGTGACGTCATTTTGTTTAGTAAGTACTGTCATATTGATAGATTATCCGATAATGACCCAAGTCAAAATAGATATTTAAGTTAGGAAAAATTCACATACAGCTGAATTGGTATAGACCTTAAAGACACGATTAGAAATGAAATATCAAAAGTTCCCATCGATCCTCCCACTTCTGCTGACAATTTTAATCAAAGGTGAAAAATATCGATTTTTCCCATATTTCTTTTAAACATGTTTTCGTAAAAATATAGATCGGACAAAAGTTATAGATCATGCAATTGTCTACAAAAATTGTTCAGATACTTTTATTTCTACGAATCACTGTTTCTGAGGTATCACGACTCGAACAGTCCGCACCACTTAACCAGTCCCAGTCCACACCACCTATGAGGTAGTGTGACTTGGCGAATTTTTTTTAACGTGGTTTCCCCCACTACCAGTAGGTATACTCCACGATCTATTGGATGAAGGAAGTTTGATCAGACAGTATCTTATTGATTGAAAAAATGGTACTATGGGTAAACATCCAAGTGGAACAGATCAAAAAAGGATATCTGAACAATTTTTCATGTTTTCTTGACAAATATCAAGGTAAAATTACTTTTTAAATAACTTTAAAAATAAGCGAGATATGAATGATTGAAATTCCCGATTAGACAAAGAGGGTGATAGCCCTCTTGATATGTTATGTGACGTCATATTACACTTTCACCATTTAAAATACACGTAAAACTCCGTTTTTAGTATTTTTGCAAGAAAGAGACAGATAATAATCTTTAAAAGCTTATAGCTTCCTTGATATTTGTGGGATTTTAATGTCGTTTTTAAATATTATTACAGTATTAACAGTATTTTCATATTCTGAAAATAAATGTGAAAAAAATTTTCATGCATATTCCCTATTGCACGATCTATAACTTTTGTCTGACCTATTTTTACGATAACAATTACCGTTTAAGAGAATAATGCGAAATACCGATATTTTTTTACCTTTGAACAGAAGTAGGATTGTTGGGAACTTTTGATATTTCATGTGTATTTAATATCTGTACCAATTTTCAGCTCTATGCGAAGTTATAATTTGTATACCCAGTATATGTAAATATACAAGGTGTATTAAGTTTAGTCTCGACTTTGTAACGCTTGAAAATATTAATCCTTGATATAAATGCTTGGCATAGATATTCAATAAATGGCCTAATTCGACCATTTCCTCATGTCCGTCCGTCTGTCTGTCTATGGAAGCGATAACTTCAGAACGAAAAGAGATAACAAGCTGAAATTTTCTTTGTGTATTTTCTAGAGCAAAAAAGTAAGGTCAAGTTCGTTAATGGGCAAAATCGGACAGATAGAAAAAAAATTTGTTAACAAAAAATCTTCTTCTTTTTAAAATAAACAACTTTTGTTTTGAAAAATTTTTTCATAAACTCAATAGTTTTCTCATAAATTGTGACACTTGTGACACAATGTTCCTCGGAAAGCGAATTGTTCATAATTCGAATACGCAGAATTGTTAACAATTCAATTCAGTATATACTGGGTATTCAAACAATTAACTCAGTTAGTTGTAACATTTACTTGTTTTTTGATTATTTTAACTGGACTATAAATCTAGTGAATTTAATAAATCGTAATAGAAAATCTAGGTGATTTATCCTCAGGATTGCATTCGCATAAGAAACATTTTTATATTCAAATCGAATATAATGAATTCGAATACAAAATATTTATTTAAACACGATACAGGATGTTACATACATTATTTCATACAAATTTTAGGGTAAAATTCTCCAATTGGTGACAACATTACTGACAAATTAATAACTTGTTATCCTAATACGTCCAGGAGCACAATATGCTTAAATATATAATTAGAGTACCTACCTACCTACATACACAGGTCAATTTTGAAAAGTATCAATTTGTTGTATACGACGATTATTAGGATTATTTTTAAACAAACTATTTGTGTACAAAAAACAAAAAAAAAACATTAAGTTACGGCAGGATGTTAACAAATGAAATATGATACAAATGTGTCTGTCTTTTTATAAGAACCGGACCCTATAAATCTATCAGATTATTATATTATATACAAAAACAAATGTATCAGGACCTATTCGCACTCTACAGTCTACAATCTATAATCTACATATATATACCCGTGTATACCGTGTGTTCAATTTAAAGTGTTGCAAGATAGATAGATAGATTGAAGAGGTTGTCCTGGACGGGCTTCACTTCGGCCATAAGGTCAATTGTGATGCCTAAGGATGTGAGGATGTGAGTAGAGTGGAAGGAATTTTTGTGTATAGGCTAGGGAATATGCATGAAAATTATTCTTCACATTTATTTTTAGAATATGAAAATACTGTTAATACTGTAATAATATTTAAAAACGAAATTAAAATCCAACAAATATCAAGGAAGCTATAAGCTTTTAAAGATTATTATCTGTCTCTTTCTTGCAAAAATACTAAAAACGGAGTTTTACGTGTATTTTAAATGGTAAAAGTGTAATATGACGTCACATAACATATCAAGAGGGCTATCACCCTCTTTGTCTAATCGGGAATTTCAATCATTCATATCTCGCTTATTTTTAAAGTTATTTAAAAAGTAATTTTACCTTGATATTTGTCAAATAAACATGCTTCAATTCAAGTGAACAAAAATTTTCATGCATATTCCCTATTGGTAGGATATGCGGCTGAAGCCGACTATGATAAGAACTATGCCGATATTCATCTAGAGTTCGTGAAGGAAACTGCAGAAAACCTTCTCAAGCATAGCCGGTTACTTTGTTCTTGTCCATACGCAGACAGTTTAGTCAATTAACCGCCCCTTTTTTTATTCGTAATAATTGACAATCTGCCGATGTCGGGATTCGAACCCATAACCTCCCAGTTTCCAAGTAGGCATACTGCGCAGACATAACGCCTTAAACCGCTCGACCACTTGGACTGGTGAAAGTGTTACAAAATGTTCAATCTTAAGAAAAACAAATTTAAAATGGTATGCAAACAAATTTGGTGGGTTTTAGATTAATTTATTGGCGTTCGTTTTAGCTTATAAATGCTTAATACGTTACTCTTAAAAATTCCGTTCGTTTCAGGCATTATAAGTACGTGTAAGCGTCAGTTGTCATCAATATCCAATATGGCGGATGGAAACAGTTCAGCTGTTTTTCATGCAATAGAATGTTTGTTTGAGTGACTTCAAAGGCCCCTAAATTCACACCAAAACCCCCCATAAACTGAAAATTTGATACAAGTATGTTGGTAATGTAGGTTTTTTTATGAGATTTTGTATGTTAAGTGGGTTTTTGTTTATTCAAATTCGCCCCAATAGCTAGATCAGTTTTTGTATTATAAATACGTATTTCGACTACAAAGTAGTCATCATCAGTATAAATTAGCTAGTTGTAATTTACTCTTTGACAATTAGAAATAGATAGAAATTCGAAATCAATAGACAAAAATAAAAATAAATAAAAAATTAAACAAAATAAATTAAAATAAAATAAATTTTATTGAAATTGCTTTTGTTAAAATTACTTTCATTCAATTTAGTCTTGTTAACATCACTCTTATTAAATTAACTCTTATATTGTCTCAGGATATGTTATTCGTTGCTAATTTATTAGCAAGTTATTCGTTGCTGTGCCTTGCTTATATATGTTTGACCGATGTTTAACTCGATAGATAAAGCGTCTGTGAACGTGTGGTGTCTATCGTGGAACTAACTCAACCATTAACGCGCTTTGTCAGTATACATTGCTACATGATGAACACAACGCTTGATAGCGCTGGAAGCGTGTAAGCGTCCAAACCGAATACACCCTATATCAAGAGTTTTCTATCTCGTATCTCTATTAAATAGATGTAACGTTCTTCTAAATTGACACACGGTATACTAATACATTTTTTTATTTCCAGTGCATATATTTTTTTTTTCATTTTAAACAGTAGATGCAATAAGGCAGATCCTACATGTAATAAGGCAGATCTTATCACAAAAGGATTTCTACGAATATATATTTAGCGCCAAATTTTTTTTCTTAGTGTTTGTCCTAACTTAATGGATAGACATGTAACGATCATTCTATGAGAGCTGTTACATATATTATTATTTTAAATGACAAGCGTTACAAATTCCAAATTTAAAAGAGTGTAAAATTCCAAAAAAAAAAAGAATTTATAATTTATGATCCATTTGATGATATACATTATACAAGTATATTAGCTATGGATAGTTTTTTAAATATATATATATTTGTTTTATCCCATCCAAAAAAATCATCAAAATATGTATATAAAAAAGGGTCCAAGTTATTGTTTTTCGAAAAAAAAAAGCATTTTTCTGAAAAAAGTTTATTTTGGTAATATTAATGAATCTGTTAGTCTTGGTAATATTAATGAAATTTCCACGATTTTTCCGTTAGTATCTTGAAAATCACAGCTGGGCAATGCTTTAAGTAAAGTATTTAGAAAAAATACTTAAAATACTTCCGTAAAACTTGGTACTTGCACCCGTAACATAAAATCTTCAATACTTCAGTAAAGATACTTCAAGTACTGTCGGTAACACCTAAATTATTTTGAATACAAGTACTTAGGTACAAGTACTCACTGTTGTTTATCTAATAAGATGTACAACTTTATTTAAGTTGAACTTCTACTTCAATTTTTGCGATTTTTTTAAGGGGTACTTCGTGGAAAAATTTTTGTTCTCGTTTTTAATAATAATTATTTTCTAGGGTAATTTTGACCCAAACAAAATGAAAATCAGGTTCATCTTAACGTCTGAACAACACATTTCAAAATTTTCCCATCTCAATTCATACAGTTTTGAATTTTAGCACGATGGGTCTGATCGCTTGAAAACCGTTAATCGTATCGTATTTTAATCAACGCCATCGGTTTCGCTAGGTCTAAATTAGCTTAAAACAAAGTTTATATCAAAATCGGGGAAAAAAAAATTGTGTTCAATTTTTGCGATTTTTTTAAGGGGTACCCCTTGGAAAAAAGTCGAAAAACGTGAAGAAAATTTTTGTACTCGTTTTTAATAATAATCATTTTCTAGGGTAATTTTGACCCAAACAGAACGAAAATCAGGTTCATTTTAACGTCTGACCAACACGTTTCATAAATTTCCCTTCTCAATTCATTCAGTTTTGAATTTTAGCACGATGGATCTGATATCTTGAAAACTGTAAATCGTATCGTATTTTAATCAGCAGCATCGTTTTCGCTAGGTCCAAGTTAGCCTAAAACGAAGTTTTTATCAAAATCGGGGACATAAAATATTTCTCGAATTTTGGCGATTTTATTAACGGGTTCCCCTTGGAAAAAATGCTAAAAAAGTGATGAAAAAGTTTGTTCTCGTTTTTAATAATAATCATTTTCTAGGGTAATTTTGACCCAAACAGTACGAAAATCAGGTTCATTTTAACGTCTGACCAACACATTTCAAAATTTTCCCTTCTCAATTCATACAATTTTGTATTTTAGCACGATGGGTCTGATCTCTTGAAAACCGTTAATCGTATCGTATTTTAATCAACGCCATCGATTTCGCTAGGTCCAGTTAGTTTCGTTAGCGTATAACGAAGTTTATATCAAAATTGGGAACATAAAAATTTTGTTCAATTTTTGCGATTTTTCTTTTCATAGACTCAATATATACCGGGTATTTAAGCAATTAACTCAGTTGTAAACTGACTGTGGGTCGTTTAAGTTTCGTATTATATTAATTAATAACTATTGCATGATTTTCTCATATGGATTGGATTTAAATTCTATATTTTTTTCCAACATCCACAATCATTCACCGATTTCCAAAAAAGCTGACAAAATGTAAATCAATATTCAAAAAAATCTCAATTTTATATTTTTCCATTAAAAAGTACTTGGTACTTGTACTTTATTGTTCATAAGTACCCTTCAAAGTACTTACATTAGATCGTTTTAGGTTATTTTTAAAAAGTAATTGGTACCCATTATATAAAGTATCTTTTTTTCACTACTTGGTACTTATTAATAAGAGTACTGTCCCCCAGTACTTTTCCCAGTTCCCGGTTGAAAACGAATACAGTCGTTATAACGAAATTTAGTACACTTTGCGAAACAGAGGATTAGATTTACACAGTACACACATGTAGACAGCTCAAACTTGGTCCAACGCACTACCATGGCTATTAAATTCTCAAATTATGTTTGATTTATTGTGTTTTTTTTCTTCAAATAATGATTTATTTAATTTTTTTTAGAGTAGACAACATAATTTCATGAAGAATTAAATATCAAAAATTAGTCCTTCAGTCTTATATTTTGTTTGGAAATATTATTGATAAATAAATTGCATAAACCGCCGGATATCTGATCAATTAAGGATGTACGAGCACTAGATAGTAGTCCATTTATAAAATTCTTCATAATCTTAAATAGTACATTCATAAAAGTCCTCAATAATGTTTATTATTTTTTGTCGTAAATGAAAATTAAAATTTAATTTAGACCCATCATATCGGGCCTAATAAAAAAAGATATTTAAGAAAAAAATCTGAGATTTCGGGTAATTAAGCTACCGCGCCGACAGAAATTAAATTTACCTGAAATCTCAGTTGTTTTCTTAAATATTTTTTTAAGGCCTGTCATACCGGAACTTAATTGGATCAATTTTCTATTGCGTAGTTTTTTTTTATTCGTCTTATTTTATTCCAAGTGAAAATTATCAAAATATGTCAACGCTCACGGGTTTCTCCATAAGAGCCAATGCATTAAAACTGGATTTTTAACATTAAGTAATTAATTCAAGACCCCTGAAACTTTTATAATTGATTTATATGCACTTCAACTACATGTAAACAAAAAATCAAGCCTTAATCATTTTGAAGCTTCAGTGCTCGTACATCCTTAACTATTTAAATAGATATAGAAATTGAAATGAACAAGAAATTTTAAACAAATAACTGAGTGAATTGTTTAAACATTAACCAATACCGAGATAATTAAAATAAACATAATAAGATTAAACAAAATTTGATGGTTTTTAGGCCAAAGAAAATTTAACCGACATTCGAATTGGTACACTGGACTGGTACCAATTACATTATCATGACATTTTGCAAAATAGCCACTAAGCTGTTTGGCCCTCATCCAAGTATTTTAAAACAAGTATTCATTGATAAAGTACTTTGCAATGCTAAATTTTTTTGAGATAAGGAGTTTTTCAATGAAAAATGTAATTTTTTATTTCCTAATACATTTTTAGGCACCAAAAATATGATTTTCCCGCCAATATTTCACCTACAGACTAAAATATTGAGTTTTGTGTTGTTTTTTTTGTTTCACTTTATTCGAAATACTGTTCTAAAAATTTCTGAAATTATTAAAAATCAAATATTGTACTTAAAAATATAAACGCATGGCCAAACAAGAAACCGTTCTTTTTTCAAAATTTAATAATTGATTTTTGTATCTTATTGATTCGGTTTTCGGAAAAATAGCTTCGTATAATACTTGTTCAATGTAAACTGTATGGAGGTCGATGAAACCTCCATATATGTTATATGCACCTGCAGAAATCTTGGGTCCGAAACTTTGGATCCATCAATCCTGAGAACAATGCCGGTGGAGAATTTGTGGGCTTTCTGTGAGGCGCCTGGCCTCGACAGAATCCTATAACTTCGTCTGCTTAAAGTAGCACCTCGTTCTCAAGGAGGGGACCGAGGACCCTTAGGTCTAGGTGCTAGGGACCCATTTGCGGTATCCCTCTTTCTAATTATTATTATTACTTACGATATAGATATCAGAATAAATAGTCGATTTTTACGGAAACCATTTGAAAATCGAAAAAATGTTTAGAACAAAAACTTTTAAAATATTTATAATGAACATTTTTTTATTCGAAATATGTTTTCGAAAACAAAATAGATTAGACACAAATCGACTACCTAAAAAGGAATAATTATTAACAGTTCGGAAGAATGCCGTACAAAAAACGAACTCCGAACTTCGACTTTTGAATATTTATACTTTTGCAGTAAATTTGCATCGCAAAAAAAGCTTCAAACAAAAGTTATAGGTATCAGAATATATAGTCGATTTAAGCCGAAACCATTCGATAATCGAAAAAATATTTAGAACAAAAAAATGATTCACATTTTCTTGACAAAATTGACGAAAAAACTTGAAATGAATACAAAATTATCATTCAATTTGATTTGAATTTTGTTGTCATTTCCAAATTATATAAATTATAAATTTTTCAGGCGACAAATTAATTTAGTTTGGAGTTCGTTGTTCGCGCGCGGTTTGTGCAACGTTTTATAGACCCAATAAACACTTCAGATAAAGATTTTAATTTTTTTGTTACTCACCTAAAAAATAATTATTAATTATAATTATATAATATGTTGATTAAAATATAATTCAGTTGAAAATATCTCCAACAACAACACACTTTTTTTTTTATTGTAAATGTTAATTAAAATAAATGAATTAAAAATATATATTTAGAATATTTAACAAATAATATAAAATTCATTGTGTTAAAAATTCATAATTTAAAAAAAAACAAAACGAAGAAATCAATGTTGTTGCAAAAACACATAATTTTAACACCACGTCATAATATCTTCCATCATCATCAACACACTGTATGTAGTCGAGTACTATTATTATCATCAAAACATTATCATTAAAAATATTCACACATTTTATTATTTACCACAAAAAAAAAATGATAAACCATTGCAGGACCAGGTTTTTATTAAACCATCACATTTGAGATTATAAAACACTCGCGGTAATTCTAAGTTCAAGTTTTTTTATTTTTAATTAAATTAAAAAATACAGTATGTGAGTTTTAATTAAAATATTATAACAAAATAATTATATTAATGTTTTTAAATGTTTATTTAAAAAATATATAATATATATATATATATATATATACTATATATTATGTTGCTTAAACTAAGTAAGGTAGTTCTTTCTCTTCTATAGTACTTACTACTTAAGTAAGTAAGTAAAGGCAGGTATTGTAGATATCTAGAAGTAATAAGTATTTTAAATTGTTTTACACAAGTTGTAATAAGTAATGTAATATAAAATTTTATTTCAAAAAAAAAATATTCTTTATATATATAAATATATATATAGATTGTAATTTAAATTATTTCATGTAGTACCTCATTTAAAAAAAAACTGTGTGTATACTTATGTACGCACGCAAGAAGTTATACTTATTAAATAAGGTTAACACTTCTATTTAAGACACAAAAGTTAAAATAAAATGATAAATTAATGAAAAAACTAAAATAGAAAAATTAATTTAAATTATTTTATAAAAAAAAATATGTGTGTGTACTTATGTACGCACGTAAGAAGTTAAACTTCTTTTTAAATAATTTATTAAAATAATATTCAAAAAGGGTCATACTACTATAAGGACACAAAAGTTTGTGTTAATATACATGCTATACAGTCATTCCTGTACAAAATAATTTAAAATACAATCTGTATACGGCATATATATGTATATATATATATATATATATATATATATATATATATATATATATATATATATATATATATATATATATATATATATATATATTTAAATGATGGTAATAAACATATTTTAATGTGATAAAAATAACTATAAAAATTATTACAAATATTTACATTAAAACAAATCTACAAAGCACCATAATTTTATTTTTTAAATATTTTAATTTTAATTAAATTTTTACTTATTTCTTTTTAAATGGTTTTTTTACTAAATTATTAAAATAGTAATAAGGTGCATTTATTAAAATTAGTGCTACCTATTCATTATTTTTTAAATCAATTAATTATTAATAGAAAATTTTTATATATGGCATAGTTTCGAATATTGATATTATGTTGAATTGCAAATGTAAAATTAAGTGCAGATTTAAGAAATTAGAGGAGCTTCCAGAGGGGTAATTTATACCTAGGTTGCTTCTTAATTCTGTGTTTAAAAGCTTTAAGAGTCTATTTTTAATCTATTTTATATTTCTGTTATAAATTACGTATGTAAAAAAGATCTTGCAACTATTAACCGACTATCCCGATTGGGACCACAATTACGCCACAGTTACTTAGTAATTTATATGGGTTATTTTTATGGAAATCCCCCCGCACAGATATTAACAAATTCCATTTATATTTTGTGATTATTTCTGAATACTAACTATAAGTTAGATCTATTCCGATTATTAAACTATTAAACGATTATTAATTCGGCAACCGTATCGACAAACATTATTTTGAAACAAAAATTAACTTTTTTAGAAAATGAATTTTGATATATTATATTTTGATGACGAAGAACTTTAGATCGTATGATCTATAGGACATTTTTTTTATCAAGGAACTCGAAAATGCCTTATTTTTGGGATACTGTGCTGAGAAAATGTGTCTGAATCCTTAAATTGTATTAAAGGTCGCAAATTGGTAGACTTTGAATCAAAATATGAAAAAAAATTGACAAAAAATAGAATCTGCTACCAATTCTTTGAGCATTAGATGAATTACTTGAAAGGCCTACCTTACAAATAATGGATGTTTTATTTTAAGGGATATATATTTCGAACAAGACCCATAAGACGAGTTTTAACAGCCCTTAAAATTTATTCAATTATTTAACAGTTTTATAGAAATATATGGTTATAGGATAATTTTTTTTCTAAAATTCTAAATGGCTGTAGAAATGAGAAAATTCCTTATTTGAGAGAGTCCTTATTTTCGTGGTTTCGTATCTATTTTCTCCGAACCTAATTATCGCAGAAGTGCACAGAAGGCCCCTTGGCCTAGGTGCTAGGAACCCGTTTGCGGTACCCCTCTTTCTAATTATTATTAATTATTGCAGAAAGTCTACACAAAGTTTACATTTTTTTATCAAATTTAATTTAGAAAAAAAAAACCGGTATTTTACATATTTATTCAAATAAATCGTTTCTTAAATAAATAATCGTTTTATTTCTTAAACTAAACGAAATTTTAGAGAAATGAAATGAATTCCCCTCTGAATTACTATTATTTAACTATAATGCAATGGAAAAATATTTTAGTATCCCCGATCATAAATGTCTTATAAATCAGACTTATAAATTTCTAATTACAGGAAATTTACAAATCTATAAAATTCATTACATGTTTTGTTTTTTTTTTAATTAAGGTAGTTTGGTAGTCACAATCCGAGATCAATTTAATATCTTTTTATTTTTCTTGAACAATTAATTGAGCGAAAATTGACATCTCATTATGAATAAAAATAATTCATATTAGAATTTAATTGGATAAAATTATAACATATTATGTGTGTGAACATTTTTATGTTATAACATATTATGTATAGCATAATATGAGATAGAAGCAAAACTGTGTGGTGAATCGTTTCGCATTTTTTCTATTGTACGTTTGAAACATCGCTCTATCTATTGAAAGGTTTTTTTTTTCATATCAAATTTTCTGATTTTTCTCAATCCATTAATTTCCGGTGTTTAATTAAACAAAGATATTCATAAGAGTTCATGTATTTTTGCATAACTTTAATTAATTATATCCCTTAAACTATGTGGTAAAAAAAATCGGATTTTTTTTCTCTATACGTGCATTTAATTATAATCTTTTGAATAAATATAGAAAAATGTGGGGTCAAGTTTAAGTGATGTAGCTACCAAACTACCTTAACAAATTTTTGCATAAAAACCGTACACACTAGCTTTGTAATTAAAATCAATTAGTTTATTAATTATTTAAAATCAATATTTTTAATTGAGTTATGATTAACAGAAGTTCTCTTCTATACATACAGAAACTGTTATGTATTTTTATTATATGAATGGAAAAAACACAGTCGCAACTTTCACCTCACGCAATCAGCCAGCCGGCTGGCAATCTTTAGCAATCAGAGTTTAAACGCGTGAATAAATAAAATATTAATTTATACACAAATTTTTAAATTCTCAATAAATATCATGTGATCTTTTTGTTCCTAACATTTTAAAAATTAACGGAAATTATTCCATTGATGAAGAGAATATATTACGGCCCTAAAATTTTCACGGATGTAGTTTAATAGATTGCGCATGTTCTTTTAGAAAACACTTCCTCTTTTATAATCCGCAGGATTCTAATTTCTCAGATGGAAATTAGTTTATAGTTATTCGGCATCAAGAAAGTCTGTTCTTTTTAGGAAGTCTAACGGTTTTCTACGGATATTGGTTTGACTTGAATTAACTTTAACGCGTTAAATAACGTAAAGTTTCGATATTATTTCGAGAAATGTTTTATCTGGTCGAGTTATATTTAAATTCTATTGTCAAAACTTATCACCTTAAACACTTTTTTATCAACAAGCTTTCGAAGTTAAATCCATTATCCTCGTAGAAGTTCGATTTCGATTTTAGATCCAGAATCATGATTCGGCATATCTCTTTTGGCAGAAGTTAATCGAAAATTTATATTCTTACATTTTTCGCAAATTTTCAGAAAAAATATACTCTTGGTTTTGTACGGATGAAGAGATTTCGAAAAATAAGGGGAATTTGAGGAGAAAAAAGGAGGTTTAGAAAGAGGGAGAAATAAAAAATTTCGTATATCTCTCTGAATATTAGTTTGCCATCATTTTATCTGTTACTCGAATATTTACAAAAAAGTTTACGATTTATGATTGAAAATTAAAAACCGCAATATCTCTTGGAGATATTCGAGTTTTAGAAAAAAATGATCACGAAATGAATTATAGACAAGTTGATTTTCTACAACTTTACTACAAATAAATTTTTTGATTTTTCTAATATTAAAAGAGATATTCTCTATTTTATGTTTTCATCTTTCTCTAAACCCCGCGTTCTACTTGATTGCCCTTTCAAATATCAAGACTATAATAATTTTGATCAGATTGAAATTGAAATATATATTTATTTATATACATGTGCCTGTAACCACCACTCCAGCGGTCACAGTTTTGTTCAAATTCATGACGATAACAGTTTAGCGTCTAAAAAAAATTTTTGGTCATAATCATCGAGGAGAGATTTTAACAGGAATATTCTCATGGAATCTTGGATCAATTCGTTTTTTTGCGAATTTTTTTTTTTGACGTTTTTATAAAACTCAAAATATTTCAAAAACTAATCCCCTTATCGAAATTGTCTATTCTTCCTTTTACGTTTTATCTCATTCAAATTCTATAAAAATCTCCCCACCACCCTTCAAAAAAAACTAAATAAATAAACTTAAAATATTAAAAAATTATTTCTTCATAAAAAAATTTGCATGAGATGAAAGTTCCAAAAATGAATAATTCAATAAAAAAAAATTTCACACTATATAATTTATCACTATTTCGTTTATTTTTTTGTTTGTTTTTAATTAATTTGCAAATTTTTTAAATACCAAAAAAATAAATAAAAAATCAATTCAAACATCTATCGATAGTGAATTACGAGAAAAAGTAGATGCAACCAGCAATAATCGCAGAAGTAGACATATATATATATACGTATATATATATATATATATATTATCACATAACAAAAACACACTATATTATAAATATTGCAAGCGAAGCAAAAACATCAAGCCAGAGAGTAGCACTAACAACAAATAAAACACTATATATATATATATATATATATATATTACAATGCACTAACTAAAAACTAACTATCTTAGAAAACATTTATTAAACAGCTAAAAGCACTGAACGGCAACAACACGAATGCAATCAATATTAACTCTGAGAGACAAGAATCAACAACAAGAAATAGTCTCTGAAATCATGAAACAAATAAACACTCGACTTGACTTGACTCTACTACCAGCTTGCTAGGACTCTGGGTGTTATTAGTTAGGACTGACTGGACTTGAGTTTGGACGACGTATAGTAGTGGACCGTGGACTGATAGGTCTACTATCTATACACACGGACACAGACACACACTGTACTACACAACACAACACAACTACAACATAACATACCATCAGACTACAATCATGTATGACAGACATTACATGACTGAGTCTCTCTCTTATGAAAAAGGTTGTATACAGACTTAAGATACAGACTTAAGTATAGGTAATATAAGTGTAGTATACCTTATACTTAATTTTATTTAACACTCTTGTATTATAAATATATTGACTTGATTTTATATTATGTATTGGATGGTTCAGGGTGATCTGTGGTCTACTATTGCATAGCTGGGCACAGGTTGACTGCATTTGACTCTGAGTGAGAGGTAGGAAAAGAAATAAAGTAAATACAGTGTACCTACCAATTATTATTTTTTTCTTTTTTTAATTAAAACATTTTCAGAAAAAAAATATAATAATACCAACTCTTTTTTATGATCACTATTATACAAAGTATACAATACATGCAATACATTGAAAACATACTCTGGAATTTTGGGCTGGTAATTTGGTGCATAAAATATACCTTTTTAATATATTTGTGTATGAATAAAATATAAATGTTATATAAATTATAAAATAAAAATCTTTTGATCTTGTACATTTACCGCTTGTAAATTTTTTGATGATTTAGCTTTAGTTTAGATTTAAAATTAGATTTTAGGAAATTCCGAATAATTTGCCAAAACTATTCATATCGGAGAACTAATAAACAAGTATTTACTTAATTTAATTATTTTTTCTTAGTAAGGGGTATAGTGTCATGGGAATTTGATGACACTGGATACAAAAAAGATCCCAATGATAAAGCTGGGTGGGGGGAGTGTGTATGAATAAAATATAAATGTTATATTAATCTTTTGATCCTTTACCGATTGACCGTTATAATATGAGGGTAAATTTTTGCTAAGAATTTAAATAGAATTGTAAAATAGTTTAGACTTTTAGACGAGATAGTTGTAAATTTTTTTGATGGTCAAGATTTTTGGAAATTCCGAATTACTTTTTAAATAACTTTAAAAATAAGCGAGATATGAATGATTGAAATTCCCGATTAGACAAAGAGGTTGATAGATCTATTGACATGAAATGTGACGTCATAATACGCTATCACCATTTAAAATACACGTAAAACTCCGTTTTTAGTATTTTTGCAAGAAAGAAACAGATAATAATCTTTAAAAGCCTATAGCTTCCTTGATATTCGTCGGATTTTAATTTCGTTTTATTTTCGTTTAATTTTAAATATTATTACAGTATTAACAGTATTTTCATATTCTGAAAATAAATGTGAAAAAAAATTTTCATGCATATTCCCTATTATTAACAAACATATTTAACATTCATTAATTCTATATTTTTAATAAATATAATTTGATTCTTATCAACGATCAAAGATATATTCTTAAGAAGTTCAACATGTTCAATGTTGAGTTTTAAACACTTATTTAAATTTTAACTTAAGAAACGTGTTTTTTTTTCACCGTTGTCAATAAAAATGTCAATATTGATTATCATAAAATCGAACCATCATATATTAACCGTAAATTAATCCGGACTACTTAATCCAAAATGACCCAAAATACAGATGATATTGAGTGACCATAGATTCTGAAACATTTTGTATATAGTATTTATTTTAATTCATTTAACACTTAATATTCAACTAATGAATGTAAAGAAACGTCGGCCGGACTGAGAACTAACTAACTGACTTTATTTAAGTTAAAAAAAAAAATAAAACTTTATTTTTTATATTATTTACTTTAAGTTTGTGTGTTAATATTCAAGTGAGGAGATTCTATCAAAAAATGTGTAATATCACAAAACAAAAATCAATATATTTGGTTTTTTATTATTTTTAATTTAGTTGGTTTTTGTAAATACCTCTCTCTCTCTCTCTCTCTTTATATCTATGGCTACAGCCTACTGATGTATATAGAAAAAATAACGTGACTTTTATCTCACGCAATATTAGTTCAGAATACGAGATTAGCACAAACAGACAAGGGCGTCGCCAAGGTGGGGAGGGGGGCAAATAGGGGTAGTTGCCCCCATCTAGATATTCAAACACAATGCCTCATTGTTTTTGAATGAGATATGAGCTGAATTTGTAGCGGTGTCGCTTCATCATTAAATTATTATTATAATTTTGTTCTTCATTTTTTATTTGATGCATTTCAACTATAACTTCCCTCTATTATCACGGTTGCTGTGAATTTATTTAAATAATAATTTTTAATATAACAAACATCTACTTTACAAATTCATTTGTATTGAACTTTATATGCGCGTAAGGGGAACTTATTTAAAAGTAGAAGGGCAACTTATTTAAACCTATCTTAATAATGACCATTTCTTCGAGGGGAAATACTATAGAAACTTGCGAAACTATCGCCCAGTTTTATGATTTACCTAATATAAAAAAATTTATATACGGTAGAGCGATCGTTTAGCAGCCTCCGGAGACTAAAAATCTGGTTAAGAAGCACTATGGGGGAAAATCGCATCAATAGTCTGGCCATGATGAGTGTGCACAGAAAAATTATTAATGAAAACTTACAAGATTTTCATAATAACGTGGTTGAGAAGTTTACAAAAAAACCCCCGAAGATTGTGTTTCAATTAACTTAATAAAAAAAAGAATCTCGCTCAAATACTTTATTATTAAAATCTTGTAATTGTCAATGTCCTATATTTTGTCCCAAATCCTTTTTATTCTATTATTCTAATAAATATAATAACTAACTACAATAAATATAATAAATATAATAACATGTGCTTTTGACTGTATTTAAAATTCATACTTTTCCCATCTTCCATATATCAACTTGCTGCCGTACCCCCCCCCCCCCATGGGCCATCGGCTGGTAACGCCCTTGCAAACAGAAAATATCAATAGCAACTTCTTTTTTTTAATGAATCTAGGCTGAAACGTGTTGAAAAAGAAAGCATAGTATCATTTCGTGTCTGTTTGATTTAATAAATTTATTTTTGTAATTTTATCTATCATTAGCAATGCTATATTATTAGCATCATTAGCAATGCTGGTATATGCTAATTTAGCATATACCAGCGGCTTCGCTCACGTGTTATATCTCCGGCTCTCGTTATTTCAAGACTAAAAACTTTTAATGTATTTTCCCACCGCTTCCACTACTTCAAATATTTATCGACACCAAATTTATATTTCAGAGAAATATTTTCGAATCTTTTATCTCGTAGTGAGATAAAATACCATACCATTATTTGAAGTGTAATCATCATGCTTTTAAACAAAAAAAAGTGTCATCAAAATCGGTCCAGTAAAATTATAAATTCATTAATTTCACCATCAATTTAATTATTCATTAAAACATTAAGTTACAAATATGATATTTATGATAAGATGAACGACCTTAAAACTCACCAACATGGTTTTTGAACTTTCGCAGTCCCATTTTAATCGATTTCGATAAAAATGTTTTGAAATTTACTAAAATTGTAACAAAAATCCAATTTTTATATTTAAAAAAACCCGTTTATTTCTTATTATAGTTATTTAATTACCCATAACTAGAATAACTTTCTTATACCGGAAAGTTAAAAAAAATGCGTATAGATTACAGCATAGTTTTTTCTCCGAATGGCTCTCTTGGCGTCTAAATATGATCTAGAGACTTCCTTTATAGTTAAAAACATATATAAATAAAATATATTTAAAGAAAATACTGTGGATTTGTGAATGAGAGATAATAAACAGTAGATATGTCGCAGATGGATCGTCAAATCAGCTGTTTTACAAAACCGCTAGTTGTTTTACATCACAACTCCGTTATGTCAAACAACTGAACGACGTTTAGCTGGATTGTCATTGCGATACGTTTTACAAAACTGTTACCCACGTTTAGACGTAATGCAGAAGAGCTTATCTGTAGTCACAAAGAGCGTTTTGATATAGGGAAATATATAGAACGCCTTTTAGTGCTGGGCCCAAAAACACGCAAAACCCAACCAACTCGGGGTATGACCGATCAAGTGAAAGATTGTAGTACTCGCTTATAATTGTTACCTTATTTCATTTCATGACACTATATCTCAAATATATAGAACTTGTTAGAAAAAAGGACCTTTAGTAATGGGAATTCCATTAGCCCGTTTACAATAATTCTAAGCTATGAATTGAAGACTTAAACAATATAGACTTACTGCTAGCTAATATAAATAGTTGTATTAATAATAATAATAATGATATAAACTAAAATCTACAATCTGACGTTTCATTTCACGCTGTTTTACATAACGTCAAATCGTTGACCCGCTGCATTGACAAAAGCAAAACGTTTAAGCAATATGACGTATTAAAGTTCAGTAATTATGTAAAACAGCTAAACATCGTTCAGTTGTTTTACATAACAACTCCGTTATCCAACTAGCGGTTTTGTAAAATAGCGGATTTGACAATCTATCTGCGACAGATACATATGTATATAAAAGTACACACGCGACCCAAAACTGGAACACATTTTAAAAAATTTTACAATTAATTTGTACCATTATTCATTCGGCTATCGAATAAATACTTCAGATAAATATTGTTCATTATAAATATATTAACAATTTTTATCGGAAACATTTATTCGAAAATCAAAGAAATAAGGTACAAATTAATTAGAAAATTTTGAAAAAAAAAAATGATCGGCTACTTTTGTGGCCAAGTGTACCTCTACACACATACAACAAACAACATGAGAGATTGAAGTCACTTCATTCAATCATCAAATAATATAGTAAGCATGATGTATATAAAGAAGAAGACTAAACTGAAGAGTCATATAATGTGTTATATAAAATATAACAGACTTTATAACATACCATACCATCCATATAACATAAATATTATTTATATAATAACTTAAAAAGTTTATATAAACTTAAATAAAATCTGAAAATCAGTTCACAAGAACTACACACAAGAGCTCTAAAGAACTAACTAACGTTTTAAAGAAGTAGAAGCAATCTAAAGGGTCCCATACACTTGCATGCATCAGTTATCTAAAGCATAGGTGGGCAGACCTTGACTGTACTGAGCTCTGAGTGAGAGGTAGGAAGAGAGATAGAGTAAATATAGGGTATCCCTACCAATTATTATTATTTTCTTTTTTTAATTAAAACATTTTCTGAAAAAAATATAATAATACCAACCCTTTTTTATGGTCACTATTATTCAAAGTATACAATACATTGAATACATACTCTGGAAATTTGGGCTGATAATTTGGGGCATAAAATGTACCTTTTTAATATATGAATAAAATATAAATGTTATATAAATTATAAAATATAAATCTTTTGATCTTTTTACATTTACCGCTTGTAAATTTTTTGATGATTTGGCTTTAGTTTAGATTTTAGAATTAGATTTTAGGAAATTCCGAATAATTTGCATCATAACTATTCATATCGGAGAACTAATAAACAATTATTTACTTGATTTAATTATTTTTTCTTAGTAGTGGGTATAGTGGCATGGGAATTTGATGACACTGGATACAAAAAAGATGCCAATGATAAAGCTGGGTGGGGGGGGGGGTGTAGGGTTGTTAATTTGTTACTAATTTCTAAATGGTTAAATTTTACATAAAGTGGGAATACATATAGTTGTTGTTGTTGTTGTTGTTGTAATTATTGTTATTGCTATCATCATTATTGTTGTTATTATTGTTATTATTATTATTATGTTTTTTGGTGTATCTCTCCATATTGTAAAAGATATTTTTTAAACAATAAATATTTTATAAAACTAATTCTAAATTGATTGAATAAATTATTGGACAATAATCGGTAGGCAACTTGTATTGAAACATCGTTCCGTCTTATTTCTAAACGTACCTTTATTACTTACTCTCACCCAGCTTATGGAGAGTCCGTTCGACTTCGGCGAGCCGTCTGCGCCCACCTCTGATCTTAAGGCTACAATCAATAGAATAGAATGAGAATATCAACCAGTCCAAGTGGCCGAGCGGTCCAAGGCGTTATGTCTGCGCAGTATGCCTACTTGGAAACTGGGAGGTTATGGGTTCCAATCCCGACATCGGCAGTTTGTCAATTTATTAACATAAAAAAAAGGAGGCGGTTTATTGACTAAACTGTCGGCGTATGGACAAGAACAAAGTAACCGGCTATGCATGAAAAGGTTTTCTGCAGTTTCCTTCACGAACTCCAGATGAATATCGGCATAGTTCATATCATAGTCGGCTGCAGCCGTATATCCTACCAATTCCTAGTCTATACACAAAAATTCCTTCCACTCCACTCACATCCTCAGAACCGTAGATTAATATAACTGCAAGCTATGCACAGTGTATGGTGGCCTTAAGAATGCAATGCATTGCAATAGTTGTTTGTATTTTTGTATTTTGTATATAAGATGAGATCAAATCAAACTTAATACCACATCATAAACTATATATTTATATATTTATGTATATATATATATTTGTTATATATACATATATATATTCAACCTACACATACTATATACGAGGTAGGTATATACACTACGTAAATTAAAATAGACCCAATAGCAACATTGTGTAGTGCATCTATCACTGTCTATGCACAGTTCTTTGTTACCCCCACCAAAGACTGATCTAACAAAGTGCATAGCATAACACTTTGTATTATAATGTGTTGGATGCTTTATCAGTATTTGGTTGTATTATTTTAACGGCATTTCAACAATGAAATATTTCACAAAGACAAACAAAGTGTAACAAAGTACACCATATCATAGTACACTGCATATAGACAGCGATAAATACATTATACACTGTTTCCAGATTGGATGTAGTTTAAAAAACAAACTGTATATATATGTAACGTTTATAAAGGTTTGTAACGTTTAAAGTATATAAATATTAAAATACCACCAAGATTGCTAAAAGCAATACAATTTTTTAATATTATTTATATTTATTTTATTTTATTCAAGTCAATAAGTATCTCTTATACAACATGTATCGTATCTATCTATAACTAAACTAAAGTAATACTTACATTGTGTTTACTTTAAAATTAGCTGACGCGCCCAAACATGCGGCGGCAGTTTGTACGATATCGAATTTTATATATTGTACGAAATATAAACGTTGGTTCTTAATATTTTTTTAATATTTGTATCGATGGGTTTCCACCAAAACATTAATTAATTTTGTATATATAAAAACAGTTATTGGTTTTTATGTTAAAGATTTCAGCGCCGCGCGGTGGCAAAACACGAAGTCCTTCACAGTTTTAAACAAGAATATTTTAACGTGCTGTGTAATTAGAGTTTAAAGATAGATAGATTGTAGAGGCTGCCCTGGACGGGCAACACTTTGACCATAAGGTCCATTGTGATGCCTAAGGATGATAGTAACTATGTCGATATTCATTTGAAGTTCGTGAAGGAAACTGCAGAAAACCTTCTCAAACATAGCCGGTTACTTCGTTCTTGTCCATACGCCGACAGTTTAGTCAATTAACCGCTCCTTTTTTTTCTTAATAATTGACAAATTGCCGATGTCGGGATTCGAACCCATAACCTCCCAATTAATTAGAGTTTACGATATTTTTAGACTTTTCAGTTAAAATTTCAAAGCAGTTTTTAATCTTTTTTGATTTAATATTTATAATATTGGTTTAATATTTCACATAGTTTTAATTGTATTTTTTCTGAACATTTTTTGAAGATTAATAATTTGGTACACAACAATTTACAGGCATTATCAAATAAAATAAATTATTTTTATAATGATAAATGCCACAATTCATATTCAAATAAATATATCTCTTACAAATGATGAATATCTCTTACAAATACGTAGAAATTTCGACAATTCTACAGTATTATAAAAAATATAGTCTCTAAATGGTATAAAAGACTGAATATGTTTTTTTTTTTCATTATTTATTGTATTAAAAATTGGCGCCAATTCTCAATAATTGATAATGATTATAAATCAAAATAAAATGATTAAAAACATTAAATTAATACTCATAGATAAAGTAAAAACACTAAAAATGAATTATTGTAAATAGATTAACAACAATTTAATAATAATTAATTTCATTTGACAATTATATTTTATATAAATAAATATATATATATATATATATATATATATATCTATATATATATATATATATATATATATATATATATATATATATATATATATATATATATATATATATATATTAAGATGTTTAACTATCAATTTAATAGATCTATTAGTTGTATTATTATTATATTTAATAATTTAATATAATTATAATTTATTATTATTTAATTGTTTCTATATGTCTATAAACATTAGATTATAATAATGGGATATATGTGATGACTTTATTAATAGTTTTAATTAAATTGATTCATAAATTATCAATTAACAAACATTCAAAGATCAATATCATCATTAAGTTCAACAAAATAAATTTAACAAATTGCTTAATTTTTTACAGGTTAAAGTGAGTTTAATTTCCTACTCTTTATTGGAACTAGACTAAATGAAGAACTATGAAATTTCCCGATGTATGTTCGGGGCGAGACTTCTTCGGGTGACAGATTGTTCTCAAGGACGGCACAGAGGATCTCTTGGTGTAGGTGCTAGGGACCCGTTTGCGGTACCCCTCTTTCTAATTATTATTATTATTCGATTCGTCAATTAGTTTGCTTGGCATAATACGCAATATTACTTCCGAAAAAAAATCCATAACTTGTAAAAAGACGCGAGATTTTTGAAACCCTTAATAATTGAAGTATTTTGTGAATATTAATTTTTTCAAAGTTGAATATAAGATAAGCACACTGTATACACCTGACTGTATAATATGATATAATTTTTACCTGATATTAAAATTAAGTATTTATCTATAGTTATACATATAATATGTATCGTCTATCTATACAGGGTGGTCTGTCAAAAAAGATCAAACACACATTTATTTCCATTGAAGAACAATAGCTTTAATCCGGTTCAAGGTTGGTTTTCTCAAGATTTTAAAGAAGATTAACAACAAACCTTTATTATTGTTATTTTTGCCGACTTGGTGCCAATTTTTATAATAATAATAATAATTTTTATTAATTCTTTCTGTCAACAAAACATTTGTATAGCACACGTCTAACCAATTGGATTAGTAAAGAATTTATGCAGCTATAGCTGACTTTATAAGGAAGTATCCCAGTATGAACATTACTTCTCCCGTGTGCAAAACCATAGAAAACTATCAAACGATCAAATATGTCTTATACAGTCTTATCATATATTTAATGTGGGCATCTGTACCGAAGTTTTTTAACACGATTACTGTATTAAGATGATTTTAGGACAGTCCTACATTGAGACAGAAAATTAATACCGAGGCCTCAATTGTTTATGGATATGAGTTCTTAAAATAAAATCGTTCATTTTAAAACCAACTTTAAATTTAAAAAAAATTACTATCCACTTAGCTGAAGGAATCCAGTATAAAAAATACAATATCTATACATAAAACAAGATGTATGCAAAATCATAACAAATTATAAAGTAATCTGTAAATCACTGGATCAAGCGCAAAAAGTATAACTCACCAAAACTCTGTCCAGGGATCAGAGCACTATCTCATCTGAAAGAAAATGGATAAATATTTAGTGAAAGTTTTTTTAATTACCGTTATACAAAGTTCTGTCGATCATTTTCCATTTTACAATTTGTAAACTTGTTATATATTCAAATTTCCCTGATACCGAGGTTCCACAGATTGATAGATTTATAACCGTATTATTGGGATTCATACTATTAATTATCTACCTGTCGAACAGACTTAACACTGAAATTGTGGCTAAATTATTTGTTGTACGAAAAAAGGTTTCATACAAAAGTTGAATATTTTTATTAGATAAACATTTTTTATATTTAAAAATTTTCTCTATCTCGCACCGTTGAATCGTTAGGTTTTGAACTGAGCCACGAGGCACAAATTCATGAAATTCAAACTTTCAATAGCCTATAATCTTCTTCAATAAACGGGCTATCTAACCCAAAAAATATTTTTCAAATCGGACTGGTAGTTTCTGAGATTAGCGCGTACCAGCTTTATAATATTCATATGAACAAATGACGTCGAGTAATCATTTCAAAATTTAATAATTGATTTGTGCCTTATTTATTCCGATTTCGAAAAATTGTTTCGAATAAAAGTTGTTAGTACAGTTGAAATAGACAACTTTTATCCGAAGAATTTTTTCGAAATCTGAATAAATTAGGCACAAATCAATTATAAAATTTTGAAATGATAGCTCAACTGTGAACACAACTTATACATACAGATTGTACTATGAATTGTTTTAAAACTATATGCTTTAGAAATTTGCTTATAAAACCTTCCAGAAAACCATAGACTAGAAAAATGCGTATAATTTTAAATTGGAGACGAGAGGTGTGCCATCCTGTATAAATACTTGATACACATATAGTACACACAATATTAATTTAAATATAATATGGATAATATGATATGACGTGATGTGTTACATATTGTTACATATTTTTTATTAACATAATATATTATTTATTATTTTCAATATAAATATGTTTTTTTTCGTTCTTGTTTTATTTATTAAAATTCTTGTTAATTTTTTAATAAACATAAAAAAACAAATAATTTAATTTATTTATAACAAATATCATAAATATAAATTGATTTAAATCATCTATCTATGGGAGTAGTTTTACAACGCAAGACGTATTAAATACTAAAAATTAAATTAAAAAAAAATATTTGTTAATAATAATTAAATGAAAACAAAACAATATTCGTTATATAATTAATTAATTATTGATAAAAATTGTTTTATTTTATATTAATTTTCAAAATACATAGATATTGGTGTACTGATAAAAATATATTTCTATATATTAAAATAGGGTGTATGCATGCATGACAAATAATCATTTAAAATATTATGTATTGCATGTTTGTTTGTACCCGTGTGCATAGAGAAATGTGATCAAATCATATTATTTATTTATTGTACCTGTTATAGTCTAAGAGCTGGAGCATAATAATCTTGATTAAAGATAATAATAATAATCATTAGAAGGAGGGGTACCGCAAATGGGTCCTTAGCACCTAGACCAAAAGGTCCTCTGTGGCCTCCCCTGAGAACAACCTGTTACCCAAAGGCGAGACATCTCCGGGTAAGAGGTGCTATTTTAAGCAAATGAAACTATAGGATTCTGTCGAGAAGGACCACAACTTCTCCGCCGGGATTGTTCCCAGGATTGATGGATCCAAGGTTTCGAACCCAAACATTCTATACCTGACACCCTGCAGGTTTCTGGAGGTTTATATAACATGTTTGGAGGTTTCATCGTTCTCCATACAGGAGCCACAAATGGGATCATCAAAGATCCCCAAGTTATGAAGGTGGGTAGTTCAATCGACAGTGTCCTGTCAAGAGCCCCACCAACCTTCTCAACTGCATTCTATTGAGCCTCAACCAAGCACAGTCGAATGGCCTAGCTGTGCTTATGCACAATTTGGCCTGTCGCATGCCCTGCGCAACGTTCCAGTATTCGAGATAAGCTTCGATTAAAGATAAATCTAATAAATACTACGCACTCTTAAAAATTTCTTCAATTATGACATTCCTCAATCAGTAAAGTCCAAAATTTTTGTAAAAAGGAAAAAAAATGAAATTTTGTAACGGATATACTTCCTGGTATTGGAAAGGTCACGTTCGTTAATGAATAGAATCGGTCATCGAGAAAGGGAAGCTTAGACGATGAAGAACACACAAAATATATAGAATATCTCTCTTAATATTACGAAAAATCGAAAAATATATTCGTAGTAAAGTTGTAGGAAATCAACATGACTATAATTCTTGACCAGATCATTTTTCGTAAAACTTCTATAGAGTTATTTAGAATTTTAATTTTCAATCTGAAGTCATAAATATTTTTGTAAATATTCAAATATTCTTCCTTGGCGGAGGGCTAGATAAATGTGACGAAATGACGTGAAGCTACTGACTAGTACAATCAAGGGTGGCATAATCCACATTGACTATGTCCGTACGATGAATTCTAACAGACTCTGCCCAGATTTAAAACAAGTAGAAATCATGCACTTTATTTCATGTAAACTTATATAGATATATAATATTATATTTATTTAATTAAAAAATCTTTATCTTCTTATGTATTTTTAACTACCCTCCTTATTATATAAGAATCTCCTCTTTTCAAAAGCATAAGCCAACCCAATTCATCATTATCGCCGAGATGAGGAATTTTCATTGTGAATTCTCGAAATATGAACCTTACTAACTGACATACCTTAAGTTTGCTGTCATCTAGCGCGCTTAGACTATTTTAGTAATTTATTTTCAATGAATGAAGTTTTATTAGCTAAGATTCTTAGATTAATTATATTTATAAACCACAGCTTTTATGTGGTCAATAATATGTAGTTAAAATAGCTTTTGTAAGGTGCAAACATAATTACTTATTTAACATGCAATAAATTTCACCATATTGTGTTTAATCGATATAGTTAATCAAAATAGCGCACACAATTTATTCAACAAGTAAATTAATTCGGCACTAATTTAATTACACGGGTGAAACAGATGTTGAAATGGAGAAGAAATATTTAGGAATATCTTTCTTAATATTAGTAAAATTTGGAAATTTATAATTAGTAAAGTTGTACTAAATAAATTTTACTACAATTTATTTACTGACAATTGTTGATTTTACGATTTTAATGTTAAAATACTTGATAAATATAAATACCACTATTAACATCATGGGTTGATTTGATTTGATATTCATTATAATTTCTTCTTCTGGCAAAATTCGCCTGGTCACCTTGGTAACTTCTGATGAAACTATACTAAGGGAACATCCATTAATTACGTGAGCTCAAAATAGGGGGGTAGAGGTCCAGTAAAATCTCATCAAATCTCATTTAAACTGGGGGGGGGGGGGGGTTCATAATTGAAAATCTAACGTCAACTTTTGAAAAACAAAATTATTATACGCATTTTTTTTAAATGAAAAAATTGCTTTTACTTTGCTTAGAATATCCCATTTTGTACGTTAAAAAAATCTCATGGCTGTTAAAAACATTTACTTCGAGAATAAGAAAAAAAGTATTTAAAAAAATGTTCAAAAAATTTAGTCTTTTAACAATTAGAGTGTAAATCTCACGTAAGGGGCGGGGTCCCCCCAAATCTCACTAAATCTCACTGAAGGAGTCCAAATTAAAAGAAAAACAGCTCACGTAATTAATGGATGCCCCCTAAAATGTCGAATGCATCTAACAGTGAAGCATAACCTTCTAGAATGTATTAAATACCGGCAAGTCAGAAATGAATTAAATCTTCCAAATAATCTTCCACAGCTTCTTGGAGACAACCAACACAACATCAAGCTTCTTTATAAATTCTTTAAAAAAACTAACCTCATTAATAAATTTTAACTTCAGTAAATAATTTAATTTCAGGACTTACCTTTTAAATATATCCAATTATATAAAAGTTTAAATACTTACCACGTTATGTTAATGTAAATATTAATCGGTTTGTATATTTCACACTGGGTAATGACCATGATGTTAACACAGTAAAAAAAATCTCTACTATTATTTTGTTACTACAGGACCGATTTTGAAGAAAAGTATTTTGTTAATGATGAAAGACTTTTATATTAATTATGAAAAGCTTATGATTATACTTGAAAACCGATATGTATTTTATTTCGCTACGAGAAATAGAATCAGAAAATATTGAAATAGTGGTGGGGGAAATTACATTGAGGTTTTTAGTCTTAAAATGGCGGCAGCCGAGATAATCAAACATGAAATAATAAAACGCGAGCAAAGCCAAAGGTATAAACTAGTATTTTATAAAACTAAGATATTTGATAAAAGTTAAAGGTAGGGCCCGAAATTGAAATGAATTTTTGTTGCTACGGCGTTACGATAAAATGTAGAAATTAAGAAATATTTTTCATCAGATATATCTTATTTTATTTATTAAGTTTTTATTTTTTTTTTAAATATTTAATTGCGAAATAAAACTTTTAAAATAAATTATCTAACATTTAAGGTAGTTCACAGTCAAAGAAAAAAGTATAAAATACACTATGATCAATTTACTCATTTAACTATGCCCATTGAACATATCTAGTATAACATTTAAAGTGTTTTAACAATTTCTGATACAATTTACTATATGTATTGAACTATACAAGAATTGTTTTGACAGTGCAAATTATTATCATTAAATATTAACAGATTTTTTTTTAAATCCGTAATTTATGTTTTTTTTTGTTGTTTAGATTAGACAGAAATATATAGAGAAAATTTTTCCAGTTTAAAAAAAAACGGGTATACTATGAACCGTGCGAACCGTTTGCGTATACTATGATGTATGTGAGAAATTTCAATATGAAATTTAATTTCCGAAAATCTAGAGTTCTTCTTGATTATTTTAATAATTTTTATAGCAAAACATTTAGATTAATATCATATTTCAATTTTAGCAAATTTTTAAGAAAAGTTGGTTTACGATCGACCTTAAAACAAATTCATTAAGGTTGTTGTGAAACTGGAAGAGGTAAGTAAGGGTGGGGAGTTTGTCCTATATTAAATACATTGATATCTCATCCATTGCCAAAAATTTTTCAATTAAATCGATTCAAATAATTTACTTTTGGGAAAAAAATATATATATTTGTAAAAAAAAAATCTTGTTCAAAAATTAAATCCTAAATTTCATCTTCTCGAAGAGTTTAAAAATATGTTTTTATGTACTTCAAAAAAGTTGCATGGTGATACAACTAGATAAAAATAAATATAACTAAAAATGAAACTAGATTTATAACATTTTTCGATCTACAAATTTAATTATCTCAGAAACAAAAAACAAGATTACTTTGAAATTTTGTCCAGGTATTTATAAAACTTTGATAAATATTATGACAGTTTTTCATAACAATGACATATCTGGTTGTCCAAATATAGATTTTTGTATTCATGTTTTTACCGACGATTCCATTTAAACCTATGTAAAAATCTTCGAAAAATCGTAACTTTAACATTTTTTTACTCAAAAACTAAAAACAGGATCAACTTCAAATTTTGACAGGATATTCTTTATTATTGAAATAATAAGCTGTCAAAATGTGAAGAATCTATCATTAATTTGAACATTTTCTCCACAACAACCTTAAATTCCCCCATCGATTTAATTATTCATTAAAACATAAAGTTAATGAATATCAAATTTATTGTATCTAAGATGTCTCCATTCAATATATTATTATAATAAAAAAACACCATAACTAACTACTTGATTATCCTGTAATATTTATAGACGCACGTTCCCACTGTGTGGATATACTTACAAACAGTTAATACAGCTGTGTATACAATCAGCTGCAAAAGTCACGCTATCATTACGAAAATTGTATAATTGATTTGTGCCTTATTTATTCAGTTTTTGAAAAAATACTTCGTATAAAAATTGTTCATTATAAATATAGTAACAACTTTTATTCGAAACATTTTTCCGAAAACCGGATAAATAAGGCACACAAATCATGTATAAATGCGATTTTTGTATCCGATTGTACATCGTACATACTAAATAAAATACAAATAATAATAATAATCATAATTTTTATAATTTGATTGAATAAATGTATAAGAGGTAATAACTAAATAGATAGTTGTAAATGTACAGTACAGGTATCTACCTTACCAGCTAACAACCAAACCTATCTAAATGATATTTATTTATTACTTAAATAATAAATAAATAAATAAATATATTTATTAGAAATCTTATACTACAATACTACCAACCATTAGCTATCAAACAAAACTATCAATTGAATTGTTAAAATGACACCAGATAAATACGTACATGTCACATACAATATCAACATTACATATGCCATGTGTATGTGTGTACAGTTGTATGCAAAATAATTGAAGCATCACTACATTATTACATCATCATGCAAAGATGACCATAGTTTTTATATCGTGTGTGCTGCAACACTCGAACACATTGGACTTAGATGATATAGTACGAGATATAATCCATTTATGAAATTCTTCAAAATCTTATACATAGTACACTCCCGTTCAATAAAATTGAACAGACCTGAAATGTTAATTTTCTTACATTTCATAAAACTCCTCACTTTTGTAACTCTCTGTATAATTATTCATTTATAAACAAAGATAACTAGTATGTATATTTAATTATGAAAAAAGAAATGGAAGTATAGTAAACAACATTTACTACATGATTAATCAAAATTGTGAAAGAATGGCTCAAATCTGTTCAATTTTTTTGAACGGGAGTGTACATTCATAAAAATCCTCAATTATTTTTGGTCGTAAGTTAAAATGACGGGCCTAAAAAAAAGATATTTAAGAAAAAACCCGGAGATTTCGGGTAATTAAGGTTCCGCCGACAGAAATTAAATTTACCCAAAATCTCAGTTTTTTTCTTAAATATCTTTTTTTAGGCTCGTCATACCGGAATTTTATTTTATTAATATTTCTGTTGCGTAGTTGTTGTTTTTATTCGTTTTATTTTATTCCAAGTGAAAATTATCAAACTATATCCAAGCTTACGGGTTTCTCCATTAGAGCAATGCAATTAGAACTCGAGCTTTAACATTAAATAATTTATTAAAGTTTGTTTTCAAATATTTTTTTCATAAATTGAATATATACCGAGTATTTAAGCAATTAACTCAGTTAGTTGTTATTTTCATTTGTTTTTGATACAAGTTAGTTCAGTTTTGTTTGATTTTAAGTGTACACACTTGTAGTACACTGAGTATGAATATCAATATCTCTATATAGTACACCTCCTACTATTTAGTAATTATATAAAACATCTATCTCTAAGTATCAATAATATACAATCAATAATCAATAATGTTAATTTAATTATATTCAATACACAATACCATAAATAAATCATTTATTGACATTACATGTAAAATTAATGTTTCAATAATGTTGTTGAATATTTATTTTAGTATTATTTTATTTTATTATTATATTTCATATTAAAAATCATTATTATATTATTTTACAAAATATGTCATTTTTATATCTTTAAAAAATTATTCATTTAGTGATTTATTTATTATTGTAATTGTAATTTAATGATTTTTAATTAATTATTTAATTATTATGTGTTGTTTATATATATATAGTTAGTTTTTTTTTTTTTAAATAATATTCAAATAAATTATATTGTTATTTATTATATTTTCGATTCAATATATATAAATAATAAATATATACATATAAATCAGAATGAGGAAGTTGGAATTATATTAATGAAACGTTGCTAAGAACCCAATTAATCAATTAATATAGCATTAAAAAATCAATTTATTTTATGGTTGTCCTGACACATAAAAGACTGAATTATCAAAATGGTCAGTTATCAATACTAAACGGTAGGACCCGAAGTTGAAATGAATTTTTGTTTCTTGGGTGTTGGTAAAAGTGGAATAAAACTTGAAAAGTGAATTATATTATATTTAAGGAAGTTCACTCGTTACAGTCCATGCAAAAAGTATAAAATACAATATGATTTATTTACTTATATTACAACTATGCCAATTGAACATATCTAGTATAACATTTATAGTGTTTTAATATTTATGAGATAATTTACTATATGTGTTGTACAATGCAAGAATTGTTTTGACAGTGATTATAGATTATTTTTTGGGTTGAATTATCAAAAACATGTTTTAGCATCCTATGAAATATAAATCTGGAAAAGAATCTAGAAAAATATTTGTCAAAGTTCGGCTTTTAAGTTTGAATTTAAAATCACACCTTTTATGATCCTGATATTATAAATTCTAGTCATTATCTTCTGGTCAGGATTTTTCACCGTTGGTCATACGAGGGGTGCCGGCTCATTTTTGTGTTTTTTGGAAAAACACAAAAATTCTCAACAAAAAGAAAAGCGCTTTTTCTTATGATGTCCAAGCGAGCGAAAGCCAAGAACCCGTCTATCTTTTATATTTTAGGGTTAATTATAGAAAAATTGTAAAAAATGGTAGAACGTTATCTGTCACCATCACCTGGTCTAAAAGTATTTTATGGATTATCCGTCAGTAATTTAATGAACGCTACTGAGTATTGAGGATTTATGTTACTGGTATAAATACCCAGTACTATAAAAGTACTTTAATTATTATGGCAGCTTTGCATGCAAGCCTATAAAATTGTTAATTTGTCGCGGTATGCGATTAGTTTCTTATATTTATGATTTTACAATATCAAACTGATTGAATATCTAGAATAATTATTGTTTCATTTCACATATATATTATAGACCAGTCATATTAGACGTCTAAAATAGAAGGCACTTTATATAATGAACGGATTCGATACTGAGAAATAATTCCATTGTATGATCAATTCCAGAAAAATTATTCAATTAAGGATGTTCAACCAGCATGAAACCACTTTTCGACCGATTTTGTTTGTTTTTTTCTTCACAGGCTAAAAATAACATTTTCTAATAAATCTCGAAGTTTCAGAATTTTTGACCGTTTAGAACGCGAGATAATTAATAACAAAGTAAACATTCTCTCTTACTCTCTCTCTCATTAGAAATATGAAAAAAACTTCATGCCTGCCCAACTATTATCTATTGTATTAAAAGAAAATACTCGACAGAATTTAAAAAAAACTAAGTAAAGATAAATATTTTTAACGTTTTGTTTAAAATTATTTTTTATTTCAAAATTACATTAATTTGTATATATGAATATTGAATATATCTATGTGCTGTGTATGTGTGTATATGTATTTGTTCTAAAATAATAAAAACAAACCGGTTTTTTATCCTGCTTATATAAGACAGTCCTGGAACTACCTTAATTGTAAGTACGGGTTTTGTTTTGTATTAAAAGTTTCCTTCAGTTGATTTATACGCCTTATTCATTCAGTTTTTAGGAAAATGTTTTTGAATAAAAGTTGTTGGTATATTTATAAAGAACAACTTTTATTCGGCACTTTTTTTTCGAAAACCGAATAAATAGGGCACAAATTAATTATAAAATTTTCAATAAAGAACGCTACTATTCTGACTAAGGGTACAATTAAAACTTGAAGGGGGAAATATGTTGTGTGTTTATCCTAATTGTTTGGAGAAAACTATAAGAGTTAGGGAAATAACGATAAAAGTATCCCCCCTTGGTAAATTTTCTTTACGAATCCAGACAAACTATCAGAAATTCAAAAGTACAAACCCTTTCAAAATTATAATTATAACTCTAAATTATATCTCTAATACGCTTTACACTTTCTATAGAAATACTTGCATTAACAAAATTTTGGAAATAAATTTATAATCTAAAACAAGATGATGTTTCAAACTGTCAAAATTTAGAAAAAAATAATTATTTGACATAAATTTTCTATGCACTAAAACGATTTTTGGAGCTTTGGTAACGTCGAGTATTTCAACCAGCTATTTATATATCTATATATAAACACAAGGATTAAGGGCACCATTTTGCGAATGGGGAGCTAAGGCGATATCTAATCTGTAATAAAAGCGTGTGAATTTTAATGTTTTAAATATAAATTGTTTCTGGTGTAATGACTGGCCTAGTTTTGTTACTGGTATAAAAAAAAACGTAAGAAATATTCGATTAAATAAATCTCTAAAACATTTGTTTCATTTCTAAAACTAATAAATTTGTTTTCAATGAACTAATTTTGAATAAATAGTTCTCAGTATATATAATCATATATATATATATATATATATACTATATTTAATCTATATAAGGTATATATTTTATGTATATATATAAAATATGTAGACTAAACAAAATAAAATTATACTACATAGGTATGTAATGTGATTGTGTATGTATATCACACATTAAGTATATATACACAAGCATACAGGGTGGCCCATCCAAATAAACGATGTTGCCGTAATTAATTATAATCATTTATATTCGCTTCATACTGTACCAACAAGCTTAACATTGGGTGAAAAATAATTACAGATAATTAACATAAGGTCAAAAAATGATCACTTAACAAAAAGGGGCAAAATTGTGAATTTTGTGATTGTGAAGTTTATAAAAAATTATTTTTTACATATCATACCCAAATTTTTACCGATATTAGATAGATTGGTAGATTGTAAAGGCTCCATTATAAGGTCCATTGAGAGGCCTAAGGATATGAGGTTGTGAGTGGAGTAGAAGAAATTTTTGTGTATAGACTAGGAATTGGTAGAAGGAAACTGCAGAAAACCTTCTCAAGCATAGCCGGTTACTTCGTTCTTGTCCATACGCCGACAGTTTAGTCAATTAACCCACCCCTTTTTTTTTCTTAATAATTTACAAACTGCCGATGTCGGAATTCGAACCCATAACCTCCCAGTTTCCAAGTAGGCATACTGCGCAGACATAACGCCTTAGACCGCTAGGCCACTTGGACTGGTTACCGATATGAATGGAATTCGATTTGATTCCTATTATTTTTGATACAAGGATTTCATTTTTGTAACTGTGAATTTTGCTAGCTTTTATCAATGTTGAGATACGATATCGATATTTTTTCGATTTCAGAATCTATCTGAGATAAACGGGTTTTAAATATTTAAAAATGTTTTAAATATCCAGAGATTCCCTGGATAAAGTTTAATATAGACTTCAAATCAAAATTCCATCGAAATCGGTCAAAAAAACTATTTTTGTGGGTCTTAATAACACTATCAAGTTCAAAAATTTGTTCAAAATTTTGAAAAGTGATTATTTAAGAGATGACTTAGTTTGTTTACTTTTTATATGGGTCAAGATAAAAGCCGGTACTGATATTGAAAGCTGTTGACATATAAATAGTGACAAATATCTGAATGCTGTTTACGTCACCTCCGGTACATACATAATATAATCCTTATCAATATATATATATATATATATATATATATATATATATATATATATATATATATATATATATATATATATATATATATATGTATATATATGTATATATATATATATATATATATATATTAAAACAAGTAATGTGCTAAATAAATGTTTATATTTAATTAAAAATAAATTTATTTATTTATTGATTTAGATAATAGCGAAGCAAAGAGTAGGTAAGTAATTCAACACACACAACCCATAGCATCATAGCAAAAGTATATAGCAAATATAACAAAATAAATAAATAAAAAAACACCACTATAAATATTTTTATTTATTTAAAAAATAATTATAATAATATATATATATTAATAAATAGTCTTAAAGATGTACGAACACTAGATATAGTCCATTTATAAAATTCTTCAAAATCTTATATATAGTACATTCATAAAAGTCCACAATAATGTTTATTATTTTTTGTCGTAAGTTAAAATTAAAATTTAATTTAGGCCCGTCATACCGGGCCTAACAAAAAAGATATTTCAGAAAAAACCCGGAGATTTCGGTTAATTAAGCTACCGCGCCGACAGAAATAAACTTTACACGAAATCTCAGTTGTTTTCTTACATATCTTTTTTTTAAGACCCGTCATACCCAAATTTTATTGGATCAATCTCTTTATTAATATTTCGATTTTCTATTGCGTTCTTTTTTTTTATTTGTCTTATTTAATTCCAAGTGTATTATTATCAAAATATTATCAATTATCAAAATATGCCAACGCTCACGGGTTTCTCCATAAGAGAAGCAATGCATTAAAACTCAAACTATAACATTAAATAATTAATTCAAGACCCCCGTAACCCCCGCTGAAACTATTATATGCAATTGATTTATATGCACTTCAAGTACATGTAAACAAAAAATCAAGCCTTAATCATTTTGAAGCTTCAGTGCTCGTACATCCTTAAATATATTTTAATTTACTTTTTTTTTTAATTTAAATAATTATATAACTTTAACGACTTTGGTTGAATCAATTTTTATTAATCAACATTTTTTCATTAATTTTCTTATATAGGAGGAATGTAGTGTCTCATAATGTCATTATGTAATAGGGAATATGCATGAAAATTTTTTTTCCACTTGAATTGAAGCATGTTTACTTGACAAATATCAAGGAAAAATTACTTTTTAAATAACTTTAAAAATAAGCGAGATATGAATGACTGAAATTCCCGATTAGACAAAGAGGGTGATAGTCCTCTTGATATGTTATGTGACGTCATATTACACTTTCACCTTTTAAAATACACGTTAAACTCCGTTTTTAGTATTTTTGCAAGAAAGAGACAGATAATAATCTTTAAAAGCTTATAGCTTCCTTGATATTTGTCGGATTTTAATTTCGTTTTTAAATATTATTACAGTATTAACAGTATTTTCATATTCTGAAAATAAATGTGAATAAAAATTTTCATGCATATTCCCTATTGTTATGTACTAAAAATTGTTTAAAATTAAATCTATTTTTAACCCGACTTCAAAAAGGAGGATGGTTCTCAATTCGTCTGTATTTTTTTTTTTCATTCTAAGTTTAAGAAATTGGTTGGGAAGATATGAATGGGTAAAGTTGGACCAAGCATCCCCGGGAAATATTCATCGTTGAAACCATAAGAGAAATAAGTTAATGTTGAACAAGTTTATAACAAAAGTTGTTTATTTGTTCAAAAGGAACATTTTTTTTCACTTTACATTTTTTTTCTGTCTCTTACAGTTTCAAAGATGGGCAGTTTTGCCAATTTTGCCCAAGCATGGTCCGATTTCGAACTTGACCTTACTTTTATAGTGTTCACAGACGGACGGAAATGCAGAAAAGGCCGTAAAATCGTTTTACGCGCACGGTTTGTTATTTTTGCAGTTTTTTTTGTTAATTTATGTTTACATTTATTTTCTATATATTTATACATATTTATATCTTTTTTTATTACCTTTTATGTTTTCTTGTATGTATTTCTATGTAAATATATAAAAGTAGAATTTAATAAAACTTAACTATATAATTTATTATCTAATTAGTATTAAGTATTAGTGTAGAAATGTTAATCTATCTGGATTAATTAGGACCGGACTTGATCTAAATCATTGTATAAATCATAGCGATTCAAATAATAAAACTTATACCACATTAAGGTTGTTGTGAATCTGGTGAGGGAAAATAGGGGTGGTGAGTTTGTCCAATTAAAAATTTTGCGACTAAATCGTTCCAAATTAATTTAATTTTTGTAAAAAACATAAATATTTGTAGAAAAAAAAAAAAATTTTTAAAACTTATATCCAAAATTTCATTTTTTCGAAGTGTTTTAATAATTAAAAATATGTTTTTATGTATTTCGAAAAAGTTGCATGGTGATAAAACTAGATAAAAATAAATATAACTAAAAATAAAAATAAAATTAGATAAAAATAAATATAACTAAAAATGAAACTAGATTTAGAACATTTTTCGATCTACAGATTTAGTTATCTCGGAAACAAAAAACAAGATTAATTTTAAATTTGGTCCAGGTATTTATAAGACATTGATACATATTACGACAGTTTTTCATAACACTGACATATCTGGTTGTCGAGATATAGATTTTTGTATTCATGTTTTTACCGACGAGTCCATTTAAACCTATGTAAAAATCTCTTAAAAATCGTAACTTTAACATTTTTCTACTCAAAAACTAAAAACAGGATCAATTTCAAATTTTGACAGGATATTCTTTATTATTGAAATAATAAGCTGTCAAATTTTGAAGATCCTGTCATTAAATTGAATTTTCTTCTCAACAACCTTAATACTCGAAACAAAATCGTATATTAAATACTAGCTAAAAAACTCTACGTTGCCCGAGCTTCAAAAAATTCTTCTTGGAAATTTATGTCAAGTAATTATTTATTTCTAAATTTCAAACCGTCAATTTTTTTTTAATACTAAATTTATTGGCAAATAATTTATTTCCATTTTTTTTTATAATGCAGCTATTTCTATAGAAACTATAAACTATATTAAAGATCTGGGCCGTCAGAGAACGTTATAGCGGTCATTAAACGACTTATCACTTTGGAACGGTTTGGAGATTTGAACTTCTGATAGTTTTTCTGGAGGAAAATTTACCTGGGGTGTTTTCTTTTATCATTATTTCGATATATTCTATAGTTTTGTCCAAACAATTTGGAGGACAATCATATACACAACTAATATTTCCGATTTATAAAATGAAGTGCTAACTTTGGACAGTTCCATCTCTGGACATAATGAACATGTTTAGATTCGTCAACTGTAATTAACATAAAGTTCTTACAACTATTTCCGTTCTAAATAATATAATTCTTTGATTTAAATGAAGGTAACCGTAGTCATATAAATGTTAATTATGTATGTATGTATGTATGTATGTATGATGTTTAAGTTATTTTACTACTAACTTAAGGACGTTAGGTCATTTCATCAAAATGATAAAAATTACTCAAAATCAATGAAATCTTCTTGAAAGTACACTTTAAACAAGTGAAAATAACAATTAACTTATAAGTCAATGTCTGAAATATTCGGTAAGTAAAGAGTTCATTATCAATTCGTGAACTGTTTATTTTACGCACAAATGAATAAAAAATACAAAATACCAGTGAAAATAACAACTATATATATATATATATATATATGGTAATCAATAGTAATTACAGATGTTTGAGTTGAAATTGTGGCAAAACTATTCAGCTTATGAAAAAAACATAAGTTAAATAAGTTTCTATTACAAAAACATTTTTGAAAACAAGCTTTTTATAGTAAAACTAATTTTCTACAACTTTACTTCTTATGTATTTTTCGATTTTTTCAATATTAAGAGAGATTTGCCAAATTTTTTGTTTCCCCCTGGGTTTAGAGCCCTCTTTCCCCTTGTCGATTCTTGCCATGCTTACCATAAAAATGCATTGTCATCGAAACTAAACCAACATGTAAAAATTCAACTCAGTAGGATAAGAGGAAGTGGTTCTAATTCAGCTTGCAAGATTGGCCCGAACATACATACATAGCAAGTTAAATAAAAGCTAGTAAAAAGGAACATTTTTGTCTTTAAATTATTTTTATACTCGGTATATGTAAATATACGCAACGTATATTAAGTTTAGTCCCGATTTTATAACGCTTGAAAATATTGATCTCAGACATGTGCAATAGATGTTCATAAAATGGCCGAATTCGGCCTTTCTGCATTTCCGTCCGTCTGTGAATATTGTAAAAGTAAGGTCAAGTTCTAAATCGGACCACGTTTGGGCAAAATTGGCAAAACTGCCCATCTTTGAAATCGTAAGAGACAGAATAAAAATGTAAAGTGAAAAAAATGTGCCTTTTTAACAAATAAACAACTTTTGTTATAAACTTTTTCAACATTAACATTATCTCTTATGGTTTCAACGATGAATATTTCCCGGGGATGCTTGGTCCAACTTTACCCATTCATATCTTCCCAACCAATTTCTTCCAACTCAGAATGAAAATAGATTTAAATTGTTATTTTTTTTTTTTGTAAACTAGCGTCTATTTATTTCCATTGTTAGTATGGTTGCCTTTCGGTTATACAATGGCATCAAAAATGATAGTGAAATATCATATGCATAGCACTACCATAACATCTAAGGTAGCTCAGTTGGTAGAGCATTGGTCTAGAATGGCAGAGGTCGTGGGTTCGATCCCCATCCCTAGATGTGTATGATTTTTCATATCAAGCATTTGATGTCAAAAAATGTTAAAATAGATTTAATTTTTATCATTTTATTACAAAGTGTCTCATCAAACGTCCTTAAGTCACAATAAAAAAATACAACATTCAATTATTCAATATTAAATGTATCATTTGTATGAGATACAAATAATACAGGATACTAACATACCGACTGACCGATCGATAGATCGACCGATCCGATTACGGGAGACAGACGAGAGTAATGTACTTAAAAGTCACATTTATGTTATTTTAGCAATAAAATATAAATACATTATTTTTATTATTATTTTAAATTAATAAAAAAATTAAAAAAACCAAGTAAAATAATAATCTCCAGCACAACACACATTGTAAGAAAAATACCAGATTTAAAATATCAAATCATATAACTTAAGTCACACACAGTCTTATTATTGTATTCATTGATTGGATTAAAATTAAAACTACTTAAGTCATATATAGTCTAGGCGCAACAAGCAGACCATTACAGACCACAGGTAAGGTTCTTGGTTGAATTTGTTGAAGAAATTAGATTAATATAATAAATAATTATTATTTAAATAAATAATAAATAAGTGTTAAAGATATAATTGATCTTTATTAAATTGATTTATGACATATTATGTATTTATATGTAAATTATCAAAGTTGTTAACATTCAAAGCAACCGTGATAAAAGAGAGAAGTTATAGTTGTTAAGCAACAGATAAAAATGATAAATAAAATTATAATAATAATTTAATGAAAATGCGAATTCATAATACATTGACATCAAAGATAGTGAAAGATCATATGCATTCCACTACCATAATATCTCAGGTCAAACGCAGAGCGTTGATCCTAGAATGCCACAGGACGTCGGGTCAATTCCCATCGAGATGTGTCGGATTTTTTATGGTCAAGCATTTGATGGAAAAATAATCCTATTCTATTTGTAAAGATTATTAAAATAATTATTAAAATAATCAACGAGAACTTTAGATTTTTTGAAATTACATTTCAAATTTTACCCCAATTCCTAGAACATTTATTTGTAGTTTATATATACGTATTTCGACTACAACGTAGTCATCATCAGTATGAATTAGCTGATCGTAACTATCTCTGGGATATGGATTCAGAGATATGCTGCTTGTTGCTAATTTGGTGGTGCGTGTCTCACAATGATATTAAAAAAGTTCTGTCTTTTATACGATTTGACTGAGGGTATGATCTGACCCGAAGGATTATTTGAGTTGACTGACTAAAGGATTAGGTGTGTGAAGAACCCCACCTATTTATTGACGGTATCCTTTTGTGACTATGTGGCGTTGTTTTTGTCACTAAAGTGAGGGTATCGAAGCTAACCTTGATATAAAGGTATTCGATTTTTTTGAAAATGGTTTAATTTTATTAAATCAGAATTTGGAATTGGGTCATTGTCTAAATTCATTATCCGTTTTCTCAATTTGTATATGTAGATACTTTCGTATGTATCTAATTCTATGGGGTTTTGTATCGATTTCAGCATTGGTCCTAGAATGTCAGAGGACGTGGGTTCAATTCCGATCCAGATGTGTCGGATTTTTCGTATCAAGCATATGATGGCAAACGAATCTTATTTTATTTGATTTGTCTCTCACGGTGGTCCCTTTACTGGCATACATGTTTTATAATTTCTTATTAAAGTAGTCCTCCGACCATGGATAAATTTCCATGGATAAATACTTTTATTGACAACTATCTTGTATCCGCTGCTTCACTCGCTTAAAGTTATATCTCCGGCTCCCGTTATCGAAATAAAATACATTCTAGCGTCATGTACTAGTTTCATCAAAATCGGTCCAGTAGTTTTTACGTAATGCTCGAACAAAATAAACTATCAGATAATTCAACAGTTTTATAATAGTAGTGATAGTGGAAATAAAAAGTCTGCTTATGGTCTAAGATCCGGCATTAGTGAAAACCTTCCCTCATCTGTTAATTGAATGAAATAATTTTTAAAAGGCAGATAACAATATTATAAACGTAGGAGTGCAATGTCTGCCACCGTAGTCCTGCTGGCTATATCATATTAATTAATTAATTAATATGATATAGTGTCTTTATTTGTTGGTCGAACAAATATATTTGTCTCTCTCTCTCTGCGTAGAACATATTTTTTGAAAATTTTATGAGTGTGATATTATAAAATATATTTTATATAATAAATAAATAATTAAATTATTTGCAGCCTATATAAAAAAATTTTTAAGTAATAAAATTTTCAAAAAATGTGTCTTACGCAAAGAGAGAGTCAAATATATTTGTTCGAGCAACAAACAAAGACACTATATCTTATTAATTAATTAATTAATTAATATGATATAGCCAGCAGGACTACGGTGGCAGACATTGCACTCCTACGTTTATAATATTGTTATCTGCCTTTTAAAAATTATTTCATTCAATTAACAGATGAGGGAAGATTTTTCTAATGCCGGATCTTAGACCATTACCGAGTTAAAATTTAAATAATTACTTGTTTAAAACTCTACATTGAACATGTAACCTCCTAAGAATATATCTTTGATCGTTGATAATAATCAAATTTGACGGTGAACTTAACAAATTGAAACATTACGTTTTCTAAGGATTTTTTGGTGCTTTACTGGTTTTGTTCGAGTTTTTGAAAGTATTTTTGTACTTTTTCAGGTGCTTTACGGGCGATTTTGATACAACAGCCCAAACGTATAAGACACTGAAGAAATCTGAGAAAATATTGTAAGTGTAGCGCGCTTAGACTATAAGTATCCAGTATATTTACGTATGTAGTATTCCATTGACCAATGACCAGCTATAGCGGACCAGTACCAATGTAGAGTCAGTCCAGTCTACCTTGTATTTTATTTTCTTATAAATATGTTAAAATGATATAAATATGGCATAGAAAAATAAGTATGATTTATTATTTATAATAATTAAGTAATATAGTCCGGATGTTAGAGTCACTCTATCTTGTAGAACATGATTCAGTAATGTACTCTTTAGTTTATTTCATAATAATAAGACTTCCTTTTAGAAAATCTCAGGGTCGAATCACAAACTCCAAATATTTTCATCCGGTCCCAACTTTTACATACATCATAAACTATCGACCCGTTTTGATTTCACTAGCGATCTACTAATCATCTATAAATCATTCTCAAAAACAGGCCAAAAGGAGTGATAGTGACAGTCTTCGCGACATCATCATCATCCTATACAGGAACTTGATAAAAAGCTCTTCTGAAGTCAAAGAAAGAGAAATAACATTTTATTATGTAATTTCACATTGAAATCGTATACATGTGGAATTGAATATCTGTCAGGTACCATCATCGAATTTAGTTGACGATAATCATTTTGGATTTTAATCGAAACGTTTATTTTCCCTTATAAATAATGAATGTACGTTTGCAAGTAGTTACCGTGGTAACTCAGGCAAATTTGCAATGCACACAAATTAATATTTAGAATCGAATACATTACAATTACAAATCATCTAAATTTTTCTATGATCTTAAAATTGAATATTAATTGATTATGCAGATAAACTTTCTGGGACAAATTCTCTAAATCATGGTTAAAACCGTATCAAAATCGAGTTGTGGATTAAAATTTCAAATTCGCCCCATTATCTAGATTAGTTTTTGTATTATAAATACGTATTTCGACTACAAAGTCAATCAAAAAACGATTTCATTTCATTGATATAATATAATATATATATACATTAGCCTCTGGACTATATTAAAATTATATATCTTTTAATTTAATATATAAATAATAATTTAAATATCATATATATTATATTTATATAATTTATATATTATACTTTATATTATATTTTATAGATAAATACAGTTATGTATATACACGTTAGTTTAGACTGGTACAACTTGTACTGGTTCAGTCTCTCTAATTGTAAATAAGTAGTAGTATTCAACGTATTTAAAAAACTACTTACTATTTTTTATTTTTTTCTACAATAATTACGTGTGTTATTTAATTTAATTAACTTAAAAAGCAGCTTTGGTATGTCATTAGATAAAATCGGTTCACTAAAAAAATATCCTATATAAAATGTAAAATAATATTTATATGGTTCCGTAGCACAAATTTAGGTTAAAAGATCAAAAATCGGAATGTTTTTTATAAATAAACATAGGGGCATATCGTTACTTTGCCGGACCCTGATGGAAACTTTTTTTGGGGCCCTCTTATATAACTGAAAAAAATCTCAATATATACAACAATATATGATCAGTGACAGGAACAATATATAGTATTTCAGGAGAAAATTTATTACAATAGGCAATATGCATGAAAATTTTTGTTCACTTGAATTGAAGCATGTTTACTTGACAAATATCAAGGTAAAATTACTTTTTAAATAACTTTAAAAATCAGCGAGATATGAATGATTGAAATTCCCGATTAGACAAAGAGGGTGATAGCTCTCTTGATATGTTATGTGACGTCATATTACACTTTCACCATTTAAAATACACGTAAAACTCCGTTTTTAGTATTTTTGCAAGAAAGAGACAGATAATAATCTTTAAAAGCTTATAGCTTCCTTGATATTTGTTGGATTTTAATTTCGTTTTTATTAGCGAATTTCCTGAAAGGAAATAGAGCTATTGGTCCCGTACCGAAGTCAAAATTTCGAAAAAATTTCTTCAAATGTCCATCGATCTTACCTTGTAGATGTCAAAAATCACCATCTGTAAAATTTATATATATATATCTATGGACATATATATATATATATATATATACATATATATATATATATATATATATATATATATATATATATGTGTCTGTAATCACTCTAGCGGTCACAGTTTTCATTTTATCGGAATGAGATTTGGTATTTGAAGCGCTTTTTGTATTCAAAAGGTCAAGTTCGTTAATGGGTAAAATCGGACCAGGGGAAAGGGGGGTTTAGAGGGAGGGGGAAACACAAAATTTGACATATCTCCCTTAATATTCGAAAAATCGAAAATTTTATAAGAAGTAAAGTTGTAGGTATTAAGTTTTACTGTAATTTTGTTTCTTATCATTTTTTCTGTAACCCTAATATTTACAAAAATATTGACGGTTTAAGATTGAAAATTAAATTCCTCAATATCTCTGTACGCATTAGAGTTTGAGCAAAAATGATAAGGTGGTGAATTGTAGCAAACATGATTTTCTACAACTTTGTTTCTTATGCACTTTTCGATTGTTCTAATATTAAGAGAGATATTTTATATTTTGTGTTTTCTTCTATCTTTATGCCCCCTTTCTCCTTGACGTAAGTTATTTATTAATAAAATTGGTCATGCAAATACTAAAATCAGATACGACATTTCATTTTGATCAGACTAACATTGTGACCGCTAGAGAGTAGTTTACTTATTCCAAGGAAATTCGCTAAGTTGAAGCAGCTCCTGCGTAACGAATTTTTTTCTAAATTTCTGTATTCAAGTTCAATATAACAAATCAAAATACAAAATGTTTATTTGTACGTCGATACAGGGTGGCACCCATTATTTCATATTATTAAATCCACTAAACTTAAGGGGAAAATTGTCCAATTTTAGCAACACCACTAACTAGTTGGTAAGTGTATCCTGAAAGAAACACACTGAACTTACGATGCTCAGAAGTTAATTTTTTGTTAAGATTGTGACTGGCTCGCTTAGTTAACTTTTGACTCTGAACAGTTTACATAAGGTCCATTGTGATGCCTAAAGATGTGAGGATGTGACTAGAATGGAAGGAATTTTTGTGTATAAACTAGGAATTGGTAGGATATGCGGCTGCAGCCAACTATGATAGGAACTATGCCGATATTCATCTGGAGTTCGTGAACGAAACTACAGAAAACCTTCTCAAACATAGCCGGTTACTTCGTTCTTGTCGAAACGCCGACAGTTTAGTCAATTAACCGCCCCTTTTTTTTTCTTAATAATTGACAAACTGCCGATGCCGGGATTCGAACCCATAACCTCCCAGTTTCCAAGTAGGCATACTGCGCAGACATAACGCTTTAGACCACTCGGCTACTTGGACTGGTATTATTATACGATGCGAGAATATAATTTTTTCTAGAACTGATTCGCTTAGACTGTGAACAACTTAAATTAAATTTGTTTACTCAATAATAAAATTATTATTCAATATTGATAACATTTAAAGATTGTCGTGATTAACAGAACTATTGATATGTAAATGATAAAACATGACATGGTGTACGCTGCACATTCAATAGCGTACGTACATGTAACATGACAAATGGGATGACATGACATATGATATGACAGACAATATTACACACGACACTGCGCAACAACAACATTATCCGGACGGACGGACGGACGGACGGACACATCAAACTTTTAATACCATCACTATATCAAGTCAAATAAATCATTTTAAATAAATGTCGACAGAATATTAAAAAATTTGTATGATTATAATTTAGTTTTAATTTATCTATGTGAAAACTATTCTAGAAGTTCCAACCCAACTGAAATTCGTAACGTAGGAGCTGCGTCATTTAGTAAAATTGTAACCGTTAGAGTGGTTACCGACATATATATATATATATATATATATATATATATATATATATATATATATATATATATATATATATATATAAATCTCTCGTGGTTACAATTTTACTCCGATCAAAATGGTATTTGATAGGCAATAATAATATTAAAAAATTCGTTACGCAGGAGCTGCTTCAACTTAGCGAATTTCCTTAGAATACATAAATAACTCTCTAGCGGTCACAATTTTAGTCTGATCAACCTGAAATGTCGTATATGATTTTAGTATTTGCAAGGCTAATTTAATTAATAAATGACATACGTCAAGGGGAAATGAGGGCATAAAGAAAGAAGAAATCACAAAATATAAAATATCTCTCTTAATATTAGAACAATCGAAAAATGCGTAAGGAACAAAGTTGTAGAAAATCAAATTTGCTACAATTCTTTACCTTATCATTTTTGCTCAAACTCTAATGTGTACAGAGATATTGAGAATTTAATTTTAAATTTTAAACCGTCAATATTTCTGTAAATATTAGGGTAACAGAAAAAATGATAAGAAACAAAATTATAGTAAAATTTAGTACCTACAACTTTACTTCTTATAAATTTTTCGATTTTTCAAATATTAACGGAGATATGTCAAATTTTGTGTTTCCCCCTCCCTTTAAACCCCCCTTTTCCCCTTGTCCGATTTTACCCATTAACGAACTTGACCTTTTGAATACCAAAAGCGTCTCAAATACCAAATCTCATTCCGATAAAATGAAAACTGTGACCGCTAGAGTGATTACAGACACATATATATAAATTTTACAGATGGCGATTTTTGCATTCTACTAGGTAGGATCGATGGAAGAAATTTTTGCGAAATTTTGTCTTTGGTACGGGACCAATAGCTCTATTTCCTTTCAGGAAATTCGCTAATAATTAGAAAGAGGGCTATCGGCTAGTGTTTCACGAGGCACGAGGCACGAGGCGAGGCGAGGTTTTGGTATCACCTCGCCTCGCCTCGAGGTAGAATGTTGACCAGCCTCGCCTCGCCTCGTATGGGTTAGCTATCATCCTCGCCTCACCTCGCCTGAGGTAAAATTTTTACTAAATTTGAGTTATTTTGCATGAATGTACATAATATGGTTAAAAAAAACTTGTTAGAAAATAAATGTCTTTAAAACACGGAATATAAGTAGCTTAGTCTCTAAATTTTTATGACTCCTCGAATGAAAACGGTGAATTCAAAAAAATTTGACCTAAAAAAAATATTATGAAAAGATGAAATCCCGTGATGTTTTAAGAACTATATAAGAGGTTCTTCAAAATGCTTCCACGATTCCCAATGCGCAACCCATATACAAGTTACTATAAGTAAGTATAAAGGAAATTAAACTATTTTCAATTCTTTTAAATTTATTAATTTAATTATATATTTATTCATTGAAATAACAATAATGAAACCATACGGTATATAATATAGTATTACAGTATTATATATAAAATGAACAGACCCTCAAAATTTTGATTATTCTTGTAGTAAATGTTTTTTTATAGATACAACATTTTATTTTATTTTTATACGTAAGAGGAAGATATAACACTTAACATGTATTAACATTACATATATTTTTTAAATGCTTACACAAGAGGCGGGCGCAGACAGCTCGTCTGAGCCTTACGGGCTCTCCATAAGCTGGGTGAGAGTAAGTAAAGAAGGTATGTTTTGAAGCAAGACGGAACGATGTTTCAATACAGGTTGCCTACCGATTATTGCCCAATAATTTATTCAATCAATTTATAGTATATAGTTTTATAAAATATTTATTGTTTAAATAATATCTTTTACAATATGGAGAGATACACCAAAAAACATAATAATAATAATAATAATAATAATAATAATAACAAGAACAATAATGCGATGTATTCTCCATTATTAAATTCACTACTTTTATTTTTTTTGAAAAATAAATTATGCGAAAAATAATTTCCACTACTACAAATAGTACTTTTCACTTTTTCAATTCAAAGTAGACTAACTCGAAGAACTCAAATTCCCACTTTATGTAAAATTTAACTTAATTCATCAAATTCCCATGACACTATACTGAGCATACTCCATACGAAGAAAAAATAATTAAATCAGGTAAATAATTCTTTATTAGTTCTCGGATATGAATAGTAAAATATTTAGACAAATTATTTGGAATTTCCAAAACTATAATTCTATTTAAATTATCTTTTGCAAAAATTTCCCTCTTTTATTACAATGGTCCAGCGGTAAACTTAAAGGTTCAAAAGATTTATATATATTTTTTATATATTTATATTCATACACAAATATGATATATACTAAAAAGGTACATTTTATGACCCAAATTACCAGCCCAAAATTCCAGAGTATGTATTGAATGATTGTATGTATTATTTACTTTGTATAATAGTGACCATAAAAAAGATTTAGTATTATTATATTTTTTTCAGAAAATGTTTTAATTAAAAAAAGAAAATATTAGTAATTGGTAGGTTACCCTGTATTAACTCTATCTCTCTTCCCTACCTCTCACTCAGAGCTTGGCCGAGTCAACTCCTGCCCACCTCTGAGCTAAAGGATTCTGTAGACACCAGACGCCACACAGAAGGCTCACAACTTCTCCGCCGGGATTGCACCCAGGATTGGATTCAAGGTTTCGGACCCAAACATTCTATACCTGACATACAGGCCCTACAAGTGGGATCATCAGAAATCCCCAAATTATGAAGATGGTAGTTCAATCAACAGTGTCCTGTCAAGAGCCCTCACCATTTTGAGAATGTATAAAAAAAAAAGGACAAAGTTAATTAAGAATCGTAAAAATAACATTGTAAAAGATATTTATTTTGATATTTAACGATATTTATCGATTCGAACGTAATATTGATTTATGTCCTATTATTAAAAAGGTAATATTACAGACTGTTGATTTATGATTTGATTTAATGTTTGATTTTAAAATGTATATAAGATGTAGACAGACAGACAGACAGACGTAGGTAGAAGTCAGACTTAGGGTCAGTTTCATCAAACTTGGTCAGATTTGTGATCAGATGTGCTGTTTACATTAATTTTGTAATATTATGAAATATGCTTAAATTTTTTTAATTGTTTTTGTAAACTAGCGTCTATTTATTTATCTATTGTTAGTATGGTTGTCTTTTGGTTATATTATACCAACGGAAGTGACTAGCATTTATTTAATTTGACATTTAAGTAATATGTCATGGACAAGAACGAAGTAACCGGCTATGCTTGAAAACGTTTTCTGCAGTTTCGTTCACGAACTCCAGATGAATATCGGCATAGTTCCTAGCATAGTCGGCTGCAGCCCCATATCCTACCAATTTCTAGTCTATACAAAAAAATGCCTTCCACTCCACTCACATCCTCGCATCCTTAGGCATCACAATGGACCTTATAGTTGAAGAGTAGACAGCCTCTACAATCTATCTATATTTCTAACTAATATGTCTGAATATTATGAACAATAGGGAATATGCATGAAAATTTTTTTTCACTAGAATTGAAGCATGTTTACGTGACAAATATCAAGGTAAAATTACTTTTTAAATAACTTTAAAAATAAGCGAGATATGAATGATTGAAATTCCCGATTAGACAAAGAGGGTGATAGCCCTCTTGATATGTTATGTGACGTCATATTACACTTTCACCATTTAAAATACACGTAAAACTTCGTTTTTAGTATTTTTGCAAGAAAGAGACAGATAATAATCTTTAAAAGCTTATAGCTTCCTTGATATTTGTCGGATTTTAATATCGTTTTTAAATATTATTACAGTATTAACAGTATTTTCGTATTCTGAAAATAAATGTGAAAAACAATTTTCATGCATATTCCCTATTCTTTGACATCATCAAATGCTTTATATGAAAAATATGCCTTACTTTGTATAAGAATGTTAAATTTAAGGTTATACATTAAGGGCTGTCCAATCTTTTCTTTTTGTTGGGATATATTACTTTCCATAAAAAAGACACCGCGGTTTTTTGGAATATTTTATTATTTTGTCACGATTTTAGTAAATTTTTGTATTTCTGGGATATTTAGTTTAGTAGCCAAAAATATTAAATTGCAACAGCGTATACAAATTCAAAATTTTAGATTTAGTTAGTAAATATCAATAATTTGGTAAATATTACTTTCTTATGCTTTCATGCTTTGTGTCGAACTTTTAGAGAATAACACGCCATTTTATTTTCAATTAATCGGTTTTCTAGCTTTAGAAAATAATGAAACGAAATTTCTGGGTTTCTTCTTGTATTGGACGAACATAAAAATACTGAATATGAGATATTATTAAGGATATTCCAGCACTTTGTACACATATTATTGGCATACAGATACTTACACATACTATCAAATATTTCCCGTATCGGGGATCTGGCAACGTTGCTCTGTGTATATACCTATATATTATTATTGCTTATGTCAACAGTAACAATTCCCACTCTTTACTGGATGCAACTTAAGAGAGAATGGTGCACAGCGTTGTCAGACGCACTATTTACCATAAACGGAATGTGGTATAATTGAACAAAAATAATATTTTAAATTATTATATTTCGAAAACAAAACGGTAACACACGATTTTTTTTTTAAATTTATATAATAAATATTTATCTTTACTCTCTTTTTAAATTCTGTCGAGTATTTTTTCTAATACAACAGATAATAGTTGGGTGGGCATGAAGTTTTACATTCTTCTAATGAGAGAGAGTGAGAGAGAACGATAACTTTGTTATTAATTATCTCGCGTTCTAAACGGTCAAAAATTCTGAAACTTTGGGATTTTTTAGAAAACGTTATTTTTAGCCTGTGAAAGAAAATGAGCAAAATCTGTCGAAAAGTGGTCGTATGCTGGAACATCCTTAAATTATACAATTTGCAAAAAAAAACGCTGATAGAATTAAATATACATATACCATGTAAATTTATTTCTTATTTTGGGTTTTCTTGTTAGTTACATCATATGACCACCAGAGGCGCCTAGGTATAAGGAAGAATTATAATGGTTTATAAATAATATGTTTACAATTAAAAATATTATCTTCTAAACAAAAAACATAATATGCCGTTGCGTATGGGTTTGGCTTTGAGTGTCATATTACTTAAGTGCGACCCATGAGGTCCTTATAACCCAACATCCCAGTATGATAAACAAATTATTATTGTAATTAATAATACTATGAATTAATTGATGGTTATTTATAGATAGTTTTTTTTTACCTTCCTATAAGAAAGTTGTAATTGGTTTAATCGAACTGGAAATTTTTATCACACCTTTAAGTTTCAAGGTCTCCTTTTGCCAGAGTTGAACAGTACTTTAAGTAAAGTACTTATAAAAAGTTCTTAAAATCTTTGTAACATAAATCCTCAATACTTATAGTAATGTTATTTAAAGTACTGTTGGATAATACTTAAAGTACTTTGAATACAAGTACTAAGTGCTCACAGTTTAAGGTATTTCCAAACTATATCAGATGATCGGGTACCCGTGTGAAACGAACTATATAAAAAATTATATGTGTAAAAAAATATGTTGGTACTCCTGCACGTTGTTGAAAACAGCTGTCCGTTGTCGTCAGTGTTCCCATTCATCACATAACATATCATACATATAGTAATCATCATACATATACTAGTATATAATTTCAAACGACTTTCAAACAGCGCGTCGGTACTCAGGATGCCAACTGAACCATAAAAAATAATCTTCTGCTGCGGACATGGAAAAAATGCGTACTTTTTTACGCATATTTTATCAAAAAAACTTAACAACCCGTTGGTTATTCTCCCAAAGTTTTAACGAAAAATATTTCTAAAGAATTGAGTAAAGTATGTGTCGAATTTCATAACAACCGTGACGATATTGGGAGAGTTCGAACAGTAAAAACAATCGGAATCGTGCATTTTATCTCACCATGTTTATGAAGATGCTTGTTCAATTTCTCCAACTTACACAACGATTTTCTCAAGAAAGGCCATAGGGATAAATTCTCAAAAAAATTCAGCTGATTTCTGGCGATTCATTTTACTAATATTGTGAGTTTCGTGAAATTCTTGACAACCCAATAATAGTTTGGAAATACCTTAAGGACGTTCATTTGCTACGCTAAAGTCAAATGAGTACTATCTTTAATAAAATTTATTTAGGATTTTAAAAAAGGTGTAAAGTATGTCAATAATCTTACAACGAATTATAATCTTTTTTGTTTGTCCTAAATATTTTAAAAGTATTTATTGGAAAATACCAGGAAATTGTAAATTAGAAATTAATTTGACTTAATGTGACAGATCTGACAGTAAACTATGTTTTATATTTGTGTGTGTGTGTATATTATTTTAGTGTGTGTGGTCGCCAGTTTTCAAAATATGGTGGCAAAAACAAACCTAACAAAAAAGTTTTAATTTTATTAAATAATTAATTCAAATGTTCGGCAACACCATTTTTTTAATGCAATTATATAAACTGCATATTTTAAAGAATATTTATAAACATTATTTATTATCCTGTCTACTTTAATAATATAGTTATTATAATTTTAAGTTCAAAAAAATTCTGTTCTCCATAAGAAGCTGTGTTAAAAGTTTGATTTTTAATCGATAATTACTCTTTGAAATGATCGTCAACAGGTGTTAAATTTTTGAGGGAGAATTACTACTGAATTGAGCTATTCAATTCACTAAAAAAAAATTTTTTATCTACTATCAAGCTTCATGGATGAACGTCCTTAATGAAACTAAACATTATATTAGACGGGATAGATTGTAGACTTTGAATGAAATACAAAGTATGTTTATATATATATATATATATATATAAGATATTCATTGAATGTAACCATTTTAATAATAATTTATTATACCTTATAAGTTGACAAATTATTACCTGTATTAACTTTATGTTAGAAATAAACAACAACAACAACAACAACAACAACAAACATATATTCTTCAAATCAATACCTTCTTTTCTCCATATAATACGAACAACATATTATATTGACATCTGAACATAAACAAACATATAAACAAACATACAACAAGACAAAACATCTACTGAAAAATATACTGAAATATACCTGTACTGATGAATATACTGAATTTATATTTTATAAATTAAATACAAAATATTTATTTTATAATTTATAGAATAATATGCACGGTATGGTTTTTTTTTTTTTTTTAAATAAAATATCTAAACATTAGTTATGGTTATGGGTTAATGGTTTATATTTTACCAGAGAGAAATATCTCTGTATATAACTTTTGTACCAAAATTTCATATATATATATATATAACTTAAATGTCATATTAAGTAAACACTAGTCACCTGAAATTATACTTCTTTTTAAAGAATTTATTAAAATAATATTAAATAAGGTCAATAACACTATTAAGACACAAAAGTTTAATAAAATGATTCTAGTAGTGAAAAACTACAATAGAAAAATTATATATTGGATTTAAAACCAATGATTCTACATTTAATCATGGTCGAACAGAACCAACGTCACTTGTTACGGTCAAATTAGAGTTTGAAAGACTGTCATTAAATCCATTATTTACATTAGATTCAGAGTTAGTGAAATATTATCAAGACCAGATCAGGTTTATCAATCTATACATTTAATACATAAAGTTTACGAGCCCATAAAAATGATATCATTGATAATATGACTCGTAATACAAAGATTCTTCTTTTATCAGAAACATGGAGTAATAATGATGAAGACATTCCTGTACCTAATTTCAACTGTATAGTTAAATTTAACTGTTATAATGTTCTAAATGGCTGGCGGTGTAGATATTTACTAAAATAATAACGAGTATTCATTTTTCGTTCTAAAATGTATTGAAAAAACTGTTTCTTATAATTCCATAAAGTATCGATATTCGAAATATCAACCCTGTAGCTCTTTTCGTTCAAAAGATACAGCACCTAGTAATAGTAATAGTACTGTAATGAGAAGTCCAAATGTGTCTCTTAAACTCGGCCTTGCGCACTACCGTACTCTAGATAATATTGTCTTATCTTTCAATACCCAAAAATCATAGAAAATTATTGTTCACTGCAGAGTAGGGTCACTTATGTGACTGACAAACTTGTTGTCTGTTTTGCTAAGCATCTAATATATGTATGTATAAATTTAGTCTTTTTACTGAATTACACACAATTTTTACTAAACGTCTCCCAATCCCTTTACAATAGAGCAGGATAGAAAACTGTATAACATCGATAGAGCATGTGCTACATCAGTCGAGTGTTTTATCAGCGATTTGTTACATGCTGAAAATACACTCTGATCGTATCCTCATAACGCGCCAAAAGATTTATAACTTTAAAAAAACACTTATTGAATTATTAAGGATGTTCCAGCACACCACCATTTTTCGACAGATTTTATTTTTATTTTTTTCACAGGATAAAAATAACGTTTTCTAATAAATCCCGAAGTTTCAGAATGTTTGACCGTTTAGAACGCGACATAATTAATAGCAATGCTATCATTCTCTCTCACTCTCTCTCATTAGAAGCATGTAAAACTTCATGCGCACCCAACTATTATCTGTTGTATTAAAAATAATACTCTACAAAAAAACTAGAATAGTAAAGATAAATATTTATTAAATAAATTAAAGAAAAAAAATAGCATTTTACCGTTTTATTTTCAAAATATAAAAGTTTAAAATAATTGTTTTTTCTTCAAAATAACATTATTTTGTATATGTGAACAGTGTTTGTGTCTATGTGTTGTATATGTGTGTTTATGTATGTATTCTATAATAAAATCAAACCGGGTTTTTTGTCCTGATTATATAACATAGTGCTGGTGGTACGTCCTTAACTTCGAACTAATATGTCAGATGACAGTATTGTTAATATGTACATAAAATTTGTTTCTACTCTATACCATATTCTCTTTGATCTTACATATCTCTGTGTACATATTCTACATATTATAAATGTAATATGTTTTTTAAAAAAGATACATTTTTATATTTATTTTGTTTTGTTGGTACCTAGTTTTAGGACCAGATACCTACCTGTCCACACTCAGGTTTCTCTATCTGTTTAAAATGTAATTCTATGATTTCAAATACTTCAAATAGTTTACTTACTTACACGTTTAATGTCATTTGTTATTTTTTTTACTTCTATATATAAAGACTACCTACAACAGAATATGCGTACAGAGCCACTGAAGCCAATCATAATGATATTAATTAGGGAACACGAACCAGTCCAAGTGGCCTAGCGGTCTAAGCCGTTATGTCTGCGCAGTATGCCTACATGGAAACTGGGAAGTTATGAGTTCGAATCCCAACATCGGCAGTATGTCAATTATTAAGAAAAAAAAAGGGGACGATTAATAGAGAATATGCATGAAAATTTTTTTTCACATTTATTTTCAGAATATGAAAATACTGTTAATACTGTAATAATATTTTAAAACGAAATTAAAATCCGACAAATATCAAGGAAGCTATAAGCTTTTAAAGATTATTATCTGTCTCTTTCTTGCAAAAATACTAAAAACAGAGTTTTACGTGTATTTTAAATGGTGAAAGTGTAATATGACGTCACTTCACATATCAAGAGGGCTATCACCCTCTTTGTCTAATCGTGAATTTTAATCATTCATATCTCGCTTATTTTTAAAGTTATTTAAAAAGTAATTTTACCTTGATATTTGTCAAGTAAACATGCTTCAATTCAAGTGAACAAAATTTTTCATGCATATTCCCTATTGAGTAATCTGTCGGCGTATGGACAAGAATGAAGTAACCGGCTATGCTTGAGAAGGTTTTCTGCAGTTTCCTTCACGAACTCCAAATGAATATCGGCAAAGTTCCTATCATAGTCGGCTGCAGCCGCATATCCTACAAATTCCTAGTCTATACACAAAAATTCCTTCCACTCCACTCACGTCCTCACATCCTTAGGCATCACAATGGACCTTATGGGCGAAGTGTATCCCGTCTAGGGCAGCCCCTATAATCTGTCTATCTTTCTTTCGTTTGCTTTTCGGTCGAATTTTTATTTCCGTAGGCATCTTACGTAGGTATCTTTTTATTCACGTAGGCATCTTACTGATGAGTCCATCTATGCCACCATATAACACATATAATATGTACATATGTGTACATATTACTATGGAATACCGTGTATTCGGATATACCGGGTTTTCGATTTACCACGGTAGGTACAACCGGAGGTCAGCCCGGTAAATCGAGGTTCTACTGTACAAATAAACAAAAATATTGTCCATTGCTGAGTGCTTATGTGACAGCTACTTCTAATATAGATTACAGTCTTGTATATAGAGGTTATTTGATTGTTTTACACCGGCATATGTTGTGTTGTGTTTTTTTTTTTTTTGAAAGAAAACATACGAGTAAAGTTAACCTCTAAATAGTACGACGTAGCCGCGTCCGTTATTATAATGTTATTGATGGGAAAGTATTTATTATTTGATGAATATTTATTTAAAAAATGAAGTGAACGAACACTTCAATATGGACGTACTACGTCCACAGACAGACAGACAGACAGACAGACAGACTGACTGACTGACCATACATACATACATACTCCATACACGTTAAAGTTTAAGTTAAAGTTATATAGTATAGATAGAGTATTTTAATGTTTGATAATTATATAAATAAATAAATAAATAAATATAAATAATATATATTAAGTAATGTGTATATAATGAATTGTTATATCTACAATCTACACAAGCATCAAGTACTAGCTAGAATACATAGAAAATGATGATGAAGAAGTACTATACTCACTTATTATAGTCAACTAACTTATGTGTCTAGTGTACAGAGTGTCACACACACACACACATAATAATGTACAGTCTTTAGTTTACAACTATTATATTGTTTTAGGAAGTTCAAGGCATTGTCTTGTATAATCAGGATAAAATCCGGTTTGATTTTATTATAGAACAAATACATATACACACATATACAACACATACATCTATGTATATATACAAATTAATGTAATTTTAAGATTAATCGATTTCATTTATATTTATCTTGACTATCCTAGTTTTTTTTTTTTTAATTCTGTCGAGGATTTTTTTTAATACAACAGATAATAGTTGGGCGGGCATGAAGTTTGACATGCTTCTAATGAGAGAGAATGAATATATATATATATATATATATATATATATATATATATATATATATATATATATATATATATATATATATATATATATTTTATATATATATATATATATTTTATATATATAGACAGAAGGTTACCGCAAATGGGTCACTAGCACCTAGACCCAGGTCCCGGTCCTCTGTGCCCTCCTTCAAAACAACCTGTCACCCGAAGGCGAGAGGTCTCCGGGTAAGAGGTGCTATTTTAAGCAGATGAAGCTATAAGATTTTGTCAAGGCCTAACGCCAAACAGAAGGCCCACAACTTGTCCGCCGAGATTGCTTCCAGGATTAATGGATCCAAAATTTCGGACCCAAACATTCTATACCTAACACCCTGCAGGTTCCTGCAGGTGCATATAACATGTATGTAGGTTTCATCGTCCTCCATACAGGCCCTAAAAGTGGGATCATCAGAGATCTCCAAGTTATGAAGGTGGTAGTTCAATCGACAATGTCCTGTCAACAACCCCACCACCCTTTTCAACTGCATTCTATTGAGTTTCAACCGAGCACAGTCGAATGGCCTAGCTGTGCTTATGCACAACTTGGCCTGTCGCATGCCCCGCGCAATGTCCCAGTAATCCAGATGAGCTTTGTTGCAGCCACCTCTATATTCAGTAAAATTACGGAGCATCTTGCTTTGGGAATGATAGGCTCAGGTGAAAGGAGCTCTTGAGATGACCCCTCTCGTGCCAACGAGTCCGCTACTCCGTCCTCTTTAACGCTAGATTGATCCAGTACCCAAATCAGTCTGACCGTGTTATTCAGTGCCAAGATATGGGAGAAGTGAATCTCGTCAGACTGAATTGAAGGGGGAGTACAATGGACCATCGAAGGTCGAAGTGCATTACTTTGTATACCCCCAAGATGTATCTATCTATCTATCAGTAAGGACACACTGTACCACACAGTATCTTGTGTACCCGTGTAGCAAAGAAATATATTAGATAAAACATTACAAATATTCTAAATATGTTTTATTTATTTATTTATTAAAAAGATGGTGGACATTTGAATTATAGTGACTGATTGTGAGTTCTTCTTAATATCTATCTATCTATCTATCGTCCTCGTATCGTGTTCGCATCGTATGGGAACGTAATCAGTAATGTATACTCCCGTTCAATAAAATTGAACAGATCTGAATCGAATCAATCTCTAACAATTTTGATTATTCTTGTAGTAAATGTTTTTTTACTAGACTTCCATTTCTTTTTTCACATTTAAAATATATACTAGTTTTCTTTGTTTATAAATGAATCAATATACAGAGAGTTACAAAAGTGAGGAGTTTTATGCAGTGTAAGTAAATTAACATTTCAGGTCTGTTCAATTTTATTGAACGAGAGTGTATATTGTTATATGTTATATGTTATGTTACCTATTATTTAAATAAATATTATTTTGAGTGTCATTCATTCAAACATAAAACACTTCACTCACTAATAATAAATACTTTATTTTATTTTTTATTTTTATTTATTAAAATGAAGTGCAGACTTCACTTCACTTCATACTGGACAAACACACTTCAAATCACCACATTCAATTATTATATATTATTATTATTATTATTCTTATTCTATATAATATATTCAAATTCAATCAATCTATTAAGTTATATGTGTAAACCAGTACATGTAGCCGAGCGGTCTTAGGCGTTATGTCTGCGCAGTATGCCTACTTGGAAACTGGGAGGTTATGGGTTCGAATCCCAACATCGGCAGTTTGTCATTTATTAAGAAGAAAAAAAAGGGACGGTTAATTGACTAAACTATCTGCGTATGGACAAGAACGAAGTAACCGGCTATGCTTGAGAAGGTTTTCTGCAGTTTCCTTCACGAAGTCCAGATGAATATCGGTATGGGAATATATGAATATCGGTAGACGGCTGCAGCCGCGCATCCTACCAATGGGGAATATGCATGAAAATTTTTGTTCACATTTATTTTCAGAATATGAAAATACTATTAATACTGTAATAATATTTAAAAATGAAATTAAAATCCGACAAATATCAAGGAAGCTAAAAGCTTTTAAAGATTATTATCTGTCTCTTTCTTGCAAAAATATTAAAAACGGAGTTTTACGTGTATTTTAAATGGTGGAAGTGTAATATGACGTCACATAACATATCAAGAGGGCTATCATCCTCTTTGTCTAATCGGGAATTTCAATCATTCATATCTCGCTTATTTTTAAAGTTATTTAAAAAGTAATTTTACCTTGATATTTGTCAAGTAAACATGTTTCAATTCAAGTGAACAAAAATTTTCATGCATATTCCCTATTCCTAGTCTATACACAAAAATTCCTTCCACTCCACTCACATGCTCACATCCTTAGGCATCACAATGGACCTTATGGTCGAAGTGTAGCCCGTCCAGGGCAGCCTCTACAATCTATCTATCTAAGTTATATGTGACAATATGAATAATTTGCACACTGAATACTGTGTAACACACTGTACTCAGTTAGTTTTTTTTTTTAGAAGTATGTTATATACGCCGTCATTTTGGCGACCAGTGGATACCAATATGAATAAGATCAGGAAAATTAGGAGCCTTTTTAAGACCTACAACCCTACGAGTACATTAATTTGATGGATCAGTCATAAGTATAAGTCAGCGTAAACCATGAAGTGTGTGTTAACTTATGTACGCACGTAAGAAGATAAACTTCGTTTTAAATAATTTATTAAAATAATACTAAAACAGGTCAACACTACTATTAAGACATAAAAGTTTAATAAAATGATATCGAAGTGAAAAACTACAATAGAAAAATTATAAATTGTATCTAAAACCAATAATTCTACATTTGATGATGGGAGAACAGAACCAGCATCACTTCTAACGTTCAAATTAGAGTTTTGAACGACTGATATTCAATCCATTATTTACATTAGAATCAGAGTTAGTGAAATTTATCAAGACCAAGATTAGTTAATCAATATATACATTTAATATACAAAGTTTACGAGCCCATCAAATTGATATCATTGATAATGCGGCTCGTAACTCTAACATTCTTCTTTTATCAAAAACATGGACTTATAATAATGAAGACATTCCTGTTCCTAATTTCAACTGTATAATCAAATTTAAATGTTCTAACGTTGTTGTAGCTGGCGTGGTAGCTATTTACCAAAATAATAACGATCATCCATAATGTATAATATTGTCTAGTATTTCAATATGCAAAAATCATACACAAAATTATTATCCACTGAAGAGTTTCGCTAAGCATCACATGCACGTATATATAAATTTATAACATTTTTTACTGAATATCTCCTCCAAACACTGGGCAGAAGAGCAGAATAGAAATCAGTGTTAAATCGATCAGCCAATTGCTATATCAGTCGTGTGTTACTGCAACGATTCGTTACATGCTGAAAATACACTCTGATCGAATTCTAATAACGCGCGACTATATGCGATGTAGATTTTTTCGAATTTCTTAAAACAGATTTTTATTAGATCTAACTTCTTCTATTGGTAATCGTCATGTTTCTAAATATATCAGAGATATTTGATTTATTAAATAAAACCTAATATTTTTTGTATACCGAATAGTAAAATAATATTAATAAAACCATAAATAATCAATATTATGTAACGCATTAGTGAATGAAACAAATTATATATTGATTTTATTGAGTTTTCACCTTTATTTAAACGACTGCTTCGCTACGGGAAGCCTTGATACAAAAAAAAAATGTATCATAAAAAATTTCGATTTCATATGCGGCTGTATACTATACGGATAAAATGCATGAAATCAGAAAGATAAAAGTTATGTTAACTTTATAGATATTAATAAAAGATCACATAAACAGTTAAGTAGAGAGGAGCTTGGCTACTTTTATTGAACCGTATGTGTTGGAAAGCATTGCCAATAGAGAATCAATGTTAAATATAATTTACTGTAATAACTATACACAATATGCTTAATAAAGAAATAAAAATAGTGCGGGTACTCTTTAGTATGTCTGTTGTGTATGCTTGCTGGACTGTTTTGTACTCAGTATGCATTAACATGTAATAAGAGTGGGTTAAATATGTCCATTGTTGTCTTCATAAGCTTAGCCATTACTTCTAACAATTGAAAATTCTTTTTTGAATATCCCTTATTATTTGTATGTGGAATGTTTGAAAATAAATGATAGAATTCTATTAACGATATAACATAAAACAACAATCCACAAAAATTAAAAGAAAAAGAAAACCCCAAAAAGAAAAAAATAATAGAATTCCGACATTAAAAAAAATGTTAAACCAAACCGGTTCGAATATTCCTCCATTAATTACTGAACAATATCCGAACGATTGTAGAAATCTACCCGGGTATTTTCTAGCACTTGAGGAGAAATATTCGCACAATTGTCAACAATTCTTTGCCTTAATTGTTGCAAATTTTCAGGCCTATTCCGCGAATAGATCTGTGTTTTGAGAAAACCCCACGAAAAAAGTCGTTAGGAGATAGATCTGGCGATCTGGCTGGCCACTTGCAGGTTCCAAAACCACTCATAAGACGTTCCTGGACTTTTTGTTCCAGGAACAGCCTTACTATCATGGCATTGTGTGCAGGGCAACCATCTTGTTGGAACCATACAGATTCCGGGTCTAAATTAGGAATAGCTCTAACAGTTGGCAAAATATTATTTCGTAACAAACTCAAATATTTTTGAGAATCTAAAGATCCGTCAATGAAGAATGGTCCTATAATATGGTCACCCAATATTCCAGTCCAGACATTCAGTTTCAGTATGTATGTGTATGTATGGTTTTATAGTAAATATTTTATTTATTTATTTAACATTGATTCTCTTTTAGAAATACTTTTGAAAACGGTCTGTATATATAAATAAATATATATTAATGACATTTATCAATCATTTTAAAGTTTTACCTACAGCAGTCATGTCATGACTCTTAACTCTAACTGCTGCTTGATACACAATGTCATGTCATGTCATGTCATGTCATGTCTCTCATATCATGTTCTTTTAAATATATCAACTAATTTTTAATTTAAATTGTATATAAATAGTTAAATTAACGCAAACTGTATTTTATTACGATCTTTTAGAGGTTTACATTTCAACTTCAATCCATCCATATTCAATTAATATTATTTCATTAGCTAGCTTTGGAAAAGAATGAAATTTTTGGGTTTCTTCTTTTATTGGTTGAACATGAAAGCCATGGAGGCTATATAAAGGAGATATAACTCATACGGGAAAATTGACAAAATATCGCAACGAATTGGGAGAAATTATATTTACTTTTGATGCCGCTAGGGTCACTAGTTTTTGATAGGAACTCATCCTTACCAAAGTGAATATAGTATAATAAATAGAAGTAAAGTAAGCCAAGTAACTAGTTTTATTTTGAAGTGATCATTTTGAAGTACACAATTTAGTTAAAAAAATGTATTCAATAAAAAACCGTTTAAAAAACATTTAAAATGGGAAAAGTATGTGCAGTAGACAATTGTAAAAGTGGTAGTGCTTGTGACAATAAGCAACTGGATCAATTGGGTTTAAAAAACCAGGACTTTTTAAAGTACCAAAAGCTAGTATAAATATTCCAAAATTAATTAAATTGTATGACATTATATTAAATATTAATTTTCAGCATTATTATTAATAAATAAAAGTTTAATTTAATATCTGATTCAATAATTTCTTTCATTTTTACAATTCCAACATTACAGGTTACTATTTAATTATTTGATGTTTTTTTTTTTTTATTTTTATGTAATTGTTTTGCGAATTTTAACTATCACTTCAACTTCAACTAAATCCTTATTGAAAAATTGAAATTACTTATCATTTATTTAAAAAAATATTTTATTGGAAAAATACTTTGGCTGGAAATAATTTTTTTAATACTATAAATACGTAATGTTTTTCAATTAAAACTCGCGCCTTATACTCTCTGTTTTGTTTTCGGTGCCGAAGGAACACTACTGACATCTTATTTTTGCCAATTATTTGTTTACATGGAGTTATGTATCCTTGTTTAGTGTCTATGATGAAAGCACTGAACAATATCGAAAGTTTATTAAATTAGCTTAAAAAACACTTACAGAATTAAATTTGAGTTACACAGTTTTTTTTTTAAATCGTGTGTTACCGTTTTATTTTCAAAATATAAAAGATAAAAAAATTTTTTTCCATTAAAATAACATGATTTTATATATGTGAACAGTGTATTTGTCTATGTGTTGTATATGTGTGTTTGTATGTATTTGTGCTATAATAAAATCAAACCGGTTTTTTTGTCCTGATTATATACCACAGTGCTGGTGGAACGTCCTTAAGGATTATAGACATCAGAGAGATTTAGAAAAGAGTAGAAAGATTCACATATATACCATCCTGCAAATACACTAGCTACATCTATCGAGTCAAAACCTCAACTAATCAATAACAAACACAATAAATATAATGAAAGTTAAAGAACGTAATCATAAATCTTACGAACGAAAAGTATTTAATATGAAATTAAATTTAAAAAAAAAAAAAAAACGTTGATAATTAAATATTGATAATAAAAAAAATAATAAATATTTGTACTTACATGGAATTTAATGTACTTATAATTTTAATTAAATACAAAACGTAAACTAACTTAAGTTAGATGAGTTCAGTTAAGTAAGATGATGATTTGTACCTATACTTTAAAATAATAAAATAAATAGTTATCATATTTTAAATGATTTTAATGATCGTGTGAAATTATTATTTTTAATAAATATAAATATGTGTGTATACTTACATACCATTTGAAGAAGATAAATATCGTATCTATCTACGTATCTCTCTACGCTACGTATCGTATGTATGGTATGTATCTAGATATTATGTAAATATTTGGGTACCTACTTACAAATATATATATATATATATATATATATATATATATATATATATATATATATATATATATATATATATATATATATATATACTTTTTTTTTTAAATAAGAGAAAATATATTTATTTAAACATTCAATAACAAAATACCACATAATATTATGTACAATACTTGATATCTTATTTTTATTTCTTCTACTCGAGGTAATCCACCCAAACGTTCCACACTTTGGGTCTATTCATTTTGGGCGCTTACACGTTTATAAACGCAATTTATTGGCGTTCGTATTAGCTTATGAACGGTTATACCATAGAGACTACACAAGGAGACCGAACTCAAACGGGAGAATTGACAAAATATGGCAACGTAATGGTAGAAGTTATATTTAGTTTTTGTACCACTAGCGTCGCTAGTTGTTCATCCGTACCGAAGTGAATATAGTATCATAAATAGGAGTGAAGTATATATTTGTCATTTTGTTAGACTTATTTATGGAATTATATAAGACTATATAAGACTTATTATCCTTACAAACTAATAGGGAATATGCATGAAAATTTTTGTTCACTTGAATTGAAGCATGTTTACTTGACAAATATCAAGGTAAAATTACTTTTTAAATAACTTTAAAAATAAGCGAGTTATGAATGATTGAAATTCCCGATTAGACAACGAGGGTGATAGCCCTCTTGATATGTTATGTGACGTCATATTACACTTTCACCATTTAAAATACACGTAAAACTCCGTTTTTAGTATTTTTGCAAGAAAGAGACAGATAATCTTTAAAAGCTTATAGCTTCCTTGATATTTGTCGGATTTTAATTTCGTTTTCAAATATTATTACAGTATTAACAGTATTTTCATATTCTGAAAATAAATGTGAACAAAAATTTTCATGCATATTCCCTATTACTGAACTTTAAGATTTGCCATTTTTTAATGGACACAATCGTTTGTTTCTAAAATTTATTTTGGTTTGAAAAACCGCGCCACTGTAGAGGTAGCAGTATACTGAACTGCGTTCCGTTTTACACAGTGTGTATTCCGTAATGGTAGCATCAATAAATTGTAAGTTGGCATCACTTAAAAAGGAGGGGTAGGGATGGATAGAGCTATGTTCCACCATCATAAACATCATCAATCATAAATCTTCTGCTGTAAGAATCATGCAATGACTGAGAAACAAAAAAATTAAATAAAATTGAATAAAAACAAAAAAATATATTTTAATAAAATATAGCGATTGATTTAATAAGATTTTGTTTAATAACAGATAAGCTTTAACTATTATTATATTTTAAGTATAATTTATAAATAAATAATACAAATGATTCCTCTATCATTACAATAGCATACGTCAAACGACTTTTGAAGATGTTTATGATGGTGGAACACAGCTCCATCCATCTTTACCTCTCCTTTTTAAGTAATGCCAACTTAAAACTTATTGATGCTATCATTACGGAATACACTCACAGTAACCAGTATAGCTGGATATAAAGGAACGACTTCGCAGTATACTAAATTGACGGCATACCTTACAGTGCTCGCAGTGTATAACGGAACACACCCTGTATTCTTTGAGGGAAGTATTTCATATATGATTTTAGAGCATTTTTATATATTATCTCTATGATTTTTCTGAGCAACGCCATCTTAATTTACTGCTATTTGATGGACAAATTTGATACACAAACTTATTAGTGTTCCTTATCTCTAAGGAAACACCAAACGAATTAAAAAGGAAACACCATAAAGCGTTACAATAGAACATGATCGAATGAAAATGCAAATACCAGAAGAAAGTGTTACAATGGAACAGGGAGTAATTAAGACTATTGAAAGGGAAATTCCAGAACAAAGTGTTTCAATGGAACTGGAACAAATTAAAAAGGAAATACCAGAAGAAAGTGTTGCAATGGAACAGGGAGTAATTAAGACTATTAAAAGGGAAATACCAGATCAAAGTGTTTCAATGGAACTGGAACAAATTAAAAAAGAAATACCAGAAGAAAGTGTTACAATGGAACAGGGAGAAATTAAGACTATTAAAAGGGAAATAACAGAACAAAGTGTTTCAATGGAACTGGAACAAATTAAAAAGGAAATACCAGAAGAAAATGTTACAATGGAACAGGGAGTAATTAAGACTATTAAAAGGGAAATACCAGAACAAAGTGTTTCAATGAAACTGGAACAAATTAAAAAAGAAATACCAGAAGAAAGCGTTACAATAGAACTTGAACGAATTAAAATGGAAATGCAAGAAAGTGTTTCAATGGAACAAGGACGATTTCATGGCAACGAACAGTTGTTCCCAGACAATTATGGAAACATAAAACTTGAACGGCAGCTGAATACAGAAGTAATTATTAAAGATGAAATATTTGATAAAAATGATTCAAAACGTGATCCACTTCATATTGACCACAAATCTTTTTCTTGTGGCGTTTGTGATAAAACATTTACTCGACAAGGTAGTTTAACTGTTCATAAAAGACTTCACACTGGAGAAAAACCATTTTCATGTGAAGTTTGTAATAAAACATTTACTAACCAAAGCAGTCTAGTTTATCATAAAAGACTTCACACTGACGAAAAACCATTTACATGTGAAGTTTGTGATAAAACCTTTACTACGCAAAGCAGTTTAGTTTATCATAAAAGACTTCACACTGGAGAAAAACCGTTTGCTTGTGATGTTTGTGATAAAAAATTTAGTCAAAAAACACCTTTAGTTAATCATAAAAGACGTCATACTGGAGAAAAACCATTTTCATGTGATATTTGTGATAAATCATTTAATCAAAAAAGTAGTTTAGGTTTCCATAAAAGACTTCACACTGGCGAAAAACCATTTGTATGTGAAATTTGTGATAAATCATTTAATCAACAAGGTAATTTAGCTAATCATAAAAGACTTCACACTGGAGAAAAGCCCTTTTCGTGTGATGTTTGTGATAAATCATTTAATCATCAAGGTAATTTAGTTAATCATAAAAGACTGCACACTGGAGAAAAGCCGTTTTCGTGTGATATTTGTGATAAATCATTTACTAACCAAAGCAATTTAATTTATCATAAAAAAAATCATGCTGGAGAAAAACCGTTTTCTTGTGATGTTTGTGATAAAGCATTTAATCAACAAAGTAGTTTAACTTATCATAAAAGACTTCACACGGGCGAAAAACCATTTGGATGTGAAGTTTGTGATAAAGCATTTACTCAACAAAGTAGTTTAATTTATCATAAAAGAATTCACACTGGAGAAAAGCCGTTTTCTTGTGATGTTTGTGGTAAAACATTTAATCAAAAACGTAATTTAGTTAGTCATAAAAGACTTCACACTGGAGAAAAGCCCTTTTCGTGTGATGTTTGTGATAAAACCTTTAATCAGACAGCGCTTTTAAAACGACATAAACGACTTTCGTGTCGAACAAAAGAGAAATTATAGAAAACAAACGTTGCACATTGGTTACTAGTTTTTAAAAGTTGATAGTAAAAACTCTCATGTTAGAGAATTAATTTAGTGTGACGTTAAAATGTAGATTAAGTGATAAAATTTGTAATATAAAAAATATGAATAATTTGTAATATGATTGTCAATTTCAATAAATAAATATGATTATTTGCATTTAGACGACTTCAAGCATTGGTTTAATTTTTATCGCATTTATATGATTGAAAAAAGTATATTTGCCACTGACCTTCACTATTATAAGACGGATGGAGGTCAGTGTATTTGCTCACATGTTTTTTCGCGATTTACGTACATTTCTCTTTATACTTAACGTACATTTTGATCCAATCGATTAATCATTATTCTTAATATTTATAATTGTATTATAAATATATTTATATTATAATTTGATTTATAACTATTAATTATTACTTCTAATATTTATAATTTAATAAAACTATAAATAATAATCATTATAATAACTTATAAGTCAATCATAACATCAAAATCTTTAGTAAATTTGACTTACATTAAGCTTTTATCAAGCTGAAATTTACACTCTTCAACATTTTACACAAGTTTCTGGTTACTCAAACATAAATTATAAGGTTTCTTTTGTCAAATGACAGTCATAAGTCGGGGACAATAAGTTTTTGAAAACCACTTTTAATCGTAACAACAGATATTTTTAATAAATTTTAACAATAACATTATATTTACTATATATTTTATATACCGCCAAGTTTTAAATTTTTACACAAGAAATAATAATTTTCGCCATCATGAACGCTAGTGTCTAATCATAATGATCACGCAGGTCATGGAGACTATATAAAAAAGATCTAACTCAAACGGGAAAATTGACAAAATATGGCAACGAAATGGTAGAAGTTATATTTACTTTTTATGCCGCTAGGATCGCTAGTTTTTGATAGGAACTCATCCGTACCGAAGTGAAATACCGTACGTTTACTTTACATCTTCGCATAGCAGATCTCCCACGAGTATGAGAGAGTACATATGTATACATTAAGCAATGTGTATGAGAAGGAGGTCTTAATGTATACATATGTACTATCTCATACTCGTGAGAGATCTGCTATGCGAAGATGTAAACTAAACGTACGGTATAGTATAATAAATAGAAATGTAATAGCCAAAAGTAACTAGTTTTATTTTGAAGTATGAAATTTATTTAAAAAAATTTATTAAATAAAAAACATTTAAAATGGGAAGAGTATGTGCAGCAAACAATTGTAAAAGTGGTAGTGCTTGTGACAATAAGCAACGGGATCAATTGGGTTTAAAAAACCAGGACTTTTTAAAGTACCAAAAGCTAGTATAAATATTCCAAAATTAATTAAATTGTATGACATTATATTAAATATTAATTTTCAGCATTATTATTAATAAGTAAAAGTTTAATTTAATATCTGATTCAATAATTCATTTTCATTTTTACAATTCCAACATTACAGGTTACTATTTAATTATTTGATTTTTTTTTTTAATGTAATTATTTTGCGAATTTTATTTTAACTATCACTTCAACTAATTCCTTATTGAAAAATTGAAATTACTTATCATTTATTTAAAAAAATATTTTATTGGAAAAATACTTTGGCTGGAAATAATTTTTATAATACTATAAATGCGTAATGTTTTTCAATTAAAACTCGCGCCTTATACTCTCTGTTCTGTTGCCGGTGCCGAAGGAACACTACTGTCATCTTATTTTTGCCAATTATTTGTTTACATGGAGTTAGGTATCCTTGTTTAGTGTCTATGACGCAGGTTCTCTTTCTCTATTAGAGGCACTGACCTCAATAACATGGACAGCTGATACTAGTCCGCCATTAGGAGTATAGTTCTCCTTCTATACTCTAACCTCCATACTCTATATTTTGAACTTTTTTCCATAATTATCAGCTGTCCATATTATAGAGGTCACAGTTATGTAATTATCTATTTACTAATATAGACAATAGAGAGCAGCACATGATTAATTTTCCGTACAAATTGAACGTGTTATGTCTATCAGCTTTCACATTTGAAAGTGTTGATAAAGTAGAACTTGATACCAATTAAAACAAACAAAAAAAAAACAATTTTTAGTTCATAAATAAATAAGTTGGTATTTAATGACGGATAAGATAATAGAAATAATAAATGAAAAATAGTGACTACACTTGACAGATACATACAAATCGGCTAAATAAAATAATTTAAGTGACATTTGTGGTGGATGAGTGCCGAATCAAATGTGTAATTGAAAGCAAAAAAAAAACCGAGACAATTCAAATTAGTCTAAACACATATCAATACTACAATTACAACGATTGATTACGTTTTGTTTTAATAAACCGTTTTAATAAATGTATTGTAAAATATATTTAGAATTTATACAGTATTTTAAATATTATTTTAATTAGTAAGTATTTCAAATAATTAATTAAAACAACAACAAAAACATCTCATCTAATACATATTATACAATCAGTGACCATAAGTGGTGTTTCATACTACCTACAAATGTTTTTCAACCGATTTGTTGACAAAAACATATTTCGATCAAAAGTTGTTATATTTATAAATATAAACAACTTATTTTTTAAAATAGATTTTCGAAAATCGAATTTGTAGAATGTACAGATGGAGTGATTGTACATTGACACATATATCAAATTCATCGAAAACATATTTCGATCAAAAATTGTTGTGTATATTAATTCAAACAACTTATTTTTTAAATAGTTTTTCGATAATCGAATTTGTGAAATTTGTACACTACTTTTGATGAGTGATTGTACATTGTTACATATGTGTCAGTGTAATTTGTTTACATGTAATTGTTTCTATGTCTATTTAATTATTTACTAAATTCATCATCAATACATAATCATTTATTTAAAACATTATCAATTGTAAGTAACATTAGTTCCTATTACAGCCAATAATTGTGGTTTTAATGTTCCAACATGAAATTAGTTATCATACAAATCTTTTTTTTTTTTTGAAAATTCTTATCGTTAGTGTATTTCCGCATCAACAGGACCTGATTTGATTGTATTTAAATTTCAAGGTTCAACCCAATCTTCAATTTCATTTTAAAAATCCAATCAACTAGAACATTTTAAACTGTTTTTCTTTTCAAAAATTTATATCTTTTTAGATTCTTTGTATTTAAAAAGGGTGGGGAAATTTCTTGATTTATTGGAGATAAAATTTCCGGTGTGATTATGACTAAATTTGTTCATTGTTTACTAGCTCATTGTTTTGGAGCTTTAATCTGTAAAAAAAAAACTTTTTGGGAATCGAAAGGGCTATAATAGAGGAAACCTGAAAATTTTGTGACGAAAAGTGCGACCATTCTATTCCCCATTCGCTCTAAGAGGTGATATTAAGTATTTTGCATTTATTACACGAACCATTAAAGGAACTATCTGCTTAAAGAAGGGCTAAAATAAGAATTTGTCAGAAGAATCATTGAAACAGCGATAAAAAATGCTTATTCACAACTGTCCTACCTCTAATCTTTTCCGAAAAAAAAACATTAAAAGTCCCATTAAATTTATCTTAGAAAGTGATCTAGATATGAAGAAATATCACACTTAAGTAAGGAATTAAATATATATTTAATTACTTATTTCTAATCGCATCTTAAAAACGGCTCGAAACAATTTCGATAAAATTATCAGACTAGGAGTTTTTGGATGCAAAAAATCGGATCTAGCTAGGTTTAATCTCTGAAAAATTTCGTTTTCCGATGTTTTACAAGCAAATAAAAACGTTTTTAACTTATAAGGCAACTTGTAAGACATTAGTGTGATGATGTTGCGTACACTCGACTAAAAGTAGCTAGTTACTGGATCTTTTTCGAGATCCAATGTATAAATTTTGCGATAAATAATAGATTTGAACGTTTAACATTTGTCCCGAGCCACGATCGATTGGCCCAGCACGAAAATTTTATATATGATAATTATTGACACTGTTAAATTGAAGGAAAAAAAATTATATTCCATGTGTGTTTATAAATTAAAATATTTGTTATTTGAAACGCACGCCCCCCTTTTTTCATTATTTATATTCAATAAAAGTGATTAAAAGTAATACCAAATGATTGATATCAATTTTATAGTATAGAAGTTCCAGTCAAATTTTTTTCAAAATGAAATATATTGATTTAGTTGTTTTTATACCCAGTATATTTGTAAATATACAAGGTATATTAAGTTTAGTTCCGACTTTGTAACGCTTGAAAATATTGATAGAAGAAAAAAATTTTTGTTATAGGTGTTCATAAAATTATCTAATTAGTCCATTTCCGCATGTCCGTCCGTCTGTCTGTCTGTCTGTCCGTGAACCCGATAACTCAAAAACGAATTTTTATGTGTTCTAAAGCAAAAAAGTAAGGCCAAGTTCGTTAATGGGTAAAATCGGAAAGTGTTTCCCCCCGCCAGGGGGGAAAATTTTATCTTTGAAACCGTAAGAGATAGAAACAAAATTTGTTTGAAAATTTTTTTCATAAACTCAATAGTTTTCTCATAATTTGTGCTCAAATTTGAAAATGAGAAATACAATTGATAGATGAACGATGGCATGCATATGTAAATATACAAGGTATATTAAGTTTAGTCCCGACTTTGTAACGCTTGAAAATATTAATCCTTGACATAAATGTTTGGTATAGGTGTTTATAAAATGGCCTAATTCAGCCATTTCCTCATATCCGCCTGTCTGTCTGTCCGTGGACACTGTAAAAAAAATTAGGGTCAAGATCGTTAATGGATAAAATCGGAACGTGTTTCGGAAAGCGAAAAATATACCAAACTTTAAAACCGTAAGAGATTTTTTTTTTAAATTGTGAAACATTGATATAACTCAGTATATACTGGGTATTCAAACAATTAACTCAGTTAGTTGTTACATTACTTGTTTAACTAAAGTTTTGGTTCTACAAAATATAAAAACAAACATAAAAATATAATAAAGGGTAAAGTTTTTGTAGTTCTTAAATGAAAAACTCGTGGAAGCATTTACGCGAAGGTCAAATCATTTCAAGTTTGTCCCCTATTTATCGTCAATTTTGATAATGGTCAATTCCGGATGTAAATTTCCCATTGGTTTATGGTAATAGTAAAATGATAATATCCCAAACGACACGACATTCCGGTCAATTTTTTTTATTACAAATCCAAATGTCTTTAAAAAACAATCAGTATCTCGTTATGACAGGGGTCTCTGTTATGGAAATTCAAATTGTGATAACTTCTAAACCTATTCTGATCTGTGGGAAAACCAAACGTCAATTTTTTAAATCTATTACATTATAAATTTTTGTTGTCTCCACAATCGTAGTTTCCGGATGTAATGTATCATCCTATGCTATTATTTATTTGTAATCGCGTCCTTGAAAACGGCTCATACGATTTCGATAAAATTGGCATGCTAGTGTTTTTCGAAGAGACAAAGTTGATCTAGCTAGGATTTATCTCGGGGAAAAATAGTTTTTTTCCCTGTTTATCACAAGCAACAGAAATATCTTGAAAACTTTTTTTTTAAGTAGGCAACTTGTAAGACATTAGTGTGATGATGTTGTGTAAATTCGCACAAAAAGTAGCTAGTTACTAGATAATTTTGAAAACCAATATATAAATTGTAGATCTAGCTGATCGTTTCATATATTTCCCGAGCAGTGAGATGGGTCGCTCAGGTACTAATATTACTAATAGCGCTTTAATATTTAAATATTTGTCGTAGGTGATGAAAAATGATGCCAATCAAAGATAATGAAGATGTGGCATGTTTTTATGTCACTAAACATTCATGGAAAGGAAAGTAAGTGACTGTTAATTTATAAATATTTTACTAAACCTAGATTACTAACGTGTTGATTGACTATACAATAGGGAATATGCATGAAAATTTTTTTTCAGTGAATTGAATCATGTTTACTTGACAAATATCAAGGTAAAATTACTTTTTAAATAACTTTAAAAATACGCGAGATATGAATGATTGAAATACCCGATTAGACAAAGAGGGTGATAGCCCTCTTGATATGTTATGTGACATATTACACTTTCACCATTTAAAATATACGTAAAACTCCGTTTTTAGTATTTTTGCAAGAAAGAGACAGATAATAATCTTTAAAAGCTTATAGCTTCCTTGATATTTGTCGGATTTTAATTTCGTTTTTAAATATTATTACAGTATTAACAGTATTTTTATATTCTGAAAATAAATGTGAAAAAAAATTTTCATGCATATTCCCTATTAATAGGGTATTCGTTTTGGGCGCTTACACGCTTTTAAGCGCACTGATGGCGTTCGTACATCAGGTTTGTTTTGTTATTATTATTACATGTTATAGCATACTGAAGTCTGAACAACAGAACAAATCATAACAACTGATCTGTTCACTTAAAAAAACCCCATACATCACACAACAGTTTAACTTTAAGTAAGAAAACAAACCTATTAGACCTCCTTCTCATACACATTGCTTAATGTATACATATGTACTCTCTCATACTCGTGGGAGGTCTACTATGCGAAGATGTAAACTAAACAACCGGTATATATATATATATATATATAATATGTACTTTTATGAGTGTGTGGACTCTCTAGCGGTCTCTCTAACAGTTTTAATCCGATTGGAATGGAATTTGGTATTTGAGGCGCTTTTAGTATTCTAAAGGTCAAGTTCAATGGGTAAAATCGGACAAGGGGAAAGGAAGGTTTAGAGGGAGGGGGAAACACAAAATTTGGTATATCTCCCTTAATATTTGTAAAAATCGAAAAATTTATCAGGAGTTAAGTTGTAGGTACGAAGTTTTACTGTAATTTTGTTTATCATTTTTCTGTTACATTAATATTTACAGAAATGTTTACAATTAATGACTGAAAGTTAAAATTTTAAATATCTCTGTACACATTAGAGTTTGGAAAAAACGATAAGGTAATGAATTATAGCAAACTTGATTTTCTACAACTTTACTTGTTATATTTTTTTTCGATTGTTCCAATATTAAGAGAGATATTTTATATTTTGTGTTTTCTTCTATCTTTATGCCCCCCTTTCCCCTTGACGTATGCCATTTAATAATAAAATTGGCCTTGAAAATACTAAAATGATATCAGATACGACATTTCATTTTGATCAGACTTAAATTGTGACTAGAGATATTTATGTATTCTAAGGAAATTCGCTAAGTTGACGCAGCTCCTGCGTAACGAATTTTTTGTAATATCCTGAATAATTTAATAATTTTCTTTGTTTTTTTTTTTTAGATACAAAAGGATATTTTCAATTGGTACCCTAGGGATAACCACATACAATCCAACCAATTTAGAAGTAACAAATCGTTGGATCTACAATGATATTATAAAAATAGAGCCAATAGCAACAAGTACAAGTGGGGGTGGAGGTAGCAGCAACAATGCAATAATAGGTACAAGTAACATCAGTGGTAGCAACACTAGTAGCAACAACAGCAGTACAGGGAGTGCAAGTAGTACGGCCAGCAGTGGTGTTGGTAACATAACAACAAGTATTGTAACAACATCAAATCTAATAAATAGTAATAATAATAGTAGCAACAATGAATTTATATTAACAATGCGTAAAGATAAGAAAGTGGATACGATGCGTTTCTCATGCGAGTATCGTGTTGAACTGCTAACCGATACATTACGATCGTTATCGATTAATAAATCCATACAAACAAACAGATATAATGGTTATAAATTGCATTGGTCACAAACCAAACTACCATGTTTGTTTGAGATCACATCGTATTCATTGAATCAACTGGATCCGACCACAAATGTTGTGCTGACATCATACTATTATAAGGATCTGGAGGGTATTGCATTCATATCGGATGTGGAACATGGTTTTGTGATTGTGTATGGTGGTTATGGCCGATTGCATTTGTTTGTGTCGGCGAATGTACAAGAGATTATTAATAAGATGATTGAACAATCACAACAACATTTAGGTTAGTATTGCGGTAAAGTTTACTCATGATGACGGTATTATCTAAAATGGCGGCTTTTGTCAGGCTACATTTAAACAATAGGGAATATGCATGAAAATTTTTGTTCACTTGAATTGAAGCATGTTTACTTGACAAATATCAAGGTAAAATTACTTTTTAAATAACTTTAAAAATAAGCCAGATATGAATGATTGAAATTCCCGATTAGACAAAGAGAGTGATAGTCCTCTTGATATGTTATGTGACGTCATATTACACTTTCACCATTTAAAATACACGTAAAACTCCGTTTTTAGTATTTTTGCAAGAAAGAGACAGATAATAATCTTTAAAAACTTATAGCTTCCTTGATATTTGTCGGATTTTAATTTCGTTTCTAAATATTATTACAGTATTAACAGTATTTTCATATTCTGAAAATAAATGTTAAAAAAAATTTTCATGCATATTCCCTATTAGTTATATTTTTCATACCAGTCCAAGTGGCCGAGCGGTCTAAGGCGTTATATCTGCGCAGTATGCCTACTTGGAAGTAACCGGCTATGCTTGAGAAGGTTTTCTGCAGTTTCCTTCACGAACTCCAGATGAATATCGGCATAGTTCCTATCATAATCGACTGCAGCCGCATATCCTACCAATTCCTAGTCTATACACAAAAATTCCTTCCACTTCACTCACATCCTTAGACATCACAATGGATCTTATGGTCGAAGTGTAGCACGTCCAGGGCAGCCTCTGCAATCTATCTATCTATCGGATACAAGTTGTTCATTATACCTAAATATACTAACAACTTTTATTCGAAATATATTCCCAAAAATTGAATGTATTAGTAGATATCGAGTAAAAACTTTTGAAAAATGAGGGCGCTACTTTTGGTAACTCACAGTACAAAGGAATTATCTTCTGTTCTGCTTTTTTTTTTGCAGGAATACAAATAAAAATATTAAAAAATTATTCGATAACATTAGAAGAATGTCAGATACAACGTTTTGGTAAATATTCAACACCGAGTAACAGTTCAATGGGGTCGGATGATTTAATTCTATTAAATTTACAATCGATTAATGAATTTATCATATATAAAGTGAATAATGAACGACATCAGGAGCCAGTTAAACGTATTCTATGTTTAACAGAGACATGTTTAATTGAACGTGACATACAAACGTATTCAATTTGTACATTACAACCGTATACATATATTTATGCACTGATACGTGATCTATCAAATCCACAATTATTTTATATTGAATATATAACAGGTATGTATTACTAAACAAATATATTTATTTTATTTAGAATTAGCATTACCCGTCGCGGGTTCGCCCGCAAAAATTTTGTAACCTTCTGTAACATAATATTTTCTCCCGTCAAGGACTGATAAATTGTATTTAATTTTTGAAATACATTTGTTGTATGCACTCTGCCACCTATTTGCAAAATTTTTGAAGTACTCATGTTGTGTATACTGCCATCTGTAGGCCTTTCTTTTAAAACGTATTTGTTGTATGCATCGCTAACTACGAATAGCATATGTAACACATTGGTTGCTTACTGCCATCTATCGAAAGGCGGAGGACTTTGTTTTTTATAATATGACACCTCCAACAAATATCATTATATTTTAGCCAATGTATAGAAAAACTTGACAAATTATATACTAAAATCTTCCTCGAGAACCACTCTATCCATTGGTGAAAATAGCATGAAAATCGGTGAAGTAGTTTTTGAGTAAATCCCGGGGGACTTTATTTTATACTATGTAAGGAAACTTTTAAGAAGTGCGTTGTAGCCGTATAAATTTTAATAATTATTTTTCATCTGTTGGTAGGTATTAAACGTGTTTATACATGTTCAGTTGATCGTGATACATTGCTATCAACACTATTAGATTCGATACGCAGCAGTGGTAACTACAACATCCATATAAAATCCTATTTAACGGGACGTGGCAAACGTTATATACCATTCAAGTATCAACTGGATGATGATATTGAACTGCTGCATATTAAATATCTAATACAGAGTGGTTTAAGTTTAACTGCCAACGATAATACAAACATCAATACAAATAAATTTAATAACATCAATACAACGTACACATTCTATGACATGTTGGAACGATTTAATACCAATATACCGTACACGGGTCTGTTGTACACGTATCTACATAATGAGGGTCTGTTTAGTGAGAACAAAGATAAGTTACTGACAAATGTGTTGTTGTTGTTGGCGAATAATAATCAGAATGAACAATTAACGATACAACAATTGGAATTACAATTTCATGCGTTACGACGTTTGTGTGCTACGAAAATCGGATTTACATCGTTTACGCATTTAAATGGGTAAGTTTGGAACAAAAAAAAATTTATAGTTATTTTACAGCTCAACCAAATTTGATAATTTATAAAGCTTTGTAACACATACGATATACCGTATGTGTTGGAAACCATTGCTAATAGAGAATCAATGTTAAATATTATTTATTATCAAAATTATACACAATATGCTTAATAAAGAAATAAAAATATTGCGGGTACTCTTTAGTGTGTCTGTTGTGTATGCGTGCTGGACTGTTTTGTACTGCATTAACATGTAATGAGAGTGGGTTAAATATGTTCATTGTTGTCTTCTTAAACTTAGCATTACTTCTAAGAATTGAAAATTATTTTTTGAATATCCCTTATTATTTTATTTGTATGTGGAATGTTTGAAAATAAATGATAGTATTCGATTAACGGTATCACATAAAACAACAATCCACACAAATTAAAAGAAAAATAAAACCCCAAAAAGAAAAAAAAATAGAATTCCGACAAAAAAATATGTTAAACCAACGGTTCGAATATTCCTCCATTATTTGCTAAACAATATCCGAGTCGGTTATAGAAATTTACTCCGGTAATTTCTAGCACTTGAGGAGAAACATTCTTTGCCTTAATTGTTGCAAATTTTCAGGCTTATTCCGCGAATAGATCTGTGTTTTGAGAAAACCCCACAAAAAAGTCGTTAGGAGATCAATCTGGCTGGCCACTTGAAGGTTCCAAAACCACTAATAAGACGTTCCTGGAAAGTTTGTTCCAGGAACAGCCTTACTATCATGGCATTGTGTGCAGGGCAAACATCTTGTTGGAACCATACAGATTCCAGGTCTAAATTAGGAAGAGCTCTAACAGTTGGTAAAATATTATTTCGTAACAAATTCAATTATTTTTGAGAATCTAAAGTCAATGAAGAATGGTTCTATAATATTGTCACCTAATATTCCTGTCCAGACATTCAGTTTCAGTATGTATGTGTATGTATGGTTTTATAGTAAATATTTTATTTATTTATTTAACATTGATTCTCTATTGGAAATGCTTTTGAAAACGGTCTGTATATATATATAGGTTGTAAAAAATGTCGAATTCGTAACTTGTGACTAATGAAATTGATTTGTTTTCTAGTTTTCGTGAATCAATTGGTAATAAAATAATATTTGCGCTACGTAAACAAGATCCAAGTGTAACGTATGCCTCAATCGATATGCTGTGTGCATTAATGCATTATTCGTCGATCAATACCATTGACGAACAACATGATTTGCGACAGGAACAATTAAATAAATCATCATTATTACATTCGAATAAGTTCCTAGATCAATTATTAAATATGTGGATTGATCATATTAATTATAATACAGGAGCATTAATTATAAATGCTATGTTGGATTTCTTAACATATGCACTGTGTGTACCGTATTGTGAGACTACGGATTCCAAACATTTTGATAATCTATTAGAAATGGTTGCGGCACGTGGACGTAGTTTATTTAAATTATTTCAGCATCCATCGATGGCTATCATTAAAGGTATGTGTGATATTCAATTTTAATTATTTTGTTTGATATAAGTATTTGTATTTCGTCTACAAAGTACACTCCATCATCAGGATGAATTCCTCTAGTTGCCGCGAAAATATATTTACTCGTTGCTAATGTGATATTAGTTTCATGTAGATATAGTTCTGAACATTTCCTACAAAATAAATTCGCGGTACACACAAATTTGGACCCAAATTTGTTAGGCGTTCCACCAAAAAAAGGTTTTACGCATAAAATTATAGCAAAAAATATTTTAACAGTATGGTGTTTATGGTGGGGTTAATGCGCGCGGAGTACAGAAGGAAAGTGGTAAAACGATATTTATATGAGCGAATTGTAAAGATTGGCAACGGTGTGTTTATTTATAAACTGTCATATTTAGAAAGTAGTAATATTTTAGGTTATAATCTATCATAATGTGATTAATATTTACGAGTATTTAGATTAATAATGTTTAATTTAACCGTAATAAAACATAATTATTAAACATTCGTTAAATGATCATTCATTATCTAGTTCTAACTTGATATACGGCAATTTAATGCTATCATAGTACACCGTTGTCAGCAGACCTTTGATTGATAGTAGGAATAACTTTGATTTTTTGTGTATATTTTTGTAAACTACTTTTATTTGGAAACTTGTAGGGAAAATTCTCAAAAGTATAACTAAAATAAAATTTGTAGATTTTCCTTGATTAAACTATGATCATTTTTTCAATGGGAAATCTTAATATATAACGCATCTAAAACGGGACTTTTCTATCTTCCCCCCATGTTATTAAATCATACACAATAAATTCTAAAACTTCTGATCATTTTCGCTTAAGGATGTTAGAGAGAGACCATCGGAGGCAAAAGTACTTTAAACATGAAATAACAAATAATATGAACAACTTTTGGCAGTGAATGTACCTTTAATTTAAATCAATCAAAACATATATCCTTTTTATTTCTGTACCATATACGTATAAGTGACAAAGACAGATTTTCTTTTATATTTCTATTTATAATTTTTATTCTTAACAACCGTTTAGTGAATGTTAATAAAATTGTTTCTATAGAGTTCAAGTGATATAATTTGAATATTTGGGAAGCGTCATAACTTTTTTATGGTAATTGAAATGAATTGAATCTATTAAGAATCTATTAAGAAAATTCTAATTCTAAATTTTCGTTCGTTTCGTAACATTTTCGATAGACCTTCCTATCATCCTTAACTAGGTAACATCCTTAAATCTATCAATCATTAAGTAATATTTATGTTAAAGGTGCTGGTTTAATAATGCGAGCTATCATTGAAGAAGGTGATGATGAAATAGCACTACGTATGCAACATTTAGCATTAGCTGAAGGTATACTACCGAGACATTTACTAACAGCTTTATATACCAGTGCACCGACAGCGACTACAGACAACATCACATACTGTACGACACGATTATTAACACACAGACAATTGTCCAGACATTTGATTGGTTTATGGGTGACGGGCAATCCAATTGCAATGGGTGTCTTAAAACGTATCCTACCGATTGGTCTGCTACAATGTTTGGATTCCAATGAACAAGTGACCAGTGAGAATGCCGATGATAAGCTATTAAATGTTCGTGATAATTTAAAATTAGCACAAGATGATTTTAAATTAAAACAAAAATCACAACAATGGTTAACAATTGAACGACAATTTAAAAATATGGAAAAACATTTGGAACATTATACAGAGTTGGCGATACAACATTGGAGTAATATACGGGCTGCATCAGGTAGGTCACAATCATCATCACGTGGTCGGACGAGATCACGCTTGTTTTTTATTTGGTCATTCTGTTAAGAAAATGGTCGTCAAAGATACTAATCGTTACTAATAGCGTTTTCTTTTGAAGTACGAGAGAGAGAGTATGCTCGCTACTCTGTGATGACGTCATGCTTGACCTCAGTTCTTACTCGAGAATTGTGCGGCTATTTTTTTCAATCGAACGTGTTTATTAGGTTGACTGTCAGTGTCAAATACTTGAGTACGTTTAAGCTGTTGTTTTGGATTACTGACCAGATTGTAGAGGTAGCATCATCAGCACTGTACACTCCCGTTAAAAAAAATTGAACAGACCTGAAATGTTACATTTTCTTACATTTCATAAAACTCCTCACTTTTGTAACTCTCTGTATAATGTATAATTTTATATATTTATAAACAAAGATAAGTGGTATATTTTTTAAGCGTGTAAAAAAGGAATGGAAGTATAAACTGAATTTATATTTTTTATTTGTATATACGGTGTCAGTGACAGAGTGAGAATTTAATAAATATATGAGATGTTAATACATGTTTAAGTGTTATATCTTACTCTTACGTTTAAAAATTAAATAAAATGTTGTATCTGTTACTACAAGAATAAGCAAAATTGTGAGAGAACTGATTCGATGCAGGTCTGTTCAATTTTATTGAATGGGAGTATACATATAATATATTCTTTGATTTCTAAATATGTCCGTCCATGTGCGTAAAATAAATATTATTAAGTAAAAAATGTAAATAAAATTGAATCTGATGACACTTTGTACTGTTATTAAGGAAGCAGGTCATCATCTACACAGAATGTAATGTGTAATTTTAATAGGGAATATGCATGAAAATTTTCAAATTTTTTCAAATTTATTTTCAGAATATGAAAATACTGTTAATACTGTAATGATATTTAAAAACGAAATTAAAATCCGACAAATATCAAGGAAGCTATAAGCTTTTAAAGATTATTATCTGTCTTTTTCTTGCAAAAATACTAAAAACGGAGTTTTACGTGTATTTTAAATGGTGAAAGTGTAATATGACGTCACATAACATATCACAAGGGCTATCACCCTCTTTGTCTAATCGGGAATTTCAATCATTCATATCTCGCTTATTTTTAAAGTTATTTAAAAAGTAATTTTACCTTGATATTTGTCAAGTAAACATGCTTCAATTCAAGTGAACAAAAATTTTCATGCATATTCCCTATTATAATTAAAGTGTCTTCATCATCAGAACTTTCTGACGATGATAATAGTTTCAACAATGTCAACATTCGTAGGTTTTTCGACGCCATATTACACTGCACTATTGCTCTGACCTTAGACTAGTCAGAGCAAGACGGATCGCACTAGGAGTGCTCTCTATCGTCAATCGAAAACGAAAAACTCAGTGCGAGCAATCTATAATAGTCAATTGAACATACATTTTATACTTAGAGTGCTCACAGTGCACACGAGGACGGTCAAAAGAAAACGCTATTAGATTGTGACGACATTTTAAATAAATGCTGCCATATTATAGGATTTTCCCTTAAATTTAGTAGATTGGGATTATCGTATTTTTAAATTTTTGTGTTCCAAGTTGAATCTAACAAATCAGAATACAAAATGTTTATTTATCTTTGATATACAGGATGGCATGCATTATTTCATAGTATTAAATTTAGGAGAAAATCCATCAATTTGGCAACAATGTTGACAAATTAGTAAGTTAGTAAGTGTATCCTGCGAGAAATACGCTGAGCTTAGATGCTCAGATGAACTGAGTAAGCTTAAGAACTTTTAAGACTTATTGACTTTTTTTTTTGGATGCAATTTTTAACGCACTCTACTAAGCAAACTAATTGATTGATCGAAAATTGTTCCGAAGACTTTTTTGTAGAAAATTTTCTCTGAGTTTTCGAAAAGTACCCTGAGTCTACTATACTCCGTAAGAAACCTCGTCAATAACTGCAGTTCTATTTTTACTTAGACCTATACAAGTTTAGTAACTTAAGAGGCCTAAACCCCGGAAGATTACTCCAGAGTTTGGCTCACTTATTGTCTTCTTCCTTTTTTTGATCTCCTCTCGAAAGAAGTGATCACCCAGTCCGTAAAATGGCTCCGGCTATTTTCTAGAGATTTATTCCAATCGATAAACTACTGTACGAAAATTCCCGATTATAAACTGTTAAATTAATTGAATACTGAATAATTTAGTAGGAACAGGAAGTACACCAACAAACATCAACATAAACAAATTAAAACAACAACAATTGCAACAGTTAAAAGATAAACCAATAGTATTACGAAAACGTCGACAACATATAAAAAGTGAATCGAATTGGCGTCTATTCTATTTACGTTTTAATGAAAACATTGAACTACCAAATCTAATATGGAATCATAAGACACGTGAAGAATTAAAACAAGCATTAGAATATGAAATACGTTCATATCAATTGGACAAAGATCTATCCAATGGTATACTGATCGCATGGAACTATCAAGAATTTGAAGTACATTATCAATGTTTATCGGATGAAATCAAAATCGGTGATTATTATCTACGAATTTTGCTCGAACAAAGTGATACAAATCGTATAAATCTGCTAAATATCCGGAAATCATATGAATTCTTTAATGATTTATATCATCGATTCTTATTAACAAATAAACTTGAATTGAAATGTTATTGTTTACATGCAATGACCATAGTTTATGCCGAATATTTTGAAGATATTGGACCATTTAATGATATCAAATATATGATTATGATGTTAGATAAATGTATTGATCATATTGAACGTGATCGATTAATATTATTCATACAGAAATTGATTTTAAATAAAAAGAATGTACATTTATTAATCCATACAACAAATATATGTCGAATTTTATTAGATCTATCATTACTCTCACATTTATCATTTAATTTAAATAAGAATAATAATTTTATGAAATTAAATAAAGATGATGATGAATTTAGTAGTTCGAATAGTTCGACAACAATTGAAGCCGATGATGCCCTCTTAAATGATAATAATCCATTGAATAAAATTAAAGAATGGTATTATACGAATACAAATAATAAGGAGCGTGATGGTCCGTGTACATTTAATAAATTGAAACAATTGTATCAGACGAATGTGATTACACAACGGACGAAGTGTTGGGCCCAGGGTATGGATTCATGGAAATTGTTCTATCAGATACCACAATTGAAATGGTTTATTATGTATCATCATACAACTGGTAATACAAATAATACTGGTCCAAGTACTTTATTAAATGATGTTGATTTAACAATATTAATATTGAATATATTTATTAAGATGTGTGATTATTATCCAAGTCGGTAGGTATTTATTTTTTTGTGGTTGAATTCCATCAACTTCGATTCAAAAATAGTCGAAAAAGTTATATCGTTTTGGTAATCCGCCATATTTGATGTTGGCAAATTGTGTCACATACATTAATACATGGTGTATAAAGTGAAGTTAGATCGATGCTACGTTTTGTCTGTTTGAAAGCAGTACTCAAATAAAAAAATACAGACGAATTGAGAACCATCCTCCTTTTTTAAGTCGGGTTAAAAAGTACTGGATTTTATTCAATAAATAGTCGGAGAAGTTTTATATTCTTTATTATTTATAATTAAGGTTGTTGGTGCAACTGATGAGGAAATGTAGGGGTGGTGAGTTTGTCCTATACTAAATGCATTGATATCTCATCCATTGCCAACTCTAAATCGTCAAAAAAAATTTTGCAATTAAATCGTTTCAAATAATTTAATTTTTGTAAAAAAACATATTGTTTAAAACTTAAATCCTAAATATCATTTTTTAATAATTAAAAATATGTTTTTATGTATTTCAAAAAAGTTACATGGTGATAAAACTAGATAAAAATAAATATAACTATAAATGAAACTAGATTAAGAACACTTTTTCGATCTACAAATTTAATTATCTCAAACACAAAAAACAAGATTAGTTTGAAATTTGGTCCAGATAAGACTTTGATAAATATTATGACAGTTTTTCATAACACTGGCCTATCTGGTTGCCGAGATATAGATTTTTGTATTCATGTTTTTACCGACGAGTCCATTTAACCTATATAAAAATCTCTTAAAAATCGTAACTTTAACATTTTTTTACTCAAAAACTAAAAACCGGATCAACTTCAAATTTTGATAGGATATTCTTTATTATTGAATTAATAAGCTGTAAAATTTTGAAGAACCTGTCATTAAACATAAACCTTCTCCGAGATCAATAAGAGATCTCGGAGAAATATGTATTAAGGTTGTTGTGAAAAAAATTCAATTTAATGACAGGTTCTTCAAAATTTTACAACTTATTAATTCAATAATAAAGAATATCCTGTCAAAATTTGAATTGAGTCTGGAAAAATTCACAAAACGACTATGTGCATCATAATTGAAAGGAAAATTATCACAGCTAAGTAGATTCTACTAGTTTTCGTGTAATAATCGACCAATTGGGTCTGCAAAAAGTTTATCAAAACTATTCCATACAGAACGAATCATTAGTTATCATCGTACGATAAAGACACACATTTAGGGTTCCGTATTAAATATCTAGATTCGCATATTACTTTACTAACTACGGGATCATAAACTGCGTGAGGTTTAAACACGTAGTAATCTCTTGAATCGTAGTTGATGGAATCGATTCTCCTAAATAATGTTAAATTTTAATTTAAATTAAATTAATTTTGTCCGCAGTGATAGTGATAACGCCATAATACGACCATTACCAAAAATCAAACGTATATTAAGTGATCAACAATGTTTATCACATATTGTCCAACTCCTATTAACATTTGATCCGGTGATTGTTGAAAAAGTCTCCTCCCTATTATATTTAATTATGTACGATAATCCAGATATATCAAAGATCTATTTAACCGGTGTCTTTTATTTTATATTAATGTATACCGGTTCAAATATTAAACCGATTGCAACATTCTTAAAACTAACACATTTAAAACAAGCATTTAATACGGCAACAACAATTAATGATACTGAAACAAATAATACAGCAACAAGTATTAGTGATATTGTACAACGGAGTATATTAGGACAGTTGCTGCCGGAGGCAATGATCAATTATCTGGAGAATCATGGTCCTGATAAATTCTCACAAATATTCTTAGGTGAATATGATACACCGGAATCAATATGGAACAGTGATATGAGGTATTTATTTATTTATTACAATTTATTATATACAGTAGAACTCTAATTACCTGGATTAATTGAGGACCGGATCTGAAAAAATATCATTTCTTTAAATAAAAGATTGTGTAAACTAGGTTCAAGAGTGAAGACAAACTGATCGCTAATAATTGGAACTACCTTTTTTTATCCCCAAAGCGGTGATCCGGGTAATTGAAGTTTGGATAATTAGAGTTCTACTGTGATTTACAAAATAATATAACTGTGTTGTATTTTTAAACCCCCGGACACAAAAAGAGGGATGTTATATAAGTTTGAAGCATTGTCTGTCATTACATTTCAAATTTTGCCCCTATTCCTAGAAAATTTGTTTGTATTTTATAAATACGTATTTCGACTACAATGTAGTCATCATCGGTATGAATTAGCTGATCGTAACTATCTCTGGGATATGGATTCAGAGATATGTTGCTTGTTGCTAATTTGGTGCGTGTCTCACAATGACATTAAAAAAGTTCTGTCTTTTATACGATTTGGCTGAGGGTATAATCTGACCTGAGGATTATTTGAGTTAACTGACGAACGGATTAGGTGTGTGAAGAGCCCTACCTATTTATTGTCGGTATCCTTTTGTGACCATGCGGCGTTGCTTTTGTCACTAAAGTGAGGGTATCGAAGCTAACCTTGATATTAAGGTATTCGATTTTTTGAATATGGTTTAATTTTGTTAAATCAGAATTTGGAATTGGGCCATTGTCTAAATTCATTATCTGTTTTCTCAATTTGTATATGTAGATACTTTCGTATGCAGCTAATTCTGTGGGGTTTTGTACCGATTTCAGTATTCTGTATTAGAAACATGAAAATTTGAAATGTAATTTCAAAAAACCTAGAGTTCTCTTTGATTATTTTAGTAATCTTTGTCTGTTTGTCTGTCTGTGGCATCGTAGCTCTCAAGCAGATGGACCGATTTCCATGCGTTTTTTTAGTTTTTATTTGAAAACTGGTTTAATCCCGAGATAGTTCTTAATTATGTTTAATGAAAATCTGTTTAGCTGTTTATAGATCATCAGATTTTTTCCTAGTTGGTTTCGGGTTCTTTGAGGAATGAAATCATCGCTTTTGTATACTTAAGAATTAAGTTTAACGGGGTAAAAGTTTTCATCTTCTAATGGAAATTTCGATAATCAATTTTTGTCAAATCAAATTAAATCAATGGAAAATTTTAGAATTTAAAAAAAATTTTCTATCCTATTAACTTCTGGAAAACCCTGAATTACCAAATTATTAGAGATAGAGAACATTTTTTGCAATTTGGTGTTATGGAAGTATTTAAAATGGATTCCCGAATGCCGAAGAATTATTGTTTTTTACATGATTCAGGGCTATGTTTTATAGCTAGAAGCGTTTCTACGTGTTTTTTTCTGACCAGAATATTGAAGTCCTATACTGGCCTGGCAAAGGCGATTTGGATCATTCCCAAATCTCCGAAACCAATGATAAAAACATGTTAGGAATTACTAAATCGAATTACTTTAATTTTTAAAATGGGAATATCTGCAATAAGCCTTAAAGATATTTGGAAGATACCATTTTATCTCCTCTTTCAATCTCGTAAACTGATCTCTTACTTGAATCCCTTACTTTGGCAATACATCCTATTTCGCGATAATCTAGGATTCAATTTTGAAGGAAGGCTCAAATTTATCGAACTCTAATTTGGATTCTAATTCGGGCTGCAAATTTGTTGTAACAGTGAAGGGAAAACTGAAGATAGGCTAAATAAAACTTATAGAATTTGTATAGTTTTGGGGAGTCGAGATCATGACCCCCTGTTTTTTTTTTTATAAGATGATTAATATAAATAATTAATTTCCAGACGATTATTAATCAATAAAATAGCTGGACATATCAGTGAATTTACAGAACGTTTACATTGTAATGTCCAGATCCGTTATCAATATATTCCAATACCAGCCGTCCGATATCCACAACTCGAGAATGAACTATTCTGTAACATTTATTATCTCAAACATTTATGTGATACCAGTAAATATTTAAATTGGCCAATCAAACAACCGATCAAACTGCTAATTGATGTACTAGATTTGTGGCGTTCCGAAGTTGATAAAAAACCATCAACAATTAATGTAATCGATGCTTATAAAATCCTACAATTAGATGATCATTTAGATCTACAAACGAATAAAATTAAGATACAAATCACAGATGATATAGTTCGAAAAGCATATTACAAACTGGCGCAAAAATATCATCCGGATAAGAATCCACAAGGTCGCGAACAATTCGAACAAATCCGTCAAGCGTATGAATATCTATGTTCGCGTAAAGTCTGGTATGATATTCAACAACAGAGTCAATCGAATAAAAGTGGTGCGAATAATATTAATATTAATAATATTATATTAATATTAAAAACACAAATTATCCTATATAAACGTTATTATACGGATTTGAAAGAATATAAATATGCTGGTTATGATCAATTAATTAAAACAATTAAATATGAAACGAATAATAATGAATTGTTTAATATTGATTCACAACAATCACAACAGCTGTTGATTAATGCCATTGAATTGTGTTATTCAACGGTAAAATATTCTAAATTAAATATTGAAGAATTACATCGTAATCAACATGGTTTAGATATTCTATTGTTAACATTCCAACGTTCTATATCGATTATAACGAAATCATCGAAACCGATGGATTTAAATGTACAAATCTTAAAGTATACATGTAAATGTTTTTATATAGCATCACAATTCACCTTGTGTCGTGATCATTTTATTACGAAACAACAATTTATATATGATTTATGTTTCTTATTAAATTTTAAAGTAAGTATTCATTATTTATTTATTTTTTTATTTTATATTATAGTCCAAGGAATCCTCGATACGGATTTATATACGAGTCAATAAATTTGTTTTGTTTCGGTAGAGTATTGTTTCGATATATAAATAACACTTTGCTGTGCTGAGAAATCCAATTGTTTAAACGAAAATATGAATATCAAAAAACGTGACACATTTTGAATGGGGGGGTTCTGTCTATGTATTATACGAGGTTTGTCCGAAAAATATCCGACCCACGTTCATATCTCCGCGATGGCGTTATTTTTCGTCATCGGGCGAGTGGCATTCTTTAAAGTAGTCCCCATTTAATTGAATAACACGCTCCCAGCGGTCTTTCCACTTTCCGAAGTACAGTCCTGGAAGTCCTGTTTTTGGAATAGCCTTGAGTGCCCTCATCGCATTATCTTCAACCGTCTTTTTGTCTTCGAACCGGTATCCTTTGAGCGGTTTTTTAAAATTCGGGAACAACCAAAAGTCATAAGGGGCTATGTCGCGATCATTCGGAGGTTGGCGAAGTAGTGCGATGTTGTGTTTAGTTAAAATCACTATCAAAAGATGTGCGGCCACTTTTCAAACGTTTATACCACTCTTTTATTTGTATTTTGCCCATACATTCATCCCCAAAGGCCTTCTCCATCGTTTGAATATTTTACGAACTAGTTTTTCCGAGTTTGAAGCAAAAATTGTGCAAATTCGTTGATCTGATCTTTCAGTCATTTTTATCATTAACAAAATCCGACGAACGCAAAAAAGGCTTTGTAAACAAATACACGCTGCGCATGAACTATATATATATCCCGTAGGTGTCGGCGCGAAGATATAAAATCAGGTCGGATACTTTTCGGACAGACCTCGTATATGACTAATATAGCTAACTTCGGAAAATTAACTTGTTGTGTTGAGAAATGTGATCGTTATGAAAATGTGAAACGTTGAGAAACGTAAAACGTTTTAGAGTGAGGATATCTATGTATCATTGACCCTAATATCTATATATCAATATACCCCAACATCTCTAACTTCTCTCTATTTCTCAAACTTTGAAGTTTCACTTCTAATGCGCGTGATAACCACGCACATTTAAGGTATTTCCAAACTATTATTAGATTGTCAAGAACTTCACGAAATTCACAATATTAGTAAAATGAATCCTCAGAAATCAGCTGAATTTTTTTGAGAATTTATCCCCATGGGGTTTTTAAGAAAATCGTTACGTAAGTTGGAGAAATTGAACCATGCATCTTCATAAACATGGTAAAATAAAATGCACGATTCCGACTGTTTTTACTTCGAAGTTTCTCAATATCGTCATGGTTGTTCTGAAATTCGACACATACTTTCCTCAATTCCTTAGAAATATTTATCCTTAAAACTTTGGGAGAATGCCCATCGGGTTGTTCAGTTTTTTGATAAAATATGCTTAAAAAAGTGCGTTATAATTTTTCGCGTTTGAATTCTCGTATTAACGGAAGGATAGCGGGATAATTCGAGCATTATATACACAAATTTTGGTATATTAGAAATATATACAGGGGTATAAATACGAGAGAATCTTGCTTGAATTGGTTATAGAACGTCGTCTCGAATTAGAGACAGATGTCTATGGTTCGAACCCCATAATCAATATTTATTACACTTTAATAGGGAATATGCATGAAAATTTTTGTTCACTTGAATTGAAGCATGTTTACTTGACAAATATCAAGGTAAAATTACTTTTTAAATAACTTTAAAAATAAGCGAGATATGAATGATTGAAATTCCCGATTAGACAAAGAGGGTGATAGCCCTCTTGATATGTTATGTGACGTCATATTACACTTTCACCATTTAAAATACACGTAAAACTCCGTTTTTAGTATTTTTGCAAGAAAGAGACAGATAATAATCTTTAAAAGCGCTTATAGCTTCGTTGATATTTGTCGGATTTTAATTTCGTTTTTAAATATTATTACAGTATTAACAGTATTTTCATATTCTGAAAATAAATGTGAAAAAAAATTTTCATGCATATTCCCTATTGATGATGATAAAATTAATTTTAATGAAAATTTTTTTGTTTGTTTTGTAGCATTTAAATAAATTATGTATCAATGTAATCAAATGTATTTGTACACTCTCATACGATTCAATATTACAAATGCAATTATTAAAATCGGGTTGTCTATGGTATCTATTACAATACATATTTATATATGATTATACATTAGATCAACAACAATCAGACCAAACAACTACTGACGACAATGATACCACCACCACCAACACCATCACCGTCGCCACTAACAACGATGATGAAACGAAAATCAATGAATTAGAACAACAAAATAAGAATGATATGAGTGAACAACAATTAAATAATCTACTATCAAAGTATTCAATCATAGCATTAATTAAATTAGGTGGTTTTATAACAATGGATACACCAAATAATAATGTAATCCAAACGATCTTACAATCATTATTAACACCATACATCTGTGAACAATTTAAATCTATGAGCGCTGAAGAACTATTAATTGATAACATACAATTATTAAATACAAATCAATCGATTAATAAAATATTAAAATTATTAAATACATCTTGTGAGACACCATATTTTATATGGAATCATTTGACACGTACGGAACTGAATGAATTTATTATAGATAAAAAATTAAATACATCAAGTACAAATGAACATATAAATAATATATCAGATGAATTGATTAAATCATCAGTTGATTTTCAATATAAAACATTACAAACGGAACTAATTATATCAAATATATATATACGAGTTTATAATCAACAAGCGACAACAACAATTATCACTAAATCACAACAATTCATACAGGTAAATATACACATATGTTGTTTTTTTTTTGACTTATGTACGCACTTAAGAAGTTATATTTCTATAAAGTTAAATCATTTATTAAAATAATATTAAATAAGGTTCAACAACTCTACTACTAAAATACTGTAGACAATGTATTCGAGTGATAAATCGTTTTAAAATAAAGAGAAAGTGTGCGTGTAGTACAGAGTGGACCTATTTCGATGGTTTTATGGGGTAACTCGGTAACTATAAGAGATAGAAAAAAATGTATGGCACATTTTCTATCTATTTTTTTGAGACTAATTCATTTGTGTCAATAAAAATTTACTTGTTTGCGAGTTCTAAGTAAAAGTTCGATTTTTCGACTATTAAACAGAATAGGGAATATGCATGAAAATTTTTGTTCACTTGAATTGAAGCATGTTTACTTGACAAATATCAAGGTAAAATTACTTTTTAAATAACTTTAAAAATAAACGAGATATGAATGATTGAAATTCCCGATTAGACAAAGAGGGTGATAGCCCTCATGATATGTTATGTGACGTCATATTACACTTTCACCATTTAAAATACACGTAAAACTCCGTTTTTAGTATTTTTGCAAGAAAGAGACAGACAATAATCTTTAAAAGCTTATAGCTTCCTTGATATTTATCGGATTTTAATTTCGTTTTTAAATATTATTACAGTATTAACAGTATTATCATGTTCTGAAAATAAATGTGAAAAACAATTTTCATGCATATTCTCTATTGTGAATATCTTGGTTGTTTGTAAAGCTAGATGCAAATAATTTTTACATTCTTAAGGCAGTTTTTTTGGTATAATCCAGTGGTGTCGTGAAAGTTTGAGAAAAAATGTTGGTTTTCGAGATATGACCTAAAGTTGTGTTTTAAATAGGAAGTATAGTTGGCTATGGCTTAGTTAGAGCGGATTTTTTTTTCCTCTTTTTAACCAGGTATCATTTATCGGGTCACTTTTCATCCGTAAGTCTGAAATAGCCAAAATAGTAATTTCCTAGTTTAATTTTTGCGTTTTTTATATTTATTTCATGATTATTTACGAATTTGTTTCCGCCATCAAAATAATAAACTTATTTAATCGTAAATGGAAAAGATGTCTTACCAAAATTACGAGAAATTTGATATGTTAGAAAGTTTTATTCAAAGTAATAACAATTGTGGGATTGTATCTGAAATATATTTCAATCGCTATCCAGAAAGAAGACAACCTGATAAACGGATTTTCAAGAGGTTAAAAGAAAATCTTTCTGTAATTGGAATGACGGTTGCGAATCCTTTAATATCAGTCGTTTGTTGAAAGACCTGCAATCAATAAGATTTTCTTTTAACCTCTTGAAAATACGTTTATCAGGTTGTCCTTCTTTCTGGATAGCGATTGAAATATATTTCAGATGGGTTAGAATTTGTATACGCCAGTGAGTGAAAGTTACACAAAGGGCTCTATATATTATAAGATATGGGACGTATCCTTTCGCACCTCAGCTGTCTCTATAAATCCCAACTTCCTTAAGACGCGAAAAGTTTAATAAAATGATTTAGTAGTTTAAAAAAATTTGCTAAATGTGTTCCTTAGTCAATTAAAGTGGGTTATTTTTTCGATAAAAAGCACCGTTTCTGAGATATTTATTATGTCAAATTCAGCGTTAACTTGCCAGGCCTATAAAATTTTTATGAGATATAGAAACTTAGATTCTATAGTTTATAACTTTTACTTGTAACGAACGAATCTGCGCATATTTTTTCGAGATATTTCAATTTTGATATATTTCGATTTTGATTTTTCAAAACGGTAAACTATATTGATCATTGCCAATTTTAATTGGCATTATACTATCCTGCTCCTTTGTACTAGAAATAGCAATAGTAAACTGTATTACAACTGCGATGCACGCAATTTGTTCCGTTACATGCTGAAAATATACTCTAATCGGATTCTACTAACGCGCCAAAAGAAATATAACTTCAAAAATGTGTTAATATTACAAACTTCCAAACAAATTAACGTCGCTAATTTATAAAAATTTCCGTATACAGGATCTATTAAAATATATACAAGATGAACATAAATATATAATTGAACAACTACCAAATATAACGTTATCAATGAAAATGGATCTGAAAATAAAGAATATTATTGAATGTTTGTTATCATTGAAGAATGTATTATTGAATAATAATCATGAGAATAAATTAGAATTGGTGATATGTTCATCGAACAACAATGATACCAGCAGCAACAATGTAACATTATTGTTTCATATATTGTATCATATCAATAATGATCAGATCAAGAAGCTAACATTGGATATTATAAATATTATAACACGATCACAACAATGTGTGATGGTTATATCGAACAATAAAGATCATATATACACGTATCTGTTGTTATTGTTGTATCAACAATGTGATCAACAATTGTACATACTACAGATTATATATCTATTAATAACGAATACACGTTCGATACAAGAGTTTTTAAATAAAGGTAAAGTCAATTCTAAAATAGTATTTATTAATAACTAACTGTATCCTCCGGCATCTTCCGTTGCAACGCTGCGTTTCGTGTTAATTTTTGAACAGAAATTGTGGTAAATCTATAAATTTTCAAACAAAGAATCTTTTTTGAAAACGAAAATTATTTGTCTTTAACTTTCCTTCTATCTCTTACTGTTATCGAGATAAAAATTATACTCCTTCCCCTCCTAGCAGGAGGATGTGTTTTTGGCAGAAAACTTCCAAAAATTTTCGCACAAGAACTCCCAAAAAGTTTAAACATACGTTACAAACAGACAACATTCTATTTTATATATAAAGATTAATGGGTTGGAGAGCTATGGTTTGGGAATTTTTAACTAATAAAGTTTGTACAATGTTAGAAAAATTCTTTAAGTTTTCAATTACCGGCCAATTCATTTCAAACGACATCGACAAATGATGTTAGCTTGTCGTGTTCAAGTCCTTAGTAAACTAAGTAAGTTACTAAATAAATCTAACTTAGAATTTTGCCAGGACATTTGACAGATACTCAGTGCTTCCAGATTGGGGGTTTATCCCCTAAATAGAGGATTTAATAAAGCTTAGTAAAAAATGCTGGTGATTTATTCTTGGGATTGTCGTATTTTTGAATTCAATATGAATATAACCAAATCAGAATTGGCAAATAGGTTTATAAGAAAGTCTGATCCTTTAACTTTATAGCTAATTATTTATTAATTTAACTTAGTTAATTGATTTAACTCGCCTAAGTGGCGAGTCACACTACCTCAGTAAAGTACTGGGTATCATTCACCTATACCTGGCACCAATGTGCTCAAGTATTAGGCTCTGTTGAAGTTCGTCGTTAGTAATGTGCTCAAGTATTAGGCTCTGTTGAAGTTCGTCGTTAGTCTTCAGATGATATTCGTTAACTAGAAATTCTTGAATGAAAAATTTGCTCTCATTTTCCTACAGCTCTGAGTACACAACTCTTCACGTTGTTTAAATCAGTTGATATAATTCTTTGGTTCCATAAAAAGGCCTTCCTTATAAATCCATTTTATGAATATCATTGCGAGCCACCAATTTACCATCATTTTTATTTGACTCCATAAAGTTCTTCCACAATTAACAATTTTCTTCAATTTTCGGGCCCAATATAGTCCCGGCAATGTACGACTGAACAGTTTAACTTGTTACGGCTTTATTTATAATTGTGGTCGTCTTCATTCGATCCAGATAATTGGAGTTCCACTGTATAAAGTTGTCAAAAATCATCCACATAAAATAGTTTTTAGTCAAATTTTACCCGACTTCGATTTCAATTCTATTAAAATAAGATGCAAGAAATCCATTTTTTATATTAAAAAAAATACGTTTAACTCTTATAGAATCCGAAATCGACAATAATGATAATAATTGATGATTAAGGTAGTTCCAGCAATGTATTATACACAACACATACATATATTTATATACAAATTAATGTAATTTTGAAAGAAAAAAAAATTTAAACTTATATTTCAAAAACAAAACGGAAAACGCGATTTAAAAAAAAAATTTATTTAAGAAATATTTATCTTTACTTTCCTAGTTTTTTTTTAAAATTATGTCGACTATTTTTTTTTAATGTAACAGATAATAGTTGGACAGGCTTGAAGTTTTACATGCTTCTAATGAGAGAGAGTGAGAGAGGATGATATTAATTATCTCGCGTTCTAAACGGTCAAAAATTCTGAAACTTCAGGATTTATTAGAAAACGTTAGTTTTAGCCTGTGAAAAAAAAATGAACAAAATCTGTCGAAAAGTGATTTCATGCTGGAACTAACTTAAATAAAAGATTTAAACTTAAATAAAGATTTTCTAAATAAACAAAATCAAATATTCATTTATATAAAATAATACAGGGTGTACCACCACCACCAATATATGGCCGAACTCATTAACAACTCGACACTTAATAAACCATTTCGAGTTATAGTATTATAAGCATTATGGGCCATAAATTTTATAGTTGATTTGTCTCTTATTCATTCGATTTTTCGGGGAAAATGATTCGAATAAAAATTGTTAGTAGATTTCTATTGATTGATAGATTGATTTAAATTTGTTCTTTTTTTTAGGTATCCTATTATATTTATTAGATTTATATTGTAATTCAACACTATTCGATATACGTGAACAATGTGGCATTATAATATCACGTATGATCTCAGACAAATTAATTGGACCACGTATTAAATTAATAATCAATAAATTTATACCATTAATATTTATTGATGCACTGCTAGATAATAATGTTAAAGAATCGATAATAATGTTTGATTCGGAACATGAACATCCGGAACTGATATGGAATCAAAAATTTAAATCCAATATACAATCACGTATTATGAAGCTGCGTAAAGAATTCCAACAATTACAAATAAATAATATACAACAACAATGGATACAACCAGACAACAAGACACCCTTGTATTTATGTGGTATGATTGGTAATGGTGGTGGTGGTACCAGTGGTGGTGCTAGTGGAACGGGAGGGGATGAAGACGGGCAATTTAATAGTGATCAATTAATTATTAGTGGTGTTTATTTGAGTATATTTATTAAGAATCCATCGTGGACGCTGCGGAAACCGAAAGAATTCTTATCGGAATTAATGGATGCGTATATACATAATATTACAAAGGATGTTTTAAATGTAAGTATTGTCGATTATCTCTCAAGAAAGGAATCGTTTAGTATGTAGACGGCTCCAAAACTGGGGGGAAGGGATAGCGACAGGAATTTACGGTGAATGGTTCAAGGAATACATTTGTCGCAACTTAGGGAAATATGTCATCGTCTTTCAGGCAGAAGTCTATGCCATACTGGCTTGCGTTCGGGTGAACCTGCGTAGAGGTTACAGAAACCAGAACGTATACATTCTGTCGGCCAGTCGAGCTGCTCTAAAAGCCTTGCCTGACACTGAAACTACCTTGATGATATCATCAAGATCCACAAAATTGAATTTTGACCATATACAGACAAATTATGATGCAATTTTTTTTAATTCTAGTAAAAGTGAACCAAGAAATTTTTTTTATATATAAAAAAAAAAAACATTTATCTCTTAATGAGTCCGAAATCGAGAAGTTATGGTGACCATATCGCAATATCGGTAAAAGCTAGTGAATTCCCAAAAATAGTGGGTATCAAAAAAAATTTCATTAAAATCGGATAGAATATGAGTATATTAGACAAAAAACGAAATTTTTGTACTTGGTGATGTCATCAAGATTCACGAAATTGGTTTTTGACTTCTTACAGTCAAATTTTATCCAATTTCGATGAAATTTTTTTTAAATTCTACTAAAATTAAATCAGGGAATCTATTTTTTATATAATAAAACGTATATCTCATAGATTCTGAGATCGAGAAAGTATCAAGACCGCATCTCGATATCGATAATAGCTAGCGAATTTTCAATGACAAAAATGAATTTCTTGTACCAAAAATAGTAGGTTTCAAAAAAATTTCATTAAAATCGGATAAACTATGGGTATGATACTTAAAAATCAATTTTTCGAACTTGATTCATCAAGACCATAAAATTGGTTTTTGACCTTTTACCAATTGAACTAAGGAATCTATTTTTTATATAATAAAACGTTTATCTTCTATAAATTCAGAAATCGAGAGGGTAATAATAATAATTAGAAAGAGGAGTACCGCAAATGGGTTCCTAGCCCCTAGACCAAGGGGTTCTCTGTACCCATCGAGAGGGTAACATTAAAGTTTTAACACTCTAGCTTTCTTATTTCTAAAAATATCGATTCCAATTCAAAATCATTTTAAAGAACATTTTATGGACTTTAATCCAGTAAACTTTTAAGCATTTTGTACTTTAAAATAGTTTAAAGTTAAAAATTTTGAATATTGATTTAATTTGATTTGTTTTGTTATTTTTTGATTTCTAGATTGATCATATAAATTTAATAACACAATCGATATGTTCATTGTTGCAAGCACAACCAACCCTATGTGATAATATACCATCGTTTGGGCATTTACAACGTTTATTACAATTAATTACAACAATTAAAACCAACAATATCGAACACAAATTATTAATTTATAAATCATTTATATTAATATTACATCAAATATCATTAAATGAGGTAAGTTGTAACACCCGTTTATTATTAATTAATTAATACAGTTCAAGTCGAATATAACGTGCATACTACTAGCCAGAGTTCTTCTGGTCAGTAGTTTAAGGCAATTCACTCGTAAACCCACCTTTTTTTTTAAGTAAGTAGAGAATTTTATGATCTACAAGGACGAACATTTGATCTCTTTAATTCCTAGACTTGTGAATTCGAGAATGTGTGATATTTTTTAGGGCAGCTTTTAGAGCGCCAAAACATTCAGCTTGATGACTTTCATTCCAAAATTGAATCCATAATTTGAATGGATTATATGAATTTATACGAAAATTTAACTAAATTATTAGATTTAGATCGTTTTGTAATCGCATTCTCAAAAACGGCTCAAACGTTTTCGATAAAATTTCCAGAATAGGGATTTTCAAGAGCACAATATTGATCCTAGCTGAGTTTAACCTCTTTTTTCATAAACAAAGAAATAGTGTGAAAATTTTAGAAAATCACATCTCTATATATTTTTAATTTATTAACAAATAATTTATGTATAAAATTTTGTTAATGCAGTCATTTCTATAGAAACTGTAAACTGTAAATCGTTTACAAAACATGAAATCAAAAAATCGGGACTAAACTTTATCTATATATAAGTTAGAGACACGAAAATTGGTAGTTGGGCTATTAATAATAAACAAAGAAACGCGTGTTTCAGTATTTGTCGAAAATCAACTCCAAATCCACGATGAAAGTTTGTATTGAGGTCCCGAATTTTATTTAAAGCTAGAGACATTAAAATTGGTATTTATAAATGAAACAAATAAAAATCCGTGTAACAGCGTTTTAAGAAAATCCAGTTCTTGACGTGGAGAAATGTTATATTACTCAGTTATAAGATCTTTACACAACTTTCGCAGACGAAGTTGCAACGGGTAACCTCGTGAATTAATTAAAACTGATATTTGATCTTGGTATTTATAAATGAAACAAATAAATTCGTATTATATTATCAAATGATAATAGGGAATATGCATGAAAATTTTTTTTTTCACATTTATTTTCAGAATATGCAAATACTGTTAAAACTGTAATAATATTTAAAAACGAAATTAAAATCCGACAAATATCAAGGAAGCTATAAGCTTTTAAAGATTATTATCTGTCTCTTTCTTGCAAAAATACTAAAAACGAAGTTTTACGTGTATTTTAAATGGTGAAAGTGTAATATGACGTCACATAACATATCAAGAGGGCTGCTATCACCCTCTTTGTCTAATCGGGAATTTCAATCATTCAGATCTCGCTTATTTTTAAAGTTATTTAAAAAGTAATTTTACCTTGATATTTGTCAAGTAAACATGCTTCAATTCAAGTGAAAAAAAATTTTCATGCATATTCCCTGTTAATGAGAACTCTAGGTTTTTGAAATAATATTTCAAATTCGCCCCTTTTTACCTAGATCAGTTTTTTTGTATTATAAATACGTATTTCGACTACAAAGTAGTCATCATCAGTATAAATTAGCTAGTCGTAATTTACTCTTTGACAATTAGAAATAGATAGAAAGTCGAGATCAATAGACAAAAATATAAATAAATACGTGTAACAGCGGTTTAAGAAAATCATTCTTTAACGGGGTGAAATATTATGTTACTCAGTTATAAGATCTTTACCCAACTTTCGCAGGCGAAGCCGCCACGATTAGTACTAGTGGATTAATACAAAAGTGATAATTGATTTGATTTGTTCCAGTTATGTATAACAACATTAAGTAAAGTAGATAATTGTATGCTGATAATCAAACAAATAATGCAATTAAATCAAGAACTAATTAGTGTTGGATGTGATACATTAAATAGAATATTTACAAATAGTACAATTAATACAACAACAACAACAACCACCACAACTATATCTACAACAACATCCATTAATATTGAGAATGCATTAATTAAACAACTATTAGCAACAGATATGATCACATATCTATTAAAATTATTATCATTGAATACAATTGATAATACAACAAAAGCATATATTGTGAAAATTATTAAAATTATCGAAGTGAATACTTTATACGGCCATAAAATACAAACCACATTCTTAAATACAAATACCATATGGTCACAGTATAAGGAGCAGAAACATGATCTATTTATATCGAATCATAATACAAATAATACATATAATTATTTAACTGGTAAGTACATACTTGGTTAATTATTGGTTAAGTTACTCATAATGTCATATTATAAAATGGTGGTTTAGTTCAGGCTACATTTAAAATAGGTTCATTAAGAAAATAATAATTTTTATTTTACTCTACTACTATCACAGTTGAATCCGACTACTATGTTTCGAATTATTGCCACCAGATGTCATAGTCCAAAGGAACAAACATCAATAGTGAACTCAAACTACAGAGTCTAGCCACAATAACAAATACATGCACTGAACATATGTCAAAACAAATTGGCTTCGTTCTATCTTTTTCGTTTTCTATTCATATTATTTTGTCATGAATATAACGAATGGAAATAATAACAAGTACAAATATAACAATAAAAACTAAAAATAAATATTTAAAAAACAAATCAATCGAAATGATGGATCACAAAAATGATAACAATAAACAACAATTCGCATACGAATGAACTGAGAGACGTAAAAGAAACCTAAAAGTCTGTTTTTTATGGATGGACTCTGTAGCTTGAGTATACTATAATCAGCCTGTACAGACTTCGCACGGAAATTGTGTCTAAACTATTTGTTGTATGAAAAAATGTTTCATACAAAAGTTGTTTGCTTTTATTAGATAAACATATTTTATATTTAAAGATTATCTTTATCTCGCCGTGAAAGAGGATTTCCCAATGCTCGCCGCTGTTTATTTTCCTTAAAGCGATCCGGATAGTTGCGAATTAACGGGGTTCTACATCTTATCAGCGAGTCAAAAGAAGTTTTAAAATTTTAATAATTAAAAATATGTAGAAATTATGACGCTGTAATCTAAGATTTTCTTTTTTCGAAGATCTCTGCGTTAACAAGGATTAATTAAAAACTCCGAGGAAATTGTCTTCAACTAAAAGATTATGTAAAAATTATGTTGACCCAACTAACGAGATATAACCCCTTAATGATAAAAAAGACAATAGCGACCCTAACCTATGCAAGGTTGAAGTGTGAACACTACTTTGACGTTCCAGGTGATGGGATTAGATGGGAGCTCTAATGAAACACCGATTCAGTGACAATTAATTCTTCAATATTTTTAAGATCTGAATTTTTTTTTGACCCAACTGACTACTAGAGATATAACCTCTTAATATAAATTAATTAAACTTGAATGTATGTTAGATTGATTGAATGAAAATATGATTTTTCAGGTAATACAACACCATCCAATGCTGGTTACTTGACACAAGGTACCGATACAACACAATCCTTATCAACAGTGCCGCCGCCATTATTAGACGACGATGACGAGAACGACATTCTCAATACTAATAAAAACGATTTTATTTGATTTATTTTTATTTTTTTTTATTACACATTTTCAATTTAAGTAATTCATTTCTCTCATATTCTATAATATTTAATATATATTTTTTATTGTATTCTTTTCACCGGATTTCATTTTTATTCGATTCAATGTTACGTTTCTTTTATTTTAGTCATCAACAAACAGTTTTAATTCCAAGTTATATTTCGTGATCCATAAAAATTGTGATTATTTTGTTCATTTCCATTTTTGAGAGTTTTTATATTCTATGCATTTTTATTGTCCGGGGATTGTAAAACATTTTCTCTGTTTTTTTTTTAAACCCTAAGTTTAAAGCGAATGTCAAAAACTAAAAAAAATACTTGTCTTTTTTAGGGTTCCGTAGTTCAATCACGAAGTCTTATAGTTTTAACATGATTTTTATTGTCCGGGGATTTATTTCAGGAAAAAGTTTTCCGAATACTAATATAAGACATTTTCTCTGAACTTTTTAAAGTAAGGGGTCAAAAACTATTAGAAAAAAAACAATATTCTTTTTAGGGTTCCGTAGTTAAACCAGGAAGTCTTATGTCCATTTATTTTACTTGCAAACTATTAGTTTGCTATAAAGCTGAAATTTGCCATAGTTAAACATATTTATTGCGATCTCTGGTAGGGGGGGGGGGGGGGGTGAAGCTTAATATTTCAACCTACTAGCTGTAGTTTCTAAATTGTTCACGAAAGTGCGACCACGACACTTTTAGACCGAAGGGGATGTCACGACGAGTTGGGTCAAAAACATCGACCTACTAGCTCTAGTTTATAATTTATCCACCAGAGATCATATCCAAGTGGTAGAGTTCCCAAAACCGCCTACAAAATTTTGATTTATTTTTTTTAGAGTACCACCCTTACAAGTGGGGATGAATAATTTTTATTCGCATATTTCCTCGTGAATGAGATCGTTGACTTGAGTTTGGGATATATTATGAACACTTTTTCGATACAGGAATCTATTTACGAAATATTAGAAGCTTTTTAAAAGTGAAGACTAAATTTTACAGATCCACATCTTAGGTTAGTCGAATGTTACTCGTCAACTAATACGAGCCTACTTTGCTGTGATAATTTTTCTGTCAATTTCAATTGGGGTTATTATTCCGATATTTAAAAATAGCGGTTTACACTTTAAAGCTTCTAATATTTCGTAAACAGGAAATATTAGAAGCTTTAAAGTGATCATTTTTGTTAGAGTTACGTTTCCGCATCAGGCCCCTTCAGTTAAACCGCTATTTTAAAATATCTGAATAATAACTCCAATTGAAATTGACAGAAAAATTATCACAGCGAAGTAGGCTCTACTAGTTTACGAGTAATATTCGACTAACCTAACGCATATAGTCGTCCTGACTACGGAACCCTATTTAAAACAGCTCATCTGAATTCGTTTCTACACTTAATTTAATGCCTACGTAGAAGCCACGAGTTTAGGATTAAATCTAGGGAGGGGGTCATACTACTATAGACTTAAATTATTAAATCTCTATTAGTTTACGAGTTATAATCGACTAACTTAAGCCAACGTGCTGTAAAATTCAGTCTTCACTAAAGCATATAGCCGTACTGACACTACGGAACCCTATTAAAAACAGCTCATCTGAATTCGTTTCTACACTTAATTAAATGCCTACATAGAAGCCACGAGTCTAGGTTTAAATCTGAGGAGGAAAGGGAGGTCATACTATAAACTTAAATTATTAAATCTATCACATTCTAACAACCCTAATTTACGCTCTAACTTAAAAGTAATGATAGAAGAGATCAGTCTATGCTACACGTTAATAAGGCTATGCCTATTTTTTTTTGCCGAAATCTATACAGAAAAAAAGTGTATAGATATTTAAAATTGTTGTTTAGTTCTGAAGAGAGATCTGCATGACCTCCTCCCTGGTTGCATGACGTCACTGATCAGTATTCGACGATCGGATCATATTTTCAAATCTTATCTATAATGGAATGAACTGGTTGATGTGATCAAAGTGATATATTTTTCTGTTTAAATGTTTATTATTACGTTCTACTATATGATTGAGTTTAATTAAAGAAATTTTGTTGAAAGAATTTTAACAGTACCAACACACAACCATATTGTGAATCGTATTCGAAGATATCGTGCGCGAATCGATGAACGATAATATGATCAATTAATAATATATGTAAATGAATGAATGCCTGCCGCCATTCTATTGAATATAAAGAATATAAATTTGATTTTTTATTCAACTTTGTACATACAAATTAGAAATATAAATATTTATAAATAATTCAGAAAAATATTGTGCATGTTTTTTTTTTATTATTTAAATTCACACGCATCCAATGATCCTTTTATATTCCATAAAAATATCTATAACCAGAGGTCACAAATTGGTCAAGGCAATAGGGAATATGCATGAAAATTTTTCTTCACTTGAATTGAAGCATGTTTACTTGACAAATATCAAGGTAAAATTACTTTTTAAATAACTTTAAAAATAAGAGAGATATGAATGATTGAAATTCCCGATTAGACAAAGAGGGTGATAGCCCCTTTGATATGTTATGTGACGTCATATTACACTTTCACCATTTAAAATACACGTAAAACTCCGTTTTTAGTATTTTTGCAAGAAAGAGACAGATAATAATCTTTAAAAGCTTATAGCTTCCTTGATATTTGTCGGATTTTAATTTCGTTTTTAAATATTATTACAGTATTTTCATATTCTGAAAATAAATGTGAAAAAAAATTTGCATCCCTATTTTACAGGGCAGAAGTTTGAGAGAAAACAGATCAGACGTGAATAAATAAAATAATAAGAATTCAACTTTGACTTCGCAGTTAATTATTTATTAATTTAACTTAACTAATTGATTTAACTCGCCTAAGCGGCGACTCACACTACCTCAGTTAAGTACTGGGTATCATTCACCTATACCTGGCACCAACGTGCTCAAGTATTAGGCTCTGTTGAAGCTCGTCGTTAACCAGAAATTATTTTTCCATTTGATTAATTTAAATCTTGAATAAATAATAATTAGAAAGAGGGGTACCGCAAACGGGTCTCTAGCACCTAGACCAAGGGGTCCTCTGTGTTCAATCCTGAATAAAAATTTACTCTCATTTTCCTACAGCTCTGAGAGTACACACTTGAAGTTGTTTAGGTCAGTTTAAATAAATCTTTGGTAGCATAAAAAAATCCTCCGTATTAAATTCATTTTATTAGTAATATAATTCCGAGCTACCAGTTTATCAACTTTTTTCACACAATCTGCATATAATGGATCCATATTGTGTGTTCGTAAAAATTTTAATGAATTCAATGTAAAAATAAGCCATTCTAAAAAGTTTAGCCCACTTGTTTAGTAACATCCTGTACATGCAATAAATTATGGATTGAAATTTATTATAATTTAAAAAGATGAATAGACACTGTCATTATTCTCTGGGACCAAGTATTGGCAATGGAATTTAATAGAAATCGATGAGATTAACAACAAAGAATAATCATTATCGATAGTTTATTTGTCCAGCATAACAATGGCGTAGCCTCCACCTTGCGGGGCCCAGGTGGAAAACTTTATTTGCTCCCCACCCTTATATAACTTCAAAAAAATCTCAATATATACAAGATATGCTCATTGACAGGAATAATAAATGGTATTTCGAGAAAATTTATTATAAACATTCACAATAAAACAGAGGTCAAATCAATAGAAACATTTTGATTACTGGATCAATAGATCATGTCTTAAAGCATTAGCAGTTTCGTGTTCTATGGACAATTACCTACTTCGAGGGTAATTTTTAATTATTTTTAACTTCGAAAATTAACGTTCAACTGAAGCAACAGTCACGGGAATTGTTAAAGCATTAAGGCAGTGCAAACATCCGGAAAACTAGCTAATAAAACAGAATGTTCTATTAGCATCTTAGAATTTTCGCATAAATCATCTGACATCGCTACAAGCTGCTGCAATAGTTGACCACGGAATTTGGGGGCCCCGATAATAGCATGTAATACCCCCTACCTGTAATACCCCCGGCAGCTACGATACTGTAAGATATCGAAAATTTCCAAAGTTTAAAAATCAGTAAATAATTCCATAAAACGTATTTGTAAACCTGTCAAAATTTATACGTATTAAACGTATTTATAAACGCAAACCTGTCAAACTATACTCTTAGAGCCTTAAACACAGTATAACAAGTATTCACGAGATCGATAAGTCGAGCTTGGTGGCACCCAAGAAATTAGAATCCCCGTAGGAAATTAATTCAAATACGCGCAGAAAATTAAATTTAAAAACATTTATTTACAAAAAAAATTTATATTGCAAGGTGTAATAAACATTGAAATCACAGATTGATTGATGCGTTTGCCCAACTTCTTCATTTTTTACCACAACAAGATCGTTTTGGTGGTCGATATCCACCTGATGTACCCGCTCCCATTAATGGATTATATTCGGTTGTTTTCAAACCCACTTTTTGTCCAACATTAACATGACTCGAACGTTCAAGTCGTTCAGCTTGCTTCTTTTGTTCACGCAGCTCTTGTTGTTCTTGGTATTTATCCGCTTCGATCACATATCTATTTTGCATCTTTAGTCGTGCCTCTTCCATAGCCAATGCTTTCTCACGAAATAGATCAGGATTCTTTTTCACTTGATTTAAGTACTTGGCTTCGGATCGCTCTTGTAGATATTTATGAAGGGCATCTTTCACATAATTTACATAAACATAAATTAGCAGTACCGATGCTATTAACATGTACCAACCATAATTTGCTATGAAGCCGGTGATACCGTATACAATATCGAAAACTGAATCTATGATACTGAATGTAAAATCCATTTTTGATTTATTTAATATAACATTAATGCAATGATACAACAAAAACAACTATTTTCCTCAAAACAACACGTCATGTTTATTTTGATACGTCAAAAACAGTAAAATAGTTCGATAACAAAATCAAAGATGGCACTCAAAGTAGATTTCATAATCTTTCACTAATCTAAGTTCAGATGGCAGCAGTATCTTGTGAACAAAACATTCTTTGCCAAAACCAAAGATACAAAACCCAAAACACTGAGGGTGTATTCGGTTTCGGCGCTTACAACAATCACGCTTTTAACTTATGAACGCTGACGTAACGCTTGAAAATACCGTTCGTTTTAGGCATTATAAGTACGGGTAAGCGTCAATTGCCTTAATATTCAATATGGCGGTTGAAAACAGTTTAGCTGTTTTTCAAGTATTAGAATTGAATAGAATGTTTGCTTGAAATAGTTAATAACGTAGTGATGATGAAGATTTTGAATTCCTACCCCCCCCCCCCTAAATTTAGATGGAAAACCCTTATAAACGCATCAACGTCGGATTTATATGAGATTTGTGTAAAATTTAAAACAGAGATATTTTCATGAAAATCACAATTTTTGTTATATATATTGTTGCAAGATAACTCTTTTTTCGCTGCAAGATTGAAAAATTCCTATTTTAAAACTTCAAGATTAATTTTCTCTACTTAATTCACTCATCTAATGCAAATTACTCAGCGAAAATGCATTTTTTCCGAAATATCTTAAAAAAACCTAATAATATCTTGAAAAATCAACAGTTGCTTTAACAGTTTGAGACATGCTGAACTCAAGATATTTATTAACTAAACTAAATGACAACATCTTTGTCAAAAAGCACCATCAAAGAGATTAAGTATTCGGTGCCTTTTTGTTAACAAGGGATGTCTAAGTGGGTCTAATCCCTAACAAGTTTGATCTCGTCTATGACCTTTTTCTAGTGAATCGAGTAATGAAAGCCAAATATCTGATAAAATTGAAGAAGAAATTGATATAAGATAATTAAAAGGTTTTTGGTGTAGGCAATCTACATTACATTAAAGTTTAAACAGTTTTATAATTTAAAAAGGATTGTAGAAGCTAAAACTGTTACATAATTGCAGCTTTTATTCTTTATAAATTCTTGGCAAGAATTTGAAGCTTTTTTAAAAGAAACTTCTACATAGTGGAAGAAATATTCAGCTCCAATAAAAGATCACCCAGATCTGTCATAATAATGGCAAGTTATATGGAGGTGTCTTAATGAAATATCCCTAAATGATCTATTTGCTATGTCCCTAGCATCCTAATGATGTACAAAATTAAAACAGTTTCGCTTAAATATGTGCTACTTAAAATGTACCAATGAATTTCCCAAAGCCAATTATATAAATTTCCACCTACCTCGACGGACATTACCAACGGTTTTACGGTTGAAGCAATCTGAAACAAATAAACAAAAAAATTGATCACATAAACAAACAAGTACAAACGTTCATTTATATCTACACTTTAGTTCAATAAAAATTGAACCATTCTAAAATGATTTTTATAATATTAAAGACTTTTATGGGTGTTTTAAACTATCGAGTCTTTTTATATCCGGTATATGTTAATATATAAGGGTATATTAAGTTTAATCCCGACTTTGGTGTTCAATAGGTGTTCATAAAATGACCTAATTCGGCCATTTTCGCATGTCCGTCCGTCTGTGAACACGATGACTCAAAATCGAAAAAAGATAACGAACTGAACTTTTGTGTGTGTGTTATAAGTAAGGTCAAGTTAGTGAATGGACAAAATCTGACCATGTTTAGGCAAAATTGGCAAAAATGCTCATCGGTTTCGCTGGGCCTAAAATAGCTTAAAACAAAGTTTATATCAAAATTTTTGTTCTCGTTTTTAATAATAATCATTTTCCAGGGTAATTTTGACCCAAACAAAACGAAAATCAGGTTCATTTTAACGTCTGACCAACACATTTCAAAATTTTCCCTTCTCAATTCATACAGTTTTTAATTTTAGCACGATGGGTCTGATCTCTTGAAAACCGTTAATCGTATCGCATTTTAATCAACGCCATCGGATTCGCTAGGTCCAAATTAGCTTGAAATGAAGTTTATATCAAAATCGGGGACAAAAAAATTTTGTTCAATTTTTGCGATTTTTTTAAGGGGTACCCCTTGAAAAAAATGCGAAAAAAGTGAAGAAAATTTTTGTTCTCGTTTTTAATAATAATCATTTTCTAGACTAATTTTGACCCAAACAGAACGAAAATCAGGTTCATTTTAACGTCAGACCAACACATTTCAAAATTTCCCCTTCTCAATTCGATCAGTTTTGAATTTTTGCACGATGGGTCTGTTCTCTTGAAAACCGTTAATCGTATCGTATTCTAATCAACGGCATCGATTTCGCTAGGTGTAAATTAGCTTAAAACAAAGTTTATATCAAAATTGGGGACAAACAAATTTTCTTCAATTTTTGCTTTTTTTTTCTTATCATAAACTCAATATATACCGGGTATTTAGTCCTATGATCTTAATAAACGTTAGAATATCTCTCTGGGAGACTGCACCTCATTGATTTGATTTATTCAGTTTGTAGTGGCCAGGAAGTATCCTAAAATGGTTTTTCCCTAGTTGTAAAAGATCAGAGGCATTTGACCATGAGAGTCTTTGCATGATCCTGGGCCATCAGTATTTATCCAAGAATGGTTGGACTCGTGCACCGTCCAGTCTTTTTATGTGCTTTTTGGCACTCGAAGAAACGGTTCTGGACCGCTTAGTGGAGCACTGGCTAGTTCATTAACCTTCTGGTTTCAATCGTTTCCAGAATGCCCGGGCATCTAGCCAATGGATGACTTCAGGCACCCAGCCTGGAGTCGATACACTCCAGGACCGAAGCTTGGGTTAGTAATAGTAAATTTATGTATAAACTCAGTATGCAAACTGTTTTTGTATACATTTTGTGTCAATCTACGGCCGTTGTTAGTATGGTTGCCTTTCGGTTATGTTATACTAAAAGAGGTGACTATCGTTTACTTAATTTGACATTTAAGTAATATGTCTGAACATTTGCAACATTTTCTGCTGTAGTATCTAGTAGCTCAGTTGGCAGAGCATCGGTCTGTAATGTCAGAGGTCGACTTGGGTTCAATCCCCAGCCAAAATCTGTAAGATTTTTCATATCAAATGTATTGATATCCAAATCTAATGTGAATGGATTCTTTTTTTCATTTAAATAAGTTCAATTTATTTTGGCTGTGAGTGTATACACTGGGAAAAATATGTTTTGAACTTGGTAAGTTGTTCAAAACATGTTTCTCATTTTATTATTGTCAACAGCCGTGCTCAGTCGTGCCGTGTGAACAATATCTTACGATTATTATTGGTGGTGCACAAAGTGCTCTAAACTCAATACAACAATTCACAGTGTTTCTAAAGTAGGTGTAAGCGTTAAGTATTATTTCTTTTATTTAATTCGTTTAAGGAGCTTCCAACATACCACCACTTTTCCACAGATTTGGCTCATTTTTTGTTCACAGGCTAAAAATAGTGTTTTCTAATAAATCCCGAAGTTTCAGAATTTTTGGGATTTTATTCTTGCAGATTGTCGTATTTAAAAAAAAATACTATATATGTATTCAACGTTGAATATAACGAATCTGAATACAAAATGTTTATTTAAACTCGATACAGGATGGCCTCGATGCATTATTTCATATTATTAAATCCATTAAATTTTGGTGGAAAATCCACAAATTTGGTAATACTGTTGACAAGTTATAGTAAGTGTGTCATGAGAGACAACACACTGAACTTAAGGACTTAGCAGTTCTGAACACGACCAATAATAGCTTATGCCGATGTGATTTGGGCATTAATCAGCACAAATCATCGGAGATTTGGATTTCAGCATAAGCTTATATATTTTTTTTCAATTTACTTTCAGAAAATAAAATGTTGCCATTAAAATTTTCAAAACTGATCCTCAAGAGCTGTCTTAAAGTACAAGTGATAAAATCACCTCAGCACTTCAGCAGATACAAAATATTCGGTACATCTCATCCCGAATCTATGAACCTTCCGGGGGAAACCTGATAATCAAGCTCCTGGCCATTGTCAAAATATGGGAGAAGTGAATCTTGTCCGACCGAAGTAGAAGCACAATGGACCATAGGGTCGAAGTGTAAAACGTTGTTATACCCCAAGATATATTTATCTGGGAATGCTAAGCTTTTGTGTTAAAACACACAAAACCCTTCAAGATTAGAGAAAACGCCCATATAAATGCATCAATTTGTTATCATCAATAAATGGATAATTAAACGTTTCATTGGAACAGATTTGATTGAGTTGGATGGAAATTTATTAGGTTCTATAAGCGATATTTCAATGAATGAGGTAAAAAGTATGAAGTAATGATTATTTTTGAAAACTCACCTCCGTTTCAACATCCACCTGTTTCCATTAAACTGCAACTTAATCCAAATTTCCATTCCATTAGCAACACAACCATTTCCAAATCCATATGGTACACTGAAGATCACTGAGAAGATCATGAACGGAATTCATTCACAAATTTAAATCTTTAGTAAAACATTGAACACGCGAGGAACATTTCCTGATCCTATTTTTAGCCTTGATACAAAAAATTAAGAATGTAATTTAAGTAGGTACTTTGGCGGCCAGCTACCAAAATTTTTTGAAAAAATAGGACTTTAATAAAAATAATTGATATATTTTCGTAATCGTTAATTTATTTTTTGAATTCCGTTCATGATATCAAACACAAAACACACTCACAAACACTTTAATTTTAAATTGTTTTTTAAGGTTTAAGTATACACTAATGTTCATAAAATAAAGAAACATTAGAACTAAATGTTATAAATATACGAATGTTAATTAATTAAAAGTATCTACACTCACATTCATTAAAAAGTAATTACATCAATGTTATGAAAATTATAACTTACATGCGAGTTTCTGTCAAAAATGTTACTGAAATTATATACAAAACTTTAAAATTATAACAATTGGATCAATTGATGGGTCGTTTTGGAGAAATCCACAATAGTTTGTAAGTATACATGAAATCAGTTATATGTTACTATAAGTACCTACGATAATTTTGAGGTAAATTAAAATTTTAATTATGTTGATTTAATGATTGCAAAATTTTTTTATTGAAAATTAATTTTAATTGGAAAATTTAACACTTTAAAAATTATAAAAATCTATTGAATTAATAGTTTATGCACTTCGAAACACTCACGACTCACGAAAACACTAGATTTTACACGATAATACGTCCGTACTTTTAAAATTTAAAGCAGGTCGAACACTTTTCTGTAAGAAGAAGAAAAATTATTATAGAATTATGATCAACAAAATAATGATTTAAAATATATTAAAATTAGAATCAAAGATAAAATTAATTAAAAATTTAAACAATTAAAACTTACAAAGCCAATTGGGCTGTCATCATCGCAACGCTTCGAATTCTTTTTGTTTACGATTAATCTGAATAGCATGGCCGATCCGTAGTTTAACTGTAATTAAAAAATACATAAATTAGAACATAATTATTAATAAATCAATTCAAAATTATCGAATAACTGACTTATACTTGGTTAAGTTTCGCAAAACTGTTTCATATTTTCAAAAAATTTCCAAACAATGTTTCGGGAAGACGAAAAAATAAATCGTTCGTTCGTACTACGATCGGTAATTTTCGTATTTTTTGTTCTAGAAGCTTTTCAGTTGTATTTCTTCTATAAAATGTAAGCGTTGGTCTATCTTTGTCTTGCATATGATAATCCACGTAGGTACTTCTTTGTCTGACTCATATACAAACTCCATAAGCCTAGAATTTATATTTAAAAAATACAAATTAATAAAAAATAAAGAAAAATAATTGAATCTGTTGATAAGCTGATATTGATTGATTGATTCAATCGATAAATCAATATCAGTTTATAAAATTATTGAGACAAATATTAAAAATCAATTTTTGAATGCAGACGCTACCATTCAAAATTGATCTGTGTGCATTCAAAAACATTAAAACAAACGTAAAAATAATTTAAAAAACTAAATAAAAAATATATCAAAATAATTAGAAAATGTTCCAGAATTGATTGATTAAAAAATAGAAACAAATTAATTAAAATTTACCCAAAATTAATTCAAAAATTGTAGATGACTTTTTCACCTTTTAATTACACAAATCCAAGATGGACACTAACTGTTGTGAGCTCACTTACCTGGTCACTAGCGGCAGGACCAATCAGATTCGAGTATTCACAGGAAGGATATGAAATTAAATTTAAAAATTCACCAAGGAAATTTAATTTTAATTATTTTACTAAGTACGATCAACTTTAATAAATATAAATATAATTATTAAAATTAATCAATTTAGTTATTGAAAGTTTTAAGTAAATAATTAATTATTTCAATAATTAATTTGTAAGTATATCTATATATGACACTAAATTATATAGATTAATAGATTTTATTATTCGACAATAATTGGTTTAATTAAAAAATAGATCTTCTACAAAAGTATTAAATAGTATTTGGATTAAATGAACCGGTGTATAGTAGATAATTTTGGACCTGGTGCACTTGTGAATAATTAATACGTACGTATACCCTCTGATGATGATCTTCAGGTAGTTTGGATTAGATAAACCTGCAGTATAAGTTTATTTTGGACCTGGTGCACTTGTAAATAGTTAATTAAGTATACTTACACCTTCTGATGATGATCTCCAGGTATCTAAGTATCTACTTTATATGTATTTAGTTTTAACATGGCACTTAGTCAGTTAAAGTTTTACAGATTTAATTGATAAGTTTTAGACACAATGAAGTCAAAAAGTTAAAACTGTGTTTTATTTGTTAAAGATTTACTTAAATAAGTAAAATGGCGGCACGGCATTGACTTGGGGCTCTACGAATTCTTACTCTCAAACGCAATAGAATAAATTAAAAAAAAACATTTATATTGAACTGAACAAACTTAAAATACATTGAGACCTGGTGATTTATTAAATAAACTGAAGATGATGTCAGTGTACGAATTAAATTTTAAACTGTCAAGACCTCTGATTGACATCTGTTCGATCTGTTTCATACGACTTTCAACCTTATTGAAATACAATTTGCCGCACAAAATCAGATGTTTTAACTCAAGAGATCTCTAAGTGTGATTCCAGGTGTTGTTTAATTTGAATCGAATCATTTTCAGACATCTTCTATTACTTATTTTTAATTTATTATTTTCGAAGCTACGTAGAGATCGTATCTCCAAGTCTGATCATCGCGAACCATCATTACTTGACACTTGACAGGTCAAGTTTTTAAAAAAGAATTTATTAAAATTGGACGGAATCAAACAAAAACTAAAGATTACAAATTTCTGATACTTCGTAAGTACTTTTATTTTAAGTTATATCGAAAGTTAAAACTACATCTTGTCGAAATTCGATCTGTTGTTATTTTCTATAAATATTCTGACTCGTAATTATCGTGAACTAACAGACTATTAATTATATGAAACAGCAACAGGCTTCTGTATGATAAAAACAGAACCGTGAAAACTTGGTGCCCAAGGAGTCGTCATCTGTTCCAAATCTGTGTCAAACCTAGAACTTTAAGAAATATCTCCCAATCAACTCTATAACTCCTTGAATTATACATTTTCTTATAAATTTCAGTTGAACTCAATGAGAATGCTAATTTTAAGTTTTAAACTTTCATTTTTAAGGTCTTCAAAATCATATTGAATCAGAGTTCAGTGAATTTTAACCAAGATTTGAAAATATCCATCAGCTGTATGTGGACAGTATTCTTAAAATTGTCAACATCAGCAGCTGAGTCCAGAGAAGCACCAGGTTGAAGTTTTAGTATTTCTGTACCATGATGATCAGATCTCTCATTGATGCGGATTCAAACATTTAAAATACATTTTTATTAAATGATATGTGAAGATCCTGAAGAAATGCGCTTACGTAAATAAATATTATGGTTTGATTCAGTTTTTATTTGATTATAAGTGATGTGGAAATATATAAGAATTAAGGCGGATAAATTAAGGGATTCAACGGACAACATCTACAGAAGATACTTCGGACTTCAAGGTATAAACTTTCAAAGTAAGAAATTTAATGCTCTTAGTTTTAATTCAGTTTTGTAAACAAAACTTTTGAAGCTCTAGGTGACCCTTTTTGAGATATAAGTGAAAATTTAAAACAGAAAACAGGACCTTCGTCACCTCTCTCTACTTGAATCATTCGTATCATAGATTCCAAGATGTTTGGTACCTACGTTTACTACGTCTTAACTAGTCCAAAGAAAATTCTGAAGTTAATTCTTTTTGCCCTGATATTTTTGTCTAAAATTTATAATACGTTTGAAAATTGTTTTAGATACTGCGTATTATGACAAGAAGATTACGACTACGAGGGTTGAATACCAGTGTGAATGGACCTTTTGTACAGCCAACGTTTAGTCAGATCTCAACACATCATCAAGATAAGACAAACAAATCGGACCTGGACTTAACGTGTTGGAGTTTATTAACTTTCATGTAACTCATGTAAACAATTTTATATTGGTCAAACAGGGAGATTATTTATAAAGCATGTTTTATACTTCAGATCATAAATCTTGTTTCATGGGTAAAGAAGGAAACTCTAGGGGATCACTGTAGTCAGATTATAATAATTGTTTGTCCAAATATTTATAAACTTATATGTAATCTGGATTAAATAAGTTTTTGACAGCTTTTGTGAGACCAAAGTGACCAAACTATGATCGATTATACTTCTTAATAGATTCACATAAATTAGGTCCAGAAAGGTGTCTCCATAAATAATTCTAATTCCAATGCTGTAAATTATTGTTCAAATATTGATAAACAAACCAGCATGGAGTTTTAAGGGTTGAACACCCTTAGTGCTTGTAAAAAGGGTGTGGTGTACTTAGTATTTAAAGGATTTGACAAATTTAGGGCTTTTTGTATTGTTTAAAACAAACAAAACAGTTGAAAGTTGAAAAATGAATATTCAAATTCATTTTCAATCAGAAATAGCATCGAATTAATCGATAAAATTAAAGATGACTAAATAATCAGGATACAACCCAAAGACGAAATAACCGATTTATTAAAACAAATTCATTTCTGAACTACAGTTAAATTAGATTTTATTTAAAAATTGTTAAATTGTAAAATATATTGGAAAAAGGTTCACATCTACATAATTTAAAATATGACCACTCTGTATCCATAGAAATTATTGGTTATTTGATAATTCTGCAGTTGTTTGAATGCTGACAAAGTATTTGTAAAAAAAAACAACAACTAAAGTATCACAAATTGAATACAAAACAGACCAAACGGATTTTGTTGGGACTTCTTAGAATTTAACATTGATTTAGATCAAAATTTAGTTGACAACTTTACAGATTTATAAAATTTAATTACAAGTACTGAGTGATTTTAAATGTTTGAAGTTATAAAACATTTTAAACATAAATGAATTTTAATTTATATGTATTGTATGTAAACTAAAGTTGTATCATTATCTTGTAATCTATGTTGGTGGTCCAAGTCCACACACTTGCCAGTTCTATTTGAGTTGTGTTGAAGGTAGTCACCAACTTTATCCACGTCCACACCGAACTTGTTGTATTATATTCTGTGGCCAATAGATTCGTAACCAGCAGCTAGTGTCTCTGGTACACGTTCATGTTGGTAACCAATCAGAACGTAACTACGTTGCTGTCTGTTTAACGACGGTATAACGATCATTGTCAACGTTATTCATTCAACTAACATCTAAAGTCTAACAGCTGAAAGCTAATTTACATACGGAGGATATTTATATTGTTGTCAAATTCTTTAAATACTTTCGGTAAATTTGCTAGTTTGACTTTTTGTAAAATTCACCTATTGGCCAGTACAGATAAATGTGGACGAAACTCCGTTAACTGCCTTTCTGGAAACTCAAAGACAATTAAATGTTTTCCTATAGATTTTGATCAATGAATTACAACTCAACGTTTTATTTACTATGGAAACTATTTTTATTATCCACTTCTTAGGACTTTTTAGTTATTGTTTTGAATATCCTTTGAAATAGCAAACATTGTATTACTTATATATAATAATTTTTAACTTTTGTATTATTATCATAGATTTTCTGATGAAGGAACTGTGTTTGCGAATTTGCAGCCAAATAAAAATTCGAGTTACGATAATCTCAAATATTTGTTTTATTTAATATTTATTTTAACATTGAAATAAACTATGTATGCCATTTGATTAACGTAAAAACAATTCATGTGGAAAATGTAGGATTTTAATAGTTATACAAAAAAGCCCTTTACAACACCGATCTAACTTTTATATTTAAGCCATAATAACTGCTTTTATATATGAAAAAGTGAAAATAACAACTGAATGTGAGTTTATTGCATAAATACCCGGTATATACTGTTTATTTTAATTTTTGACCTAAAATTGTTGCAAAACTATTTTGTTTAAGAAACAAAGTTTCAAACGAAAGTTATTTATTTCAAAAAAGGTACATTTTTTCTTTTTAAACTTTTCTTCTATTTCTTACGGTTCCAAAGATGGGCATTCCCTCCTCCCCCCTCCCTTGGTGGGGGTTGAAAAATCTGATTTTGCTCATCCACGAACATACACAAAATTTCAGCTCGTTATCTCTTTTTTTTGAGTTGTCGTGTCCACGTACAGGCGGACATTTGGAAATGAACTAATTAGATCATTCTATGAACACCTATACTAAGATTCGACATGAAACAACTACTGGATCTTATTGAGAGTCCATTGAGAGTCCAGATATTGGTCATCCAAGACTTTTTCTATATATTTTTTAAAACATGAGTTGATTTTTATTTCAGGATTGCTGCATCCGGTTCATCGTTATACATATCCGGCATCGTTATGTTTCAAACAATATTATCCCAATTATAAAGGTACAAAACCAACCAAAAACATTACTTCTGGCCACCACCATATTGATGAGAACTTTCCATATTTGATTCCTACATTAAAATTTAAATAAAAAACGGATCTCTTACCTTATTTTTACGTGATAGTTGATAGCCTTACAAAGATTTGGATAATTTTATTTCAGGATATCGAAATTGGAACCCCTCGGATATCGAAATTGGTATTTTAAATCATTTTATATAGGAATTAGTGTACACTAATAGAAGGAATTTCTTTCCCCAAGAATATATATTTTCTTCAAAATATTTGCTTCAATAAAAAAACCCTTGTTTTCATGCAAAACTACGACGCAGTCGAACCAAAAACACGTGTTTAGTTGAGCGAACAAACTAAAATTCTTGAATGGAGTTTACAATAGGAAATATGCATGAAAATTTTTTTTCACATTTATTTTCAGAATATGAAAATACTGTTAATACTGTAATAATATTTAAAAACGAAATTAAAATCCGACAAATATCAAGGAAGCTATAAGCTTTTAAAGATTATTATCTGTCTCTTTCTTGCAAAAATACGAAAAACGGAGTTTTACGTGTATTTTAAATGGTGAAAGTGTACTATGACGTCACATAACATATCAAGAGGGCTATCACCCTCTTTGTCTAATCGGGAATTTCAATCATTCATATCTCGTTTATTTTTAAAGTTATTTAAAAAGTAATTTTACCTTGATATTTGTCAAGTAAACAAGATTCAATTCAAGTGAAAAAAAATTTTCATGCATATTCCCTATTACATCTATCGGTGATATGGAATGAAGGAAGAAAAAACTATTTTTATAAAAATCGCTATATACATATTTTTATTTCAATGTTAAAATAATTATTAATACAATGTGTATACAGACCGTTTTCAAAAGCATTTCTAATAGAGATTCAATGTTTTATAAATAAATAAAATATTAACTATAAAACTATACAGTATACCTATACAATACACATACATACAAACATCTGTGGATAGTGTATAGGTATACTGTGTATGCGTATGGTTGTTTGTTTGTCATTTAAGAGTGGGAGGAAATTTTGTGATGCACATACTAAAGTTAAGAATTCAATGAACATATTTAACCCACTCTCATTACATGTGTACTATGACTGACTTCACACAGTAACCACACGACCAGCCAGTAATAAATAATATTTAACATTGATTCTCTATTGGAAAAGTTTTCCAACACACACGGTATATAAATATTGTGACGGTTGAAATGAATTCCAATGAGTAATTTTTCTTTTTTATATTGGCGTGAATGATAGCTTATGCCACCTGAAGGGCACTGGGGCCAGAGACGAAAGAGACCCGCTCCGGAATCCGATGTCGTTGTCGAAATTATATTATAATTTATTTTATTTAAAGTTAGCCGCACAAAAAGTAATTTCCGACCTCGCACCATTATCGATCGCCGACATCGTGGAATTTGATGAAAAATTATAGAGAAAATTCAAGGACATGGATAAGATTAATTGCTGATGATAAAAATTCACGAAATCTTTTTTTCTATATCTTTATTATTGAATTTATATCGTTTGCATTGTTGTGGAACTTCTATATATGGAGTATAGTCAAATAGTTTGGGATTTCTGATTCTATTTCTGATTCTCTCCATATGTTTTTTGATTGTAAGAGGAGCCGATTGATTGATTTGAAGGAAAAGCAACATTTAAAAAAAAAAAGAAATTGTTGCCTAAAATAACAGTCCCGTATTATGAACTTGTAGAAAAATAGTGAACGCGTTAAAATAAAAGTTTCGAGTGTGCGATTGTTTTGGATTCGTTACGTTTATGATTAACAATATATTAAATAAATAAATAAAAATGATGCCATTCATGTTATTTTTCACGTTTGGGCCAGCCAAATAGCCGCACTTGTAAAGGCATTGTGTGTACTTGGAACTGGGAGGTTATGGGTCCGAATCCCGACATCGGCAGTTTGTCAAGTATTAAAAAAAGGGGGGGGGGCGGTTAATTGACTAAACTGTCGGCGTATGGACAAGAACGAAATAACCGGCTATGTTTGAGAAGGTTTTCTGCAGTTTCCTTCACGAACTCCAGATGAATATCGGCATAGTTCTTATCAGTGTCGGCTGCAGCCGCATATCCTACCAATTCCTAGTGTACACACAAAATTCCTTGTCCTTCACTTACATCCTTCGGCATCACAATGGACCTTAGGGTCCAGGACAGCCTCTACAATCTATCTATCTGAACTTCGTTTACAAATATGGTTTATAGCTCATCGCCAGACAAAGTGAAGAGGAACTCGAGAATTGATAATCATGATGTTGGATAGAAAATCAAAAATGTCTATAGTTTTATCGAATGGGAAGAATTAAAAATAGTTTATAAAAGATATGCAAGTTTATATTTCTGTTGTGCGATGGATGAAAATGATATACCGTGTGTGTTGGACAGCTTTTCCTATAGGGAATCAATGTTAAATACGCACTCTAATTAGATGTTTATGTAGTACTGACGACTTTAGACAGCACTCAGCATTGTGCAGAGTCCCCCACTATTTTTATATCTTTGTTAAGCATTAGTTATTATAATAAATAATATTTAACATTGATTCCCTATAGGAAAAGCTGTCCAACACACACGGTATAATGAACTATTAACTTTAAAAATAATACATCGTTATGTTGAGTTTATTGGATACATTTTGGAAGTGTATGTAAATTAGATACTGTTCAATCTTAAAAATAGTATCAGAAACATCATATTGGTAAACCAAACAAAGGCAGTTAAGAGTTTCGTCCACATTTATATCTGTACTGGCCAATAGGTGAATTTTATGACAAGTCAAACTAGCAAATTTACCCAAAGTATTTAAAGAATTTAACAACAATATAAATATCCTCCGTATGTAAATTAGCTTCCAGCTGTGAGACTTTAGATGTTAGTTGAATGAATAACGTTCACAATGATCGTTACGTACCGTCGTTAAACAGGCATCAACGTAGTTACGTTCTGATTGGTTACCAACATGAACGTGTACCAGAGACACTAGCTGCTGGTTACGAATCTATTGGCCACAGAATATAATACAACAAGTTCGGTGTGGACGTGGATAAAGTTGGTGACTACCTTCAACACAACTCAAATAGAACTGGCAAGTGTGTGGACTTGGACCACCAACATAGATTACAAGATAATGATACAACTTTAGTTTACATACAATACATATAAATTAAAATTCATTTCTATTTAAAATGTTTTATAACTTCAAACATTTAAAATCACTCAGTACTTGTAATTAAATTTTATAAATCTGTTAAGTTGTCAACTAAATTTTGATCTAAATCAATGTTAAATATTAAGGAATCCCAACAAAATCCGTTGGATCTGTTTTGTATTCAATTTGTGATACTTTAGTTGTTTTTTTTTACAAATACTTTGTCAGCATTCAAACAACTGCAGAATTATCAAATTACCAATAATTTCTATGGATACAGAGTGGTCATATTTTAAATTATGTAGAGATGTGAACCTTTTTCCAATATAATTTACAATTTAATAATTTTTAAATAAAATCTAATTTAACTGTGGTTCAGAAATGAATTAGTTTTAATAATTCGGTTATTTCGTCTTTGGGTGTATCCTGATTATTTAGCCATCTTTAATTCTATCGATTAATTCGATGCTATTTTTGATTAAAACGGAATTTGAATATTCATTTTTCAACTTTAACTGTTTTTGTTTGTTTTGAACAATACAATAATAAAGCCCTAAATTTGTCAAACACTTTAAATACTAAGTACACCACACCCTTTTTACAAGCACTAAGGGTGGTCAACCCTTAAAATTCCATGCTGATTTGTTTATCAATATTTTAACAATAATTTACAGCATTGGGGCCATATACAGCATTGGGGCCATATAATAATTATACCATATAATTATTTATGGAGACACCTTTTTGGACCTAATTTATGTGAATCTATTAATAAGGATAATCGATCATAGTTTGGTCACTTTGGTCTCACAAAAGCTGTCAAAAACTTATTTAATCCTGATTACATATAAGTTTATAAATATTTGGATAAACAATTATTATAATCTGACTACAGTGATCCCCTAGAGTTTCCTTCTTTACCCATGAAACAAGATTTATGTTTTGAAGTCTAAAACATGGTTTAAAAATTCTCCCTGTTTGACCAATATAAAATTCTTTATATGAGTTAAATGAAAGTTAATAAACCCCACCACTTCGTTAAGTCCAGGTCCGATTTGTTTGTTTTATCTTGATAATGGGTTGACATCTGACTAAACGTTGACTGTACAAAAGGTCCATTCACACTGGTATTCAACTCACGTAGCCGTAATTTTCTTGTCATAATTCGGTACCTAAAATAGTTTTCAAACGTATTACAAATTTTACACAATTTATTTAATTCATGTCAACGAATGTTCAAAAAGGGGATGCAAGCAGAAATATCAGGGCAAAAATAATTAACTTCACCATTTTCTTTGGATTAGTTCTGAGGTAAACGTAGAGAGAGATGACGAAGGTCCTGTTTTCTGTTTTAAAATTTCACTTATATCTCCAACAGGGTCAGCTAGAGCTTCAAAAGCACTGTTTACAAAACTGAATTAAAACTAAGAGCATTAAATTTCTTACTTTGACAGTTAATACCTTGAAGTCCGACGTATCTTCTGTAGATGTTGTCCGTTGAATCCCTTTACTATCCCTCATTTCTTATAGATTTCCACATCACTTATAATCAAATAAAATCTGGATCAAACATAATGTTTATTTACGTAACTGCATTCCTTCAGGATCTTCACATATCATTTAACAAAAATGTATTTTAAATGTACAAATCCGCATCAATGAAAGATTTGATCATTTGGTACAGAAATTCTAAAACTTCAACCTGGTGCTTCTCTGGACTCTGCTGATGTTGACGATTTTAAAAATACGGTCCTCACACAGCTGATGGTTATTTTCATATCTTGGTTTAAATTCACTGAACTCTGATTCAATATGATTTTGAAGTTCTTAAAAATGAAAGTTTAAAACTTAAAATTAGAATGATCTTAATGCGGTACGACTGAAATTTATAAGAAAATGTATAATTCAAGGAGTTATAGAGTTGAAATTTGGAGATATTTCTTAAAGTTCAAGGTTTGACACAGATTTGGAACAGATGACGACTCCTTGGGCACCAAGTTTTCACCGTGTATTCTGTTTTTATCATACAGAAGCTTAAGTTGCTGTTTCATATAATTAATAGTTTGTTAGTTCACGATAATTACGAGTCAGAATATTTATTGAAAATAACAACGGTTTGAATTTCGACAAAATGTAGTTTTGACTTTCGATATAACTTAAAATAAAAGTACTTACGAAGTATCAGAAATTTGTAATCTTTAGTTTTTGTTTGATTCCGTCCAATTTTAATAAATTCTTTTTTAAAAACTTGACCTGCCAAGTGTCAAGTAATGATAGTTCGCGATGATCAGACTTGGAGATACGATCTCCACGTAGCTTCGAAGATAATAAATTAAAAATAAGTAATAGAAGATGTCTGAAAATGATTCGATTCAAATTCAACAACGTACCTGGAATCACACTTATGAGATCTCTTGAGTTAAAACATCTGATTTTGTGCGGCAAATTGTATTTCAATAAGGTTGAAAGTCGTATGAAACAGATCAAACAGATGTCAATCAGAGATCTTGACAGTTTAAAATTTAATTCGTACACTGATATCATCTTCAGTTTATTTAATAAATCACCAGGTCTCAATGTATTTTAAGTTTGTTCAGTTCAATATAAATGTTTTTTTAAAATTTATTCTATTGCGTTTGAGAGTAAGAATTCGTAGAGCCCCAAGTCAATGCCGTGCCGTCATTTTACTTATTTAAGTAAATCTTTTACAAATAAAACACAGTTTTAACTTTTTGACTTCATTGTGTCTAAAACTTATCAATTAAATCTGTAAAACTTTAACGGACTAAGTGCCATGTTAAAACTAAATACATATAAAGTAGATACTTAGATACCTGGAGATCATCATCAGAAGGTGTAAGTATACTTAATTAACTATTTACAGGTGCACCAGGTCCAAAATAAACGTATACTGCAGGTTTATCTAACTCAAACTACCTGAAAACCATCATCAGAGGGTATAAGTATACTTATGAACTATTTACAAGTGCACCAGGTCCAAAATAAACTTATAGTACACGTTTATCTAATCCAAACTACCTGAAGATCATCATCAGAGGGTATACGTACTTATTAACTATTCACAAGTGCACCAGGTCCAAAATTATCTACTATACACCGGTTCATTTAATCCAAATACTATTCAATACTTTTGTAGAAGATCTATTTTTTAAATAAACCAATTATTGTCGAATAATAAAATCTATTAATCTATATAATTTAGTGTATAGATATACTTACAAATTAATTAAAACTAATTAATTATTGAAATAATTAGTTATTTACTTAAAACTTTCAATAATTAATTTGATTAATTTTAATAATTATATTTATTAAAGTAGATCGTACTTAGTAAAATAATTAAAATTAAATTTCCTTGGTGAATTTTTAAATTTAAATTCATTTCCTTCCTGTGAATACTCGAATCTGATTGGTCCTGCCGCTAGTGACCAGGTAAGTGAGCTCACAACAGTTAGTGTCCATCTTGGATTTGTGTAATTAAAAGGTGAAAAAGTCATCTACAATTTTTGAATTAATTTTGGGTAAATTTTAATTAATTTGTTTCTATTTTTTAATCAATCAATTCTTGGACATTTTCTTATTATTTTGATATATTTTTTATTTAGTTTTTTAAATTATTTTTACGTTTTTTTTAATGTTTTTGAATGCACACAGATCAATTTTGAATGGTAGCGTCTGCATTCAAAAATTGATTTTTAATATTTGTCTCAAAAATTCTATAAACTGATATTGATTTATCGATTGAATCAATCAATCAATATCAGCTTATCAACAGATTCAATTATTTTTCTTTATTTTTTATTAATTTATTTGTATTTTTTAAATATAATTCTAGGCTTATGATGTTGTATATGAGTTAGACAAAGAAGTACCTACGTGGATTATCATATGCAAGACAAAGATAGACCAACGCTTACATTTTATAGAAGAAATACAAATGAAACGCTTCTAGAACAAAAAATACGAAAATTACCGATCGTAGTACGAACGAACGATTTATTGTATTGTCTTTCCAAAACATTGTTTGGAAAATTTTTGAAAATATGAAACAGTTTTGCGAAACTTGACCAAGTAAGTCATTCGATAATTTTGAATTGATTTATTAATAATTATGTTCTAATTTATTTATTTTTTAATTACAGTTAAACTACGGATCGGCCATGCTATTCAGATTAATCGTAAACAAAGAGAATTCGTAGCGTTGCGATGATGACAGCCCGATTAGCTTTGTAAGTTTTTATTGTTTAAATTTTTAATTTATTTTGTTTGATTCTAATTTTAATATATTTTAGATCATTATTTTGTTGATCATAATTCTATAATAATTTTTCTTCTTCTTACAGAAAAGTGTTCGACGTGCATTAAATTTTAAAAGTACAGACGTATTATCGTGTAAAATCTAGTGTTTTCGTGAGTCGTGAGTGTTTCGAAGTGAATAAACTAATTATAATTCAATAGATTTTTATAATTTTTAAAGTGTTAAATTTTCCAATTAAAATTAATTTCCAATAAAAACATTTTGCAATCATTAAATCAACATAATTAAGATTTTAATTTACCTCAAAATTATCGTAGGTACTTATAGTAACATAACTGATTTCATATACTTACAAACTATTGTGGATTTCACCAAAACGATCCATTAATTGGTCCAAGTTATATTTTTAAAGTTTTGTATACATTTCAGTAACATTTTTGACAGCAACTCGCATGTAAGTTATAATTGTTCACACATTGATGTGTATATACTTACTTTTTAATGAGTTTGAGTGTACTTATACTCAATAAACATTCGTATATTGAACATTTAGTTATAATGTTTCTTTATTTTATGAACATTAGTGTATACTTAAACCTTAAAAAACAATTAAAAATTAAAGTGTTTGTGAGTGTGTTTTGTGTTTGATATCATGAACGGAATTCAAAAATTAAATTTACGATTACGAAAATATATCAATTATTTTTAATAAGGTCCTATTTTTTCAAAAAATTTTTGGTAGCTCACCGCCAAAGTACTTAAATTACATTCTTAATTTTTTGTATCAAGTCTAAAATAGGATCAGAAAATGTTCCTCGTGTGTTCAATGTTTTACTAAAAATTTAAATTTGTGAATGAATTCCGTTCATGATCTTCTCAGTGATCTTCAGTGTACCATATGGATTTGGAAATGGTTGTGCAGTTGGTAATGGAATGGAAATTTGGGTTAAGTTGCTGTTTAATGGAAACAGGTGGATGTTAAAACGGAGGTGAGTTTTCAAAAATAATCATTACCTATACTTTTTACATCGTTCACTGAAATATCCGCCTATTCTCAACCTTATAGATTTTCAGCCGGTTCAATCTTTTCCATCCAATGAAATAATTAATTATCTATTTATTTCTAACGTTTAAGGATGTTCCAGCATACCACCACTTTTCGACAGATTTTGCTCTTTGTTTTTCACAGGCTAAAAATATTGTTTTCTAATAAATCCCGAAGTTTCAGAATATTTGATCGTTTAGAACGCGAGATATTTAATAGCAAAGTTATCATTCTCTCTCACTCTCTCTCATTAGAAGCATGTGACACTACATGCCCACCCAACTATTATCTGTTGTATTAGAATAAATACTCGACAGAATTTAAAAAAAAAACAAGGAGAGTGTTACCGTTTTGTTTTCGAAATATAAAAGTTATATTTTTTTTTCAAAATTACATTATTTTGTATATATGCGAATTTGTATATATGTGAACAGTGAATTTGTCTATGTGTTATGTTTGTCTATGTATATGTGTGTTTATATATGTATTTGTTCTATAATAAAATCAAACCGTTATTTGTCCTGATTATATAACACAGTGCTGGAACGTCCTTAATTATATTAATTAAATCATTTTCATTGTGAATTCGCTATAGCTATTACCGATATTGAGAGATACCTACAGTATTGGTACCTTGATTTTAGAATCATATATAAGAAAGAGATAAACGTTTTTTTTATATATAAAAAAATAGCTGATTAATAGGGAATATGCATGAAAATTTGTTTTCACTTGAATTGAAGCATGTTTACTTGACAAATATCAAGGTAAAATTACTTTTTAAATAACATTAAAAATAAGCGAGATATGAATGATTGAAATTCCCGATTAGACAAACAGAGTGATAGCCCTCTTGATATGTTATGTGACGTCATATTACACTTTCACCATTTAAAAAACACGTAAAACACCGTTTTTAGTATTTTTGCAAGAAAGAGACAGATAATAATCTTTAAAAGCTTATAGCTTCCTTGATATTTGTCGGATTTTAATTTCGTCTTTAAATATTATTACAGTATTAACAGTATTTTCATATTCTGAAAATAAATTTGAAAAAAAATTTTCATGCATATTCCCTATTGGTTCAATTTTAGTAGACTTGAAAAATATTTCATCAAAATCGTATAAAATTTGACTGTAATAATAAAAATTAGAAAGAGGGGTCACAAATAGGTCCCTAGCACCTAGCCCAAGGGGGTCCTCTGTACCCAAATTTGACTGTAAGAGGTCAAAACAAAAACCATTTTTATGAATTTTTGATGACGTCATCGAAAAATCAAAAAATTGTTTATTATTATTTATTTATAAACCACCATCAATAATTATAAAATATTTATTTGCAAATGGCTGCTCATTACGTAATGTTGATGTGTTGTTGTTGTTATTGTAACTTATTTTTATAGAAGTAGTCCAGTAAATAAGTTGGAAAAGTGGTGGACCGGAAAATACTGTACAACCTGGAAAAGTGGATGGAACAGCACCGATTTTAAAAATTCCTTTTTTTCCTGGATTTCTTAGACCTTCTGGAACATTCATATCAGCACTAACCCCTGCATTACCTCGAAAAATGAGGAAATTAGGAGAACATTTTTCGAGGTAATGCAGGGGTTAGTGCCGATGAATGTTCCTGAAGGTGTAAAGAATCTAGGAAAAAAAGAATTTAAAAAATCGGTACTGTTCCACCCACTTTTCCAGGTTGTATCCAGTATTTTCCGGCTTATTTACTGCACTAAAGCTTGCATGTGCATATCTCGGTTGCTTGTATGGTGGTGCTATGTGTAAGTGAGTTGTATGTTGGGTGCGTTCAGTGCCGGATTAACACCTTGGGGGGCCGTAGGCATATTTTTTGTGGGAGCCTCTTTAATAGCACGAAAAGTTCAAGAAAAATGATTAATCAGCTAAAAGTTTAGGTAACCAAATCGACCCAGCTCGGGCAATTGATTTGATCTTTGGATATGCAATCCTAAGTAACCAAATCGACTCAGCTGATTGAATAATGCAGCACTTGACCTCGATTGCATATTGAAAAATCAAAAAAATTGTAGCTGTATTAAAAAATTTTTTTTTGCCAACAACTACATTTTTTTTATCTTGTGGGGGCCGTTCTGTTGTGGGGGCCTATAGGCTCAGCCTATGCTATAATCCGGCACTGGGTGCGTTTGTATGTATGTGAGTATATGGTGAGATATGGACGCTGGATATAAGCTAGCCGCTACATAAGCACCTCAAAACGAATACCACCCCATAATTATTATAACAAAAAGAACTGAGTATGTTTAGCCAATTTTTCGCTCTGATTAAAATCCAAATTACATGCGGGCATGAATTATCATTAAATCCATCTCAACAACAATCTCTTCGTTGTCAAGTGCAGATGTGGGGTCTTATTCAGATCGTAAACAAGTTTTCATGCGACTGAACAATTCGCTAAATATATAAATTAATACTTACTTTAGAAACATTTTGAATTAAACTTTTGAAATTATTCACTGCACGACACGATTCCGTTGACTGTTTACAATAAAATGAGAAGCTAGATAATTTCGAACTTGTTAAGTTCAAAACATATTTTTACCAGTTGTGTCCGTCCGTCTGTTTTACACTCACAATCAAAATTAATTGAACTTACTTCAGTGCAAAAAGTATTTATCTTATTTGCATACTTATTTATTTGTACTAAAATTTACTACTTACCCAAACTATAGGACAGGGTTGCGCATAAGTAGATAACGTTATGATTTATTTAATGAATGCGTATTTGTGCATCATTTGGTTTGAACTCGTGAACCAATTGAATCTGATATGGGGAAAGGTGTAACGTATGTAAAATTCTTTGCAAAGACCGTCTAGACTGATCACCAACTGTTGAGAACGTCGCCTGGTGGAAGTTTCGGGATTTTCCTCAACACTTGCTTCTGTCCGAGCAATGTTCACATCATTTCGAGAACTGCATGAGGTCTTCCAGAACGCGGAAGATCATAGACAGCCCCATGTTGCCGAAAACGGTGAACCAATCGGTAAATTGTCGGAATATGAAAGAAATTTCGATATGATCTTTGTGTCTGGAAATAATCGAATGCTGACTTTCAAAATAAAATTGAACAACTTTAGTTCTTTGTTCTGTGCTGAGTCCGTCCATCATAAATTTCCCAAATTTTTCAAAGTTAATTCTGAAAATGAGAGGAAAAAAAATACGTAAACAAAAAATTTATTCACTAATTAAATCATAACGTTACTTATGCGCCATCCTATATATATATATATATATATATTATATTAATATTTCATTATTTTCTCAATCATATAAAGCCTAGTCCTATAAAATCTGTGAAAATGGCCAATTTTACTGCTAAGGCTATTTTCAATTCCCAATAGAGACCTTTTTTCCATTTGTTTTGAGTATTGAAAACAGTCATAAAAGTGTTTAAAGTGAATATAAGAACTGATTTAATTGCTTAAATACCCGATACATACTGAATTTAGCAAATAAAGTTTCAAATAAAAGTTGTTTATTCGGAAAAAAGGAATATTTTTTTCCCAATTCTCTGTAATTAGGTCATTTTATCAATATACCTATATTTTTTTCTACGATGAATATTTTCAACCGTTATAAAGTCGGGACTAAACTTAATATACCCTTGTCCATATCATATATACCGGGTATAATCATTTTAGAATGGCTCAATTTTAATTGAATTGAAGTGTAGGTAAATGATCCAAAAAAACAAGTCTCACGAATTGTACAAACTTGTTTGTTGTGTGTAATTTTAAAAATAAATTTTAAAACAGAGACAAAACTATTATATTGGCTAGTAACACTGCCCTCTATACATGGAGGTCAGTGTTACTAGTAATAATTTATTATCAACAGAAAATAACTATAATGTGACAACTATAGATGTCACTATTAGATATTTTTCAAATTCAAAAATTTCGCTGGAAAATGATTCTATTTCAAGGGGTTGCATAATATAGTTATCTAAATTTCAAAAGGTTTCGATTTAGTTCGAAAATTTGTATAGGAACAGTGCCAAACAGTTTGATCAAAATTGATCACTAATCCAAAACTGTCTATATTTTTTTGTTTCATTTCAATTTTATAAGAAAATATATTTTTGTTTCAGATTACTTCAACCGTAAAACCGTTGGTAATTTCCGTCAAGGTAGGTGTAAATTTTTGTTTTCAATTTGGGAAATTCATTCGTACATTTTAAGTACTACTTATCTAATCTAAACGAAACTGTTTTATTTTTTGTACATCATTAGGATGTTAGGGACATTTTATAGATATTTTCTGAACGTCCGACTATTATTACGGATCTGGATAATCTTTTGTTGAAGCTACATGTTTCTTCTACGAGGTAGAAGTTTCTTACTACACAGCTTCAACACTTCTAACATTGACGAAGGAATTTATAAAAAATAAAAGTTGTACTCATAACTTCTACAATGAAACTATACAACTTTTCAAGCTTCATTGCAATGCAGGTTGCCTACACTAATCAGATGTATGATTTTCATCAATAATCTATTATCTATGATTTTCGTTATCCTTTTCACTTTTCGTTATCTTTTCTATTGGACAAAGTGAAACATATTAGGTTGCCTTGGACTTTCTATTAAAACATGCCGAGTACTGTACCGCTTGGGTAGTGGTGAAATCAGTAGATCTCTAAATGTTCATCTCGTTGAAAAAAACTCACGCCATGAATCGAAATAGATTTCATTAATATTGCATTTCATTTTCTAAAACTACTTTACGGTTTTGATATTTAAAAATACTAAAAGCTGGACTACAATCAAGTAGTAAGCTGACGGTATTCTTGTAAATATTCGCATTTCTTAGTTGAAAAATGTCGTTAGTTAGAAAGGCTTTTGCCGTTGTTTGTAAAAAACTATTTTCAATTTGCTTCGCGGCACTAGCGTTTGCAACAAATTATTTCATTTCTAAACTATAGGATAATCAATTCATACATATGGAGGTCAGTGATAAGTATTAATAAGCTTTCAATTCGATTGATTTCCATTGAATGGATTTATTATATATACAATTGTAAAAAAATATAAAAATTAATTTTTTTAAATAATAAATAAATATGTTTTTTTGTGTGTGTTAAAAATTTTATATATTTTATTATAAATAAATCAGTTCACAATCCATTTGATTGGATTGGATTGATTAACCAGCTTCTAGAATACCCAATTTAAATGCAATCTCAACAATATTCTGTGGTATTGATTCGTCGTAGCACACATATAACTCTCGAGGATGTGGTTCACTGAACAATCGTCTAAAAAAAAAAAAAATTTATTTTATTAATTTACAATCTGATTAAATTAAATTTAACAAGGATTGCAACAACTAACTGAATTAATTGTTTGAATACCTTTTATTTACCCTTTAACATTTATTTTATTCTACACAGATGATGTATCAAAACATTACTCATAGAATTACAGATGTTTGAGCTGAAATTGTGACAAATCTTTTTCAAATTTATGAATATCCATAAATATCAAAATTTGTTTAAATATCCGGTATATACTGAGGAAAGGCAAGTTTTTGTTTTTTAAATTTTGTTCTATGTCTTACGGTTTCAAAGATAGATATTTTCCCCCTGGAGAGGAGAAACACGATCCGGTTTTGAAAATTTCAGCTTATTATCTCTTTTTGTTTTTGAATTATCATTTTGTCGGACAAACAGACACTGGCGGACATCCGGAAACGAAATAATTTTCCAATCAGAATTTGTTTACTTACCCAACGACCCAATATTTGATAATATTTTTATTAGTATTCTTTTTATTTGTTGTGGTCGTGCTTGTTGAATATTTATTAAAATTTAATTCGAACAGGATTGCATGTTCTTTGATTGCCACCAATGATTTATTGATTATTGGTTTATCATTGATATTATGATTCAATAAGTTCTGTAAATTAACAAACAAATGTTATTTTATACAAATAACATTAAAAAATTCACACATATATCGAATAATGATTCTTCGTATTAGGTACAATCTACTATACAAAAGAAAACAAGATTTTATATTGATATCCTATCTGATAATCACAAAAGTTTGATGGCCTCTGCAATAGATACTACACAAGGAGTACCGAACTCCATATAAACAAATAATTGGCAAAAAAAAAGATGTCAGTAGTGTCGCTTCTATGCCGGAAACAGTGGTGGGAGTATAAGGTGCGAGTTTTAATTGAACAACATTACGCATTTATAGTATTATATAAATTATGTGCAGCCAAAGTATTTTTTCAATAAAATACTTTTTTTAATAAATGATAAGTAATTTCAATTTTTCAATAAAGAATTAGTTGAAACAAATTGCATACTTCAAAATAATCACTACGAAATAAAACTGGTTATTTGATTACTTCACTCCTATTTATTATACTAATTCACTTCGGTACGGATTGTAGTACGGATCAACAACTAGCGACGCTAGTGGCATAAAAAGTAAATATTACTATTACCATTTCGTTGCCATATTCAATTCTCTCGTTTGAGATCGGTATCCTTGTGTAGTATCCATGGCCTCTACCTTGAAAATGAATAATATTTAATCGAACTCTGACTTTAAACCATACTTACTTTATATCTAATAGTTTTCTGAAACAATTGATGTATAACCTGACACGACCGACGAAATTGATTTAACAAACGTTCATGACACAAATCATTCTGTAAATTAATATTTAACGTTGTTGAAGTCGCTGCTGGTGGACTCAATAGTACACCATCGAATGCATCCAACTGTACATAATAGTACAATGTATTCAAATCAACATCACTCGTCGCCAATTTATACGGTTTCATTGTATCGATTTCATTCAGCAACAGATTACTACTTGTACTATCTACTGTCGATGATGATGCACCACCATCATCATCACTTATATTATCATTAAACATCATCATATTATCATAGTCATCATCATCCTCCGTATCAATAATATACAGACCACGTTGTCGAGCTTCACGTCTACCAATTATCTGTTTATCCGTAGTGGTGGTGGTGGTTGTTGCAGTTGTTGTTGTTGTTGTACAATCTGTTGCAGCAATATCACTTGTACTCTGATAACTAATTGTATCTGTATCATTATCATCATTATCACTAATTATCACCGGTTGTTGTTGTTGTTGTTGCGCTTGCGGTTGCGTTTGTTGATTATTACGTCGTTTTAATATCGATGTAATCTCATACGGTTTTCGTATAAATGTTGCGCTATTCTGTTGTTGTTTCTCTTCAATTAATGTAATGTTACTGGTACTGCTGGTACTCGCTGTACCAGAACCACCACCTTGTAGCAACAGTACATTATTATCGGTGAGCATCATCATCTGTTGTTGTTGTGATAATGTTGTAACAATTTGTTGTTGTTGATTTGTTGGTTGTATTTGTAATTTATTAAATAAGAATGTTGTACTCTGAAGAATGTTTGTCAGATTTGATGTGGTGGTTTTATTCAAATTAATTTGTGGATATAGATTGGAATGCATCCATTTTGTTGCTATTTGTATGGAACCCATTGATTGGATGTCATTTAATGTGTATTGGACTTCTTCAACGTAAAATGGATCTGGTGTTCCTAAAACGTAAAATTATTTTAATCCAATCGTTGTTAGTACATATATGATTTTATCTTGGCTGTTATGTTATACTAACCGAAATGACTAACGTTTACTTTTACATTTACGTAATATATTTGAACATTGGGTATGTTAAGCGGATGTAAGCGGCTGCCACTAGCGAGGGTCGAGTGAATTATCGGCTAGGACACGACTGAGAATCTCAGTCATCGCTTTCATCATCCACTATTTTGCTGACTAAAATTCGAAGCTTGAAAGTTTTGGATATTTATATTCCATACGAAAATAATACAATAATTAATATCTAGTTTGCTTAGATGACATCAGCGTTTAGCGCTGATTGGCAGCCATTTGACTTTCAATAGCTGGCAGCCGGCTTGTATCCGCTAAACACATTTAAAAAAAATTATCTTGCTGGGAATTTAATCTCTGATTGGGTTTAGTATCTCGTGGCTCAATTGTTAGAGTACTGGTCCGGAACGTAGGAGGTTATGGGTTCGATTCTTACCAAGCAGTGCATGATTGGTTTTATATCAAGAACTGATGTCAAAAATTTACAAATAAACTATTTGACAATCTCTGATTGCAAAAATTACTTCAGAAGCGAGACAATCTAGCGAAAACCACGTATTATCTGTAAAACCACGTATTTTGGCAGGAGAAAAGTGGATGCTTCGAAGTTTATAAAAATAAAGTTAGTGCTACTTTAAAAGTTGACCATTCATTGATTTTATGGGGAAAAAAAGGTGGTAATTATGGGAGTCTGTATCGTATTCTAAAGCCCCCAAAAAATAACTAATGACATTGCATGAGACAAATACTGTAAATGTTTTTGTGAGTGCTTTTAATTTACGATTTAAATTTTTCTCGTTTATTTGTAACCTATTGGGATTTGTGTAAGTGCGAAATTTTAATTTTCCCCAGACTAGATCTTCGACATCAATATCTAGACGCCTTTAATGAAATACTTATGCCCGTAAGTACATTAGACATCGTAATCATCAACAGACTTGTACAATGATTATTAAATATTGAAACTAAAAATAATTGTTTTAAAGTCCACAAATTTATATATATTAAACATTCTTATTAAATTAGGTTTTAGGTCGAATATATCAGAATATCCTATTATATTCCTAAAGACTCATGGTCCAAGATGGGACTGTACAAAAACAGTCTCGATTTCTGAAAGAATAAATACACATTGTAGCCTAAGTCACGGGTCAAGGCAACCACGCAAGTAACTGATTCGACAACGAAAGGAATTCACTTCCGGTATCAATTTTAATACAGCTACTAGTCCCATACAGTTAAAGCTTTTAACTTACTCCAAATAGTTGGTTATTAATATATATTTTTATTAAAGCTTTTTTCGACTAAAAGCCAAAAGAAAAGATCACTTAAGATCTTAAAAAATCGAAGTAGCATCATCAATCTTTCGACTGGCAAAAAACGTGCTTCATGCGGAATCTGATTTTGACTATATAGTTGAGTACTAAACACTGACCTCCATATACTGGTACATACTAACCTATCTGTTGTGGTTGATCTGTAGAATCAGATTGTTGTTCTATGGATAATGTACATCCACCAGATTCAAATAGTACACACAAGATGTCATGTTGTGAACCAATAATCAATAAATAATATTGATGATTCGGTAATGCTGATTTTGGATAGATTTGTTTCCACAAAATGAATGTCCGTAATGTTTCATTCATAAATAAATCGAATACATGATTGATATTTAAATAAATATTGATGTCAATCAGATCGGTATGATTTAAATGTGATGATAATAAATATTTATTTGTATACAAACAGCTACCAATTATTGTGTATAAACGTTGGCAATCTAATGAATCTTCATTCTAGAACACATATTTATTAAAATTATTGTTGCAGAAAATGATCTATATATACCTGAAACCCCCTATCTTTCGTCAACTGGCAAAAATGGTCTCATAATCCTAAATTAATCCAATCGAAATTTCGAATACAAAAAACTTGGTTACAAGTTATGGATGGATTAATTGCCATTCAACTGTGCTTCGTTAGCCTATCTAATCCTACCAACTAGACCGCCAGATTAGTGCTCGCATCATGGCCCCCGGATAGATTAGGGTCGTTACTGTCTTTTTTATCATTAAGAGGGTTATTTCTAGTTAGTTGGGTCAACATAATTTTTACTCATTTTATTGTTTTATCAATATTTCCTCGTAGTTTTATCAAAATTGGCTTAAAATTGATTAAGTTGTGATAATTTTAAGCATAATCACTTTTTAACGATTAAAATAAAGCTAAAAATTTAAACTGTTTTTCTTAAAACCATTTTAAGAAAACAGTCTTTTTTGGTGGTGACAAATATATCTCGAGAACCCCTAAACTGTTCTGGGGTAATCAAATTTTACCAATGTTATATTCGCGTGCTGTTTCATTAACACCACTGTGGTCTTAATTTCTAAAATCTTAATTTTTTCAAATTTATAATTTTAAATGATTCGAGGAATCCTTTTCATCGAACAGGGTTCCTCAACAAAACAGTATCTATGAGAAACGATTATAGGACCATTATTTCTTCATATTTTTTAAAATTTATTTAAAAATTTACAAAAATTACTTCAAACAACTAGAACGACTTTTCGGGATCACAAAAAGTCTTTCTGGTTCAGCTTTATTACTGGGAAAAATCGTATTTTCCGGTTATTCACGAGCAAATAATGAAGTGAAACGTAGGCAACTTGTAAGATATTGATGTGATGATGTTGTATAAGCTCGACAAATAGTATTTATTTCCTGGATCTTTTGAGATCCACTATACAGCCCGTGTAGTGTATAGTGTATAATGTATAGTGTATCTATCGCTGTCTATATGTAGTGTACTATGATATGATGTACTTTGTTACACTTAAACTGCATTAAAATCAGTATTGTATAACATGTAACTGTTATACTTATCATTCTCTATCTACAATCATTTATATATAGTTACATCTTACTCGTGCATGTATACATCATCGTTATTTTCTGTCATCCGTCGTGTGAGTGTGTCTACATGTATATGTAACAAAGACACCATATCATAGTACACTGTATATAGACAGCGATAGATACACCATACATTATTTCTAGATTGGGTGTATTTTAAAATACGGGCTGAATAAATTTTGAATTTAAAAAATAGATCTAGCTGAGCGTTTTACACGTTTTAATGCTTTTTTTTGACTCGCTGACTAGATATAACCCCGTATTCCTTCATTTGCATACTCTTAAGGGTTGTGTAGCACGCTTAATGGTAGCAACAACATAAAAACTTACCCATTCTCGATAATCACACGATTCCATCTGATTCAAACAATCATCAATATCCAATTGTAAATCACGCGGCAACAATATAAATTGTGCTAAATTAATATAAATATCATCAAACGCATATCGATATTGACCCATACTACCATTACTACTATTCACATTCATATTAAATAAATTAATAAATTGATTAATATTTAAATGATAATCATCATTATCAACACAATTATCACTGGTATTATCACCACCAACAACAGCACTTAACAACACATCACTCGATGTTTTATTCAACAATATATTAAAAAAATACTGCGACAATAAATGATTTAACGTATTCAAATAATTTAAATTATGAAATGTTTCATACAATGTATTAAATGTAAATTGTAATAAATTAATTAAATTACAATTGAATAGTTTTGTCTCTGATAAATTATATAAATGTGCTGGTAATATAAATAATAATAAATTTAATTGATTATTATCTGATGTATAACAAATATTATATTTAATATTATTAAATTTAATTACACTATATTCAATATTATTGAGATTATTTGTATTTGTATTTGTAAATAAATGATGGAGTGTTATATAAATACCATAAGTTTGTTGCAGTTCCACATTATTTGGAAAACAATACAAAATATTATTATCATTATCTGCACTATCATTATCATTTAAATTAATATAAATTAAACCACAATATAATTGTAATTTAATAAATAAATTCGTTATAAATTGATCATCATCTGTGTACGAATTTAAATTATTTAATAACTTTAAATATTTCGATTGTTTTGGAATAATATTTGGAGGGGGTTGAAGTGTCACTTCCGTTCCAGCTATACGTTGCAGTTTTAATTTAATTATTTGTGGTTTTTGTATATTATCCAAAATCTGTTGGATATTATTGATATTTACGTGAATACTATTGATTTGTTTTAACCAATCACCGATTTTGATGGAACGTCGATGTTTTAAAGCTACTTCACTATCTGGTATAATCCCAGCAATCATTATACGTTGATCGTTTGGATCCGTTTGTCCTGAGACGATGGTTGTATGATCCTGTACATTAAATGTACTTAGTGTTAGACCTAAAATCGATTCACTGATTGTATAAACATGTCGTCCATATTTGATTTTATTCTTTGGATCCACATATAAATGTACATCACGTTGTTCCCCTTCTTCACAATCATTAAATGTTACTTTTACTTTACTGGTACTTTTATTTGTTTTATTTGTATTTGTAGTACTTGTACTTGTATTATTATTATTGTTATGTTTATTTGTATGTTTGATTAAACGTAGTAATTTATTATTTGTTTTATCGGTGTTATCAGTTGTCGTTGTTGTAGCTGATGTGGTGTTAGAACCTCCTCCACCACGTCTACTGCTTGATCTTGTTTTTGAACCACGTTTAAATAGTTTATTTGTTTTACTGGTACTGGTATTTGAATCGGATGTACTTGTACTTGTCGCGGTTTGTTGTTGTTGATTTAATTTCTTTATACATTTTGGATAGCAATCGATGTAGACTAGTTCACCGTTCTTATCGATGTAACTTTCCCATTCTGGTGCTTCGGAACTGTCAAATATAAAATTTAATCAAGATATAATCAATTTTGGAATGTGGAAAAAGGAGATACTTTTCATTAAATCTGAATTTGTTTTGTGATTGTGGCTAGGGAAAGAGGTTAAACTATTTCAAATCGACAAATAATGGTTTCTGACAAAATTTATTAAAACATTTAGTTACGTAAACGACTCGTTAGGATACAAAACTCTAGTACGTAGCTAGTTTTTGTTAAGTTTACTCAACATCACCACACTAATATCTTACAAGTTGCCTACGTTTAAAATTGCGCGTTACTTCTTTGCTTATGACAACTCAATAGTCAATATAATCAATTTTGGATTGAACAAATGATTCCCCTAAAACTGATGTAAAGCGAATTACTTTACTTAAAGTCTGAATTTGATTTGTGATTGCGGCTACGTAGGACATCAAACTATTTCAAATCGACAAATGATGTCGAGTTTACACAGCATCATCACACAAACATCATATAAGTTGCCTACTTAAAACAAATATATTAACGCAATTTCTTTGCTTATGAAAACTCGCACAAAACGAGTTTGCCCAGAGATCAAACTTAGAGCTAGGTCGACTCTGTTCTGAATATTTTATTCAAATCGTTAGAGCCGTTTTTGGAGAATGCGATTACAAACAAATAAATATCAAAATATATAAATTTTGGCAGTTTAATTTATCGTGTAGATGCTCTTTTTGCTAATTTTAAGCTTCAAAAATATTTCCCATATAGGCTCTAGAACTTTTTTTACTTCTGAAAATAATAATTTCACAAAATCATTTTAAATGGTCCAGTGACCATTTAAGCCTATTGCACTCTTAATGCCTTCAAAAATAATTTAAAGTTTAAATTAAAAATACAAAGTGCAATTTTTTAAAGTAAAAAAGAAAAAATTAAGCATCAATTTATTTCTCTGGATATATACATTCCAAAAAAAGTTTGAAACCGGCCAAGAGATACCAACATACCCTTCTCCCAACAAGTTTCGTTGGTGAACAACTTGGTAATTACTGTTAGTAGGTTGAAACTTCAATTTCTGATAGATCCCAATATTAAACAGTTTATTAAAGTTTAAAATTTGATCGTTGAGAATGACTCACCAAATTAGATTATACATATTTCCAGGGACTACTTTGTAACCGAAATACGTATTTCATTGACATTCAGGCAAAAATCAGTAAAACTGTATTTTATAATAACATCTCAAAACTTAGTGATATCTGTTGATAAAGAACTTGAAATATAAACACTTCTGAAGTTTCCCCAAATCATCATACTGAAGTTTCCCTAAACTTCAGTATGATTTGGAGCTGACACTCTGACATCATCTTCAAATCAGACTTTTGCTTGAACGCCGCCGACAATTAATATATAATTTCCATCAAGGAATTAAAATACAAAACTAAATATGATAATATTTGATTTACCTCTGATCATTTGAATATTGTGATAATCGTTCATCGTCATGATCATTCAAATACATCTGATGATGTTGATTGTCATCATGATCATCATCCTCGTCGTCACTTGAATTCGAATCAAAATCGGAATAAATGATATCATTCTGTTGTGCAGATTGATTCCGATACGTTTGATACATTTTAAAATGTTCGATTTTCTTTAAATTATCATGTAGTAAATAATCTTTTGTTGTTATTAAACTACTTTTATTATTATTTATAAAGTTAGTCGTCGCTGCTGCTGCTGTTGATGTTGATGTTGTTGTTGTTGTTAATGGTATTGGTGGTAGAGTTGGTATGGCAATACGTCCTGAAGCTATCTCTCTTTCAATTCTTTCCATTACTCTGTAAGAACCACACAACCATCATAAATAAATATTATATAAATAAATACCTGTTTATATTTTTCTTTATATATATATTTATTAATATAAGTATTATTTTATAATTTGAATATAACAAATGTAATAAAATATCTTTTAATATAAATAAATAAATATAAAATCAACTTTAAAACATGTTCACCTTGAACTGTTTAACCTACACACAAAACAACAAATATATCTAGATATTTGATCGCAGTAGGTATCTCAGTATCTGTTTGTTAGTTAATATATACTTCAGTGTATATTGTATTACCAACGGACAACGTGTCGTGTAACTTGTTATGTCTACATTCTTCAATTTAATAATTGAATTGATGTTTTGGGTTTATTAACACTATCATCCTACAGGGTGGAACACTTGTGAAAGATGTGGAGAAAATTCAAGAAGAGATTCAATCTAGACCAGGCGCTCGCTCAAAGAACTTGAGTATGCAAAGTATGAGGACCGCGGTAACTTGGATAGATTCTTATACCTGAGATTTTTCAATCAGAAATCTTCTTCATGCTGAGAGATGCCCGTATTTGTATCATGAAAGGTTACAGTGTGGCATATATCAGCATCTTCTCAGATAGCCAGGCAGCACTTCGGGCCCTTAAGGCGTCAAGATTCCAATCTAGGATAGTCTATGAATGCTTCGAGGAGCTGAACCACTTGGCACTGAGTAACACAGTCAGACTGATCTGGATATCGGGTCACTCTGGCGTTAAGAGGAACGAGGTAGCGGACTCGTTGGCACGAGAGGGGTCATCTCAAGCGCCCTTTTCATCTGAGTCTATCATTCCCATAGCAAGATGCTCCGTAATTTACCGAACCAAGGGGTGGCTGTTACAAGCTCATCTCGATTACTGGGACTTTGCGCAGGGCATGTGATAGGCCAAGGGCACTCGCAAAATAGGCATGATATCGAAAAGTCGGATGATTTTATAAATAAATTTTTCCCGAATTAATACTATATCACCATGGTAACCTGATTTGTAATTCTTTATATGAGAAACTTTTTAAAATTCTCTAAATCTCAAATGGTGAAGTTTATCAAGTCGTAACTAAATTAATTCCATGATAAAAATTTCGTTGATAATTTATTAAGTATCCTCTGTATCTACTTTTAGTCCCTGGCTAAAATATTTCATTTTGTCTTTGGTGTTAATATTCCTTGTTATTTGCTCATAATATACGGGAAGATGAGGTTTTTTTGGACGTCTCTATTATTCTGTATCTCTGCGGTACAAAGTGTTATTTGAAAAAAAAATACTTAAATGAGTTAATCTTCATAAAATAACTGACGAAATCACTCCTTAAATAATCTGCACGTTTTTAAGTTCCACCCTGTATACACACACACACATGTCCGTGTGAAGGTAATAGGTTGTTCCTCTTCTTTTAATTCATAATACTGACCATTCATTCACCTGTACTTAACATACTTACCTAGGTTCTGCGTGTTTTTTTTTTATCAAGTTGAACTCGAATCAAACACCGCAACCAAACTGATCAGATTTTTAAAAAAATGTTACAATTAACTGAATTAATTGTTTAAATATTATGTATATACTGAATTCTATATTGGTGTGTCATTTCAAATTGAAAAAAATTGAATTCATGTATTTTTCAGATACTAGTTTTTAATTGGTAAACATTTTAAGTGTTACGTGTTACTTTTGAGCTTTACAAAGGTTTACGATAAATGTTTTAACTCGACTTCATTTCTAAAGAGATTGATTTCAAATTAAAATCATTTTAGAGAGCATTTAACGTGATACTTTTTATTTAATGGACAGTCAAATCTATTTCATACGTTGGAATAAAAAAATTAAAAAAAAAAAAAAAACTAGAAAGAAAATCCAACTCCATACCGCGGAGAAATATGGTCTTATTGCAGTTACAAGCTTTTGACACAATATTCACGGGCGAAGCTGCAACGGGTAACGTTAGTTATAATTATAAAAAGTATTTAAAACATTAAAAATATTTATTAAAATAAACTTTATTGAATTCATATTTCAAAAATACACACAAAATAAAATTAAAAAAAACGTTTAAACGAATCTAAAAAAAAAGATATTCAGTCAGATACAGAAAATGAATCAGCTAAAGCACACAAAGCTTAACGAATACTTTGTTTGAATAAACTACGATGTTGATTCTTCTGTGAATTTAATTCATGTATCGTCGATGCTTTCTTCGCTTTATTCGGATCACTCTGGAAACATTTCCATAAACGTAACGTTTCATCAGCACCCGCCGACAGTACCGTTTGACCATCCGGTGACATGGCCAGATGGAGTACACGTGCTGTATGTCCAGTTAGTTCGGTGATCTTTGTCATTGATGGATACTTCCATATAATCAATTGATTATTAGCAAAACCATGACCCGAAATCACTTCTTTATAATTATTCGAGAACAGAATCGAACAGACTTGTGATTTTGTATCGATACTATTCAACATAGCACCGGTATTACAATTCCAGAATTTAATTGTACGATCAGCAGTCCCACCACCCGAGGCCAACACATTCATTTGATATGGACACCAGGCCAGTGCCTTAACAGCAGCGGTATGCGAGTTGTTATACGAATACAATGGTTCTGAATTCGTATACTTCAAATTAACGCCCGCTAACGACCAGATATTTAAAATATTATCGTTACCACCGGAAGCTAAGTATTTGCCATCTGGTGACCATTTTAAACCACACACATCTTGTGTATGATGTCCACCATTCAACTCTTTAACGAGGTGATCACGTTGACGCACATCGTTATGATTGATTTCACCGGTACGACAGCCACTTGTTAAACAGTATGAGTTCCATGATAGCGACGAGACACGTGACCGGTGTCCAAACATTGTACGCAGTTTTTTATTTTGTACACAGTCCCACAGTTCAATGGAACCGTTGGTCAGACCGACAGCTAAATGATCACCATCCTGGATCCAATTTAACGAGCATACATGATCGTTAACCGTATAATTGTTGGTGGTTTGTTGCATGTCCATTAATTGTTGTATGGTCCCAGTGCCAGCGTTCCATAGATATACTTGTGTACCTAGTGCTACAGCTAGAATGTTGCTGCTACTCCAATCAATTAAGTTTAAATCTATAAAAAATCAATTTGTATTAATTATTATAAATTCACTTGGATTAGATATTCGAAAAGAATCATCCTTCGATTCATCAAATTTTCAAATATTTTCGTCCGTATTTGTAACAAAATCGGTTAAATGCAACAAAAAAAAGATATTAAAAATTATTAATGTTCAGTATAGCATGATTTTTGAACCTTTTGTTCAGACTAAGAAAATATTTAAATTGTTCAATTTTCCGCGCTAGAATTTTTCAATTTCCTTCGATCTATATATCTTAATATTATCTTTATTCATGACTTCCAATTTTTCTCAGCGATACTTTTGGAGAAACGCTCAGGGGAGCAGCAATTTTGAGAAAGAAAATTAAACACAAACAAAATTAATTGTAAATTTTTGAAATATGGTGCTTCAAAAAGCTTTTGATACCACCCAGCACTATCAAACTTGAAAAAAGTGTGTGTGTACTTATGTACGCACGTAAGAAGTTACACTTCTTTTTAAATAGTTTAAATAAGATCAACACTATTATTAAGACACAAAAGTTTAATAAAATGATATAGAAGTGAAAAACTACAATAGAAAAATTATATATTGTATCTAAAACCAATGATTCTACATTTGATCATGGTGGAACAGAACCAGCATCACTTCTTACGTTGAAGAGTTTGAAAGCCTCGCATTAAATCCATTATTTACATTAGAATCAGAGTTAGTGAAATATTATCAAGGCCAGACCAGGTTTATTAATATACACATTTAATGTACAAAGTTTACGAGCCCATCAAAATGTTATCATGTGATAATGTGGCTTGTAATTCTAATATTCTACTTTTATCAGTTACATGTAGTAATACGGTTGAAGACATTCCTGTACCTAATTTCAACTGTACAGTCAAATATGTTCTAGCTGGCTGACGGCTGTATAGCTATTTATCAAAATAATAACATATCATTCATATTTTGTGGCCAAATGCACCACTGACCTCCATATACAAAGGTCAATAGTATGTATACATAATTTGAAGTAAATCGAATGTGACTTTTTTGCTGAAACTAAATAATACAACTTACAATAATCATCAATAATATCTGGTGCATCCAAAATTCGATCCGGTTGTTGTGGAATGTACCTCGAATTAGCTTTAAAATTAGTCGAAGCTGGTGTTCGAGTTTGTGTGTAGACCACACGTAAATGATTCTGATAGCCTTCCGGTGCTAGTGGTGCCTTATTCTTGTACTCCAAGATACGTTGTTTTGATATATCGTTGCCATGCAGATTCTCACACATAATCCGTTGTTTCTCTTGGAGTGTTGGACTGATGACACCATTTACGCCACCATTATAATTCTCATCATTCTGTTGTAATTGTGATATCTAGAGAAGTAAATTTAATATTAATTAAATTAATTTAAATATTAATTAATTAATGCAACGTACTTTATAATGTGCTAAATCAAAATTCGTTGTACTACGTAACGGTATAAATCGATCACCAGTTGTTGGTGTTTTTGAACCTTTATTTGGTGTTGGAGTCTTTAATCGACCTAAAAAAACGAATCAAAATCAATTTCTATAACACATTTAATTTTGTAATCAATATCATTATTTCTTGGGCGGCAAGTTTTGATGAACCGGAGAGAAGGGGGGAGGCCAATTAACTCAAATAATATTATGCGTACTAGGATTAAATATCAGACTCGATCCCCCCAGGTTTGAAAGGTTTTTGGAGAGTTTGAGTTATTATTATTGCTGTGAAAAAAATGTTTAAATTTTAAGCTCTGTCCTTGAGGGTTACGAATTTTTGGATATAGCTTGGGATGTAGCTCATATGTGGAGGAGTTCCATCACGTAACATGATCTGAGAGGGGGGGGGGGGGTCGAGTACTCTATAAACTTTATTAAAGCTCGACGAGATTAACAGAGAATACTAAATTTCGAAATCTTGTTTATTTTTCGAGATTTCGATAAAATCAAAGAAATTACAATAGTTGAATTGTTTACTGAAGGTGTAACTCTCTTGGAAATGAAGCTTTTGTTTTAGAAAGCTTGACTTCTATTAACGTCTATTCCAAAAAAAAAATGTTGGAACTATACAGTAAAAAAAGAATTTTATAAAATGAAACAATTCTTAATAATTTCTTTACAAGCAGATCCGTCTGAAATCGGAGCATGCAAAAAGTGAATTTTTTTCACTTAGAGATACGATTGAAGGCAACTTCAAAGGTTAATTAAATTCGAAAGCGCTTTACTATAAAGTTTGCAACGGCTAGACGGTTTTATTGAGTCCATTTTCCACATTCACTTCGAACACTGTGTTCTAAAGCTAGAAAATGATTTTGAATTCATGTGAATGAACAAAATCGGTTCAATACCTAGAAGTTTAAATACAAAAAAAAAATTCCTTGTTTTGAAAAACAAACTAGTTCGAAACCTTTTTTCATAGTTTTTCCACAAATTCAGCTCAAACATGTCTCCAAATTTATATACATTTGGGCGTGAGGAGAAGTAGTCTAGTACCTAGTATATACAGGGTGTTAATTAGTTCGCGTATCATTAAAACTTGACTTAAAACAGGTATATTCAAATTACCAGGTGATTTATCTTTTTTAGAAGGTGTTTTTGATGGAGTTTTTCTACTTTTCATAGACACTGCATCACTATTACTATTATTTGATGTAATTGCATTCTTCTTCGGTGTTTTATTTAAATTATTACTAGTTGAATTGAATGTTAAACTTGATGACATTTTCGATGTATTCGATGTACTTGAACTGTTTGAATCACTATTGGTGCTACAGGCTCCTTTACGTTGCCAACGTGCTACCGGTCCTTTACTTATCGGACCATCCATACTAATAACATTTGATAATTCATTCATATATTTAAATTGAGCCATCTTTACTTTATCTTAATTATGTAACAAATACAGGTAATCAGTCATTTACTTATCTGTTATATAATACCTAAAAGCAAAAAAATTTGTATTGAATGGGTCTCGTTACTTGACGAAAATCGATTATAATTTATAAAACAAATATTTGAAATTTTCGTTAAATCACTTTTTTTGACTAGTTTCGGAACACAGTTCCATCTTCAAAAATACAAATAGAAAATTTGATATTTGTTTTTAATAATTAAAAGAATAAAGTTATAAAATTTAAATAATAAAAACAAACTAATTAAAATGTCATGAACATATGAGAGGGAACTTACGGCAGTCACAATGAATTTATTAATTTAAAGTTATTTATATCTTAATTAATTAATTGAATACTGTTTGATTGTTTAAAAAAAAAATTGTAAAATTGTAAACAAATTATAAAATAACATAAATATACACGAATTAATAAAATAAAGAAACGAACAAGTAAATAAGTTTGTGTTTGATATAGGAATGTGCCATTCAAATTATTACAAAATGACCGTTATTTTTTAACTTGTATTCAACTGTTTTAAACATCCACCAATCATATGTTCACGAATTATGTCTATTCAGTGTATTTATATCTACTATTCATAACTACTACATATGGACTACTGCTATGGAGGGTAGAGGTAAGGAGAAGTATCTCATAAGGGACTTCAGCTGCAAAAGTGTTGGATATTAGTTCAATAAGTAATCAGAATGACGCAAATAGTCAATTAGGGTTAGATGTATTGATGTTAGAGTTTGGTTAAAAAATATTGATATGAATTTAGATTACGGAATATCTGTCAGTAAGATTTTAGCACATGAAAACGGCCACAGTTATAATGAAGTCACAACTAATGAGGCTGTCCAGTCATACATTGCTGGCTACAATTACTCGGAAAATGTAAAAAAGGTAAAAATTACGAGAGTCGAAAACATACGCTAGATAGACAGATAAATCTTGGGGTATGAAAAGTATTGCACTTCGACCTTATGGCTTATTATACTCCTCCTTCTACTTCAGTTTGACGAGCTTCTTTTCTCCCATACCTTGGCAAGAGTCTGGAGTTTGATTAGCAGGTTTTCTTGAAGGTTCAGATGCATCGAATATTTTGTATCTGCTGTAACCGAAAGATTCACGGTTAAAGATAATGAGAATGTTTCTATCTCCTCGCCACATAGTCTGCACATATTGGATCCATTGTGTGCATATGCTTTCATAGCTGATAATGTCCGGTGATGACTCCGGTAACCTTACGAAGTTGTATTCGGTTCAGGTTGAGTGCATTGAGGGACAGCTTCTGGGATGCATTCTGAAACAATATTTTTCCGAGTTTTTGTTGCATTGCATTTTCCAAGTGATCACGTTGTTAAAAAACAAACATTACCAAGCTGCTAAAGTTAAAATACACCGTGAAACTGCTAAGTTATTATCTTGAAAGCTAAGTCATTAGTATTCTAATAACTTTTATTCGAGACGTTTTCCTGAAAACCGAATGAATAAGGCTCAAAAGAACGCTACTTTTGTGGCTTATAGTACAAATAGTCAGTTATTATCTCGGAAACTTGTATATTTAACCTAATAACAAAACTTTGAGCGTTTAATTCTGTCCTACTCTAACAAACTTGGGAATTTCGTTTTAGTAGCACCATTTTAATATTACTCGAATCCACGGACACTATATACACGAAGATAGTTCTCCTTACCTCTATTCTCCATAGAAACCACTAACATTTTGGTTAAGTTCATTGACTTAATAAACTGACAGCACATGAAATGAAGTATACCCCAATGACCTCTATACATGGACTGCGATTCCTTATGACGTAAAAAAAAGTGTCCCAAATCGAAGCATAAACTAGAGCCACCAAGTGGCGAGAACTAAAGAAAATAAACACCAAGAGACAAAGCTACAGTTTTTCATTTATTTTTTCTCTAAAAGTACCCAGATTTGACAACAATCTGTTTAAGGTTAAATAAATAAAACAATTTTATAATATAAAAAAAAAATTGTATTTAAAATAATAACGTAAAAAATTTCAGTAATTATGATTGAAGATCAATAATATTGAGATAAAAATACAAAATATAATCATATAATATATATTAAAACTATATTATAATATCGTCGCCGTTCAGGCAAAAGTCATCACCAGGTCCAAAACTACAGTTTTGAGATCATATCTTCTAAATTACTGATTTCTATCTGGCAATAAAAGTACCTAAAGGATTTAGTAAAATAAACGGACACTTCTGTTACTTGACAAAGAAAATTCAATGGAGTTAAGTTTTACCAGACTGATCCAACTTAATTTGGAGCTGGCACTCTGGTATTAACTCCAAATCGGCAATTTTGTGGAGTTATTGCTTGAACGCCGATTATTAAATAATATAATTTTAATAGAATTATAATTGGCAGATTCATAATAGGAAGAAGGGTTTAACGTAAATATGTGGCATTTTCGAATTCATATATTCACGTTAACAAAAAATGTTCAATGACCTTCTGCTCGGAAACGCCTAGTTTATTAAATATTTGCCCATTTTTGTTCTTTATTCGACATAATTGATATCTCCAGAACTCTGTTTTGGATAAAAGTTTATTAAGTAACGACTTAATTCGAGAAAAATAACTAACTTGATTAAATGTTCCATTTCAAAATGGCGGTCATTTGAAATTTATAAATCAAAATAACTTAAGAATGATAAATTTTTATAAAAAACATTAAGAGCCATTTTTAATATCCTTTTTAATTTCGTATCGAATGGTATAACTTTCCAAGTTATCAGATAGTGACCCGACTTTCATTAGTTGTTTGAGCACAAAACAAATTAATTATTTATCATTCGATAATATAATGTTTCACGAAACAATAGTTGTGACGGATATCAGAAACATTTTTTCTTTGGACCAGCAGAATTCGAAAATGAATATCCAGGCATCTATTTACGTTACACCTTGTATATAAAATATGGCAGTATATTTATTATAAATATACTGCTACTTATTTATTATAATATTTATTATAAACATTCAAAATTGTTTTAAAACAAAGTTATAAACCAGATTCCCCCCAAAAAAATAGGGACTGTCAAAATTTTGTACAATCGGTCACGTGTTTGATTCGGATGTTGTATGGGCGGCTACAACGAAACTTATATTATTAGAGCGACGGATACTCTTCACAGACATTATATCGTGGATTTCAGAATTCCACCGAAAGTTATAGATAGATAACTATTTCGAAAGTTATCTAAAATTAATTTTGACAGTTGACCATTTTGTGGGACTGGAATTCTGGTCTATTATTGAGGTATTTATATTAAAAAAAAGGGAAAATATATGTATATGAATAGTTTGTATAAAATATAAATATGTTTGATCGATTCATTAATTATACTACAGGATGTAAGAGAAAACATATGCGAAACTTTGCCAGTAAACTTATCAAAATAATAAAAAAAAAGTTCAAATGAACAAAAAAACCTGGCAATTAGCCGAATAGCTACTGCGAAAAATTGTTTCATTTTTGTGGAAAAACTGTAAGTAGTGTCATACCGCAAAAAACATGTTTTAAATAAAATTTGTTCGTTCGTAAACATACTGACCTTTCTTTTTGTTTTACACATTACTTCGAAAATCGAATGGCACACTTATTTGGATGAGTTCTATCACTTGCATACGAAGTTTTTAACATATTGTTTCCCTTACACCCTGTCCCATTGATACATTATTATTTATTACACGTAAAAAGGCACAATTAGAATAGGGTATTTGACGAATTTTTATACATTTATTACTATAAAAAATAAACGAAAATAGGTTTGTTCTTCTTGCATATAAGAAATTAAAACTAATGTTTACGTCACAATACAAAGTTTTTTCTATTCCATATATTTAAAAAGAAAAACAACATGATTACATTAAAATGCGCGTAAACTGGAAGAATTTTATAACATACTTTGATATCAGTGAAAATCATGCCACTACCATAACATCTCAGCGTTGGTCTAGAATGCCAGAGATTGTGGGTTCGTTTCTTCTCATCCTAGAAGATGTGTAGCATCTGATGTCAAAGGATGTTATCAAGACATTCTACTTAAATGTCAAATTAAGTAAACGCTAGTAACTTCCATTGGTATAATATAACCGAAAAGTAACCATACTAACAATGGGAAAAATAGACGAAAGTTTACAAAAAGAAAAACAATTAAAAATACATGGAAGAATTTGATTAATATAGATATATATATATACAAAATTAATAGAAATATACAACTTTAAAGATTACAATTAAATAAAGGCAGTGATATATTTGAAGTCACGTGACAACCTATAGTATATATCAGTACTGATTACACGTTTAAATTCCCGTGAGAAAAGAGATCAAGAATATACTTCAGAAGAAGATTTACTGTAATTGTTAACCGATTTCTTAACTATTGAGAAGCATCCGATGTGTTGGATTACGTTTAAATTCCCGTTTTTATTGAGAAAAGAGATCAAGAATAAACTTCGGAAGGATTATAGGGGAAATCATTAACCGATTTCAAAACTATTTAGAAGCAGCGTCGATGTCGATATTTTTGTATTTATTTTCTCGGAGATCAATACAAAAAGTATATTATTAGTTTTTCAAAATCAAATACCCTATTTTTTTCTATATCACAATTGATTAAAACATCACACTGATTGATTGATTCATTGATTATTCTATAAAAGTCCACCCCATCAGTCGTTATTGTTTTTAAGTCTTTTATTTTATTTTGAACACTAATTCTCTCCGCATCAATTCACAAATGAAATAAAATAATAAAATTGCACTATTTAATTAAATTTAAATTCTTTTAAAATAAATTAATTATTTTATATAAATCTATTTTCTATTAAATACCATAATGTATTTATGATACTTAATAATAGTAAACTCAAACATAGAGAGTCCATCCATATAAACAAATGATATCGTGTGATTATAATAGCACATGGTGCCATATGATTGGTTCGTTTGATAACTTGTACCATTAAATCTGAATTAATGAAAAGTCCCTCAGTTCATTGTTGTTTACTGCTATCATTTTTGTGATCCATTATTTCGATTGATTTTTGTTTTTTTAATTTTTATTTTTAGTTGTTATTGTTATATTTGTTCTTGTCATTATTTTTATTCTTTCCATTCGTTATATTCATATTTATAACAAAATCATATGAAGAAATAGAACAAAAACGATAGAACGAAGCCGGGGTCTGTTTTGACATATGTTCGCGTGCGCTCAATGCATGTATTTGTTATTTTTGATGGACTGTGTGAAGCTTGAGTTTACTATAGATGTTTATATTTTACAATGTTAGCTATCTAAAACATCAATACTGATCGAGAAGTATTTGTGTTAGTTTTCCATAAATAAAATATAGACATGGATATATGCTAAGTTGTGTTTTTAGTAGGGATACTATGAATACTTTTCCGTACTTCGAATACTATGAGTATTTTTCCGTACTTCAAAAAGCGGAAGACTTATGTGAAGTTATCTCGATGTGTCACAGACATTTTTCTCAAAGATAATGATTAAAGATTTGCCATAGCGTATTTGTTTGAAAATACGCTCTAAAATTGAAGCACCTCAAGCGTATCTCCAAAAGTATGGCTGAGAAAAATTTGAATAAAATCATAAATAATGACAATAATGGTATCGGGATCTCTCTGGCAGGGGACGGAGTTTAATATATCGATCTACTGGCACCAGTTTTTATGTTATTCACCAGAATGTGAACACAAAACTTGTTGACCGAAGAGTATGTCACAGGAGATTGGGGGAGAAAATATAGACCTACTAGCTCTAGTTTATAATTTATCCACCAGAGAGAAAGCATATCTAACCGCTAGAGTTCCCAATAAATTGCAGGAAAATTGTCAAAATTGACAAATTCTAAGATAAAAAATTAAATTTAAATGATGGTCTTTTTCGACATGCCCTAAGTAGGATCGATGGACATTTGAAGTACAACCTTAATAAGTACATTTTCTTCGAAAATTCGCTAAAATAAACTATTCGATTTTAAATATTTTTGTTTATCTATTTAAATGTTACAAACCAATAGTTAAGGACATTCCAGCACTGTGTAATATAATCAGGACAAAAAATCGGTTTGATTTTATTATAGCACCAATACATAAACACTGTTCACATATACAAAATAATATTATTTTGAAGAAAAATAATAATTTTAAACTTTTATATTTCGAAAACAAAACGGTAACACACGTTTTTTTTTTTTTTGTAAATTTATATAATAAATATTTATCTTTACTCTCCTAGTTTTTCTGTCGAGTATTTTTTCTAATACAACAGATAATAATTGGGCTGGCATGAAGTTTTACATACTTCTAATAAGAAAGAGTGAGAATGATAACTTTGATATTAATTATCTCGCGTTCTAAACAGTCAAAAATTCTGAAACTTCGGAATTTATTAGAAAACGTTATTTTTAGCCTGTGAAAAAAAATGAGCAAAATCTGTCGAAAAGTGGTGGTATGCTGGAACATCCTTAAGACACAATTTAAGGTCAGCCTATTAATGAATAATAATTCATTTAACTTTCGAATATCGAAAAACACCTACGTATATTGATTACAATCTATTTGATTGTATAGCTACTATCTAAGCTATTATCTTCTACAGAAAACACAACCTAACTTTTAATACGAACGTAAACTGTCATGTATATAAATTTCAATAAAATTAAATGATATAATTAACTAATACGAATAATTATAAATTAAAAACATTACAAATATAAATATGACCACAATTATCGACCGTTGTAAACGATGTAAAATCATCGTTCGGTACAATTTGTGTTGCATACGAACCATTTAATTTGATACAACCTAATAATTCTTTTCGATTTAATAATTTTAACCAATATTCATGATTTATTTGTTGTTTTGTTGTTGATGATGCTGGCTTTGGCGGTTTATTCGTTGTAATATTTTGTAATGATGTTGATGTATTTAAACGTTGTTTATGAATGCTATAAATAAAATATTAATTTGTAAACAGCAAAAATCAACCGCGACCAAATAATAATTCACCATTCGTACGATGATGATCGTCTTTACCGTGGATGAGTTTATTATTTCGAAAAACGCTTTAATCCAACGTAAAAAATTACAAAGGATTATTTGTGTAGATCTGGGGTTTCCAAAGTTTTACTCTGATGATAACACTGTAAGAATCTTGGAATTTGTATGGAATACTTTATTTTTAAGCAAAAAAATTTATATTTTTGGTCTAGGTGCTAGGGACCTATTTAGGAGTCTAGGGCTTGTAAAACGGTTTCATATTCACATTTTAATATTGGAATAAATACTGGAATATAAAATATTAAAAATAAATTAATAATTTGTGACTTACTTTTGACTTAATTGTAGTTTTTGTAAAGCTGTAGTTTTATTACTTGTACTTTGTGATGTCGATGATGATGATTGTTGTTCTAGTTGTTGTTGTTGTTTAATTTGATTGTTGTATTGTTGTTTTAATATATAATTAAGATCATAAAATGTAATATGATCACTGACACTAATCATTATATACGATTCATTATTATTTAATAATAAATTATTTGTATTCGGTGGTGATGCTGTTAATGTTGTGGTTTGTTGTTGTATTGGTTCTGATAAATATATCTGATTGATTTGTGATTTAGATACACCTTCAATTGTATGTAGAATACAACCCAATAGACTATTCCATAACTACGAAAAATCAATCAATATTTTATTACCTCAATTTATATATTACCATAATTATTAGATAAAAGCACATTGGACCACGTTTGGGCAAAATGGTCAAAACTGCTGTCTAGCTTTGAAACCGTAAGAGATAGAACAAAAATTTAAAGACAAAAAAATGTCCCTTTTTTAAAAACAAACAATTTTTGCTTGAAATTTTTTTTAAATAAATTCAGTATATACCGGGTATTTAAGCAATCAACTCAGTTGTTATTTTCACTTTGTTTTTCATAGGCAAAAAATAACGTTCTCTAATAAATCCCTAAGTTTCAGAATTTTTGACCGTTTAGAACGTGAGATAATTAATATCAAAGTTATCATTCTCTCTGACTCTCTCTCTCATTAAAACCATGTAAAACTTCATGCCAGCCCAACTATTATCTATTGTATTAGAAAAAATACTCGACAGAAAAACTAGGACAGTAAAGATAAATATTTATTATATAAATTTAAAAAAAAAATCGTGTGTTACCGTTTTGTTTTCGAAATATAAAAGTTTAAAATTATTATTTTTTTCAAAATTACATTATTTTGTATATGTGAACAAAATAATATAAAATAAAATAAATTCTATAACAAAATCAAACCAGTTTTTTGTCCTGATTATATAAAACAGTCCTGGAACATCCTTAAGAATAAAAACCGACCTATTTTCGGTTCTCTAGAGCACCGAACTATACGAATTGAAACATTTAAAAAAAATAAAATTTACTAATCCTAATTTAAATCGAAAATAAATATTTGTTATACTTACAATAATATGACCATTCGATTGACCAATAATTAATAAATAATTATTCGGGACAAATGCGCATGTTGTTAATGCCGTATCAAATTTATACGATTGTGGTCCAGCCCCAAAAGCATCTTTTGTATTAATCTCAAATTTTTGTGTCACATTATTCATACACAATTGATAAATACATAATTCATTTGTTGTTGTATACAACAATGCCAACTGTGATGTAAACAATGATAAACTAGTTGCAACAATTGTTTTATGCTGTTGTTGTTGTTGATTATTATCCGTTAATAATAATTTATTATGATTTGTTGTTGATGTATTCAGTAGGACATCCTGTAGTACAACTTGTTGTTCAAACACCTTCCAACATTTAATAATACCATCATTTGTAATTGTTATAAATTGATTATTATTTAAATAATATGATTTTATAACAATCGATGGTGATGATCTTGTTGATGTTGCTCCACCTACTCCTAATTTACATAATTGTTGTTCCATTAGTTTATGATTCCATTGTAATTGACAATCACGTAACATTAACGATCCCGTCCGGCTGGATACAATTAATAGTTCATCATTTAAATATTCAATATATTCGATAGAGGCTCGATCCGCTTCTAACATATCATTGATTTTCATTATTTTATTATATTTATGATCTAATAATTGATATTCAATAATTAGACCATCTTTATAACCAATAATTATAATATTTTGATTGATTAATAATACATTTGTTATAATATTATTAATATTATTATTATTATTGATAATAATATTTAATTTATTGATTGTATTATTTTGTATATTATATAAATATATATTGATATAATCGATATCAACAATTAATAATTTATATTGAGTGTTGTTTTGATGATTATAATCACATACAAATAGATCACTTAATTTAATTGTTGTTGTACGAATATTATTGTTATTGTTAATAATATTACTATTATTATTATTATTAATGATATTATTTGTTGTGTTTATATTTAATTGTGTTTGTTTTATATAATTATCATCATATATTGATAATAACGTGTATTGATTGGTATTCGTTTCGTTATTTAATGTTAGATAACAATCAATTGATGTTATTTTACTGGAAAAAGAAAAACATAGATGCTGTTAATTTATTATAATTTGTATAAAAAATTAATGTATGGTGGGTAGAGGTAAGGAGAACTAATTAAGACTTCGTCAATCTCATTTAAGGCTTCAGTGTCCACTTAAAAGCGTTAAATAATTGTTTAGAAATGTAATCAAAATTGTGGAAATAGATAATAATAATAATTAGAAAGAGGGGTACCGCAAATGGATCCAAGACCAAGAGGTCCTCTGTGCCCTCCTTGAGAACAAGCTGGCATCCGAAGGCGAGACGCCTCCGGGTAAGGGGGCTTGATATTCGAATCCCGACATCGGCAGTTTGTCTATTATTAAGACAAAAACAAGGGCGGTTAATTGACTAAACTGTCGGCGTATGGACAAGAATGAAGTAACCGACTATGCTTGAAAAGGTTTTCTGCAGTTTTCTTCACGAACTTCAAATGAATATCGTCATAGTTCCTATCATAGTCGCTTGCAGCCACATATCCTACCAATTCGTAGTCTATACATAAAAATTCCTTCCAGGACAGTCTCTACAATCTATCTTTCTCTACAACATTCATGTAGAGAATACATCTCAAAAACTATTTTGTATTTTGGTGTCGACACCAATTGTTCATCAATATGGTTTAGTTAGCAGTCTTATTTAATAGGGAATATGCATGAAAATTTTTTTTCACATTTATTTTCAGAATATGAAAATACTGTTAATACTGTAATAATATTTAAAAACGACATTAAAATCCGACAAATATCAAGGAAGCTATAAGCTTTTAAAGATTATTATCAGTCTCTTGCAAAAATACTAAAAACGAAGTTTTACGGGTATTTTAAATGGTGAAAGTGTAAAATGACGTCACATAACATATCAAGAGGACTATCACCCTCTTTGTCTAATCGGGAATTTAAATCATTCATATCTCTCTTATTTTTAAAGTTATTTAAAAAATAATTTTACCCTGATATTTGTCAAGTAAACATGCTTCAATTCAAGTGAAAAAAAATTTTCATACATATTCCCTATTCTGTTCTACTCCAACTAGTTTTAAAATTGGAAATTTCAGCTAAGAGAGACTCGTATTAACCGTTAAAAAAAGAACCATTGTTGAATGAATTTTAGATTTTCTTCGAGGTTATACTAAATCCATTAAAATTAGGAATCTGGCAACATTTACTAAGCAAAATGACGTTTCAGTCTAAGCATATGTCAAGTGTCAATTTCTCACACACGTTGTATACTCGGAAGTTAATCCTCCTTACATCTACCCTCCATCATAATAATTAAAGATCAATGAGATATATATTTCATAAAATAAAAAGAAAAACTTACCAATTACATGGTTTAAATTGTTCAATAATCTGTTGATTAACAAGATTCCATACTTGTATTTGATTGATCGAATCCAATGTTATAAAATATAAACAATCAATTGTTAAACGTCCATTAATATACGTATGATTGACATTATTAATTAACGATAGAACATGTTCATTGATTGAATTAATATCAATATAATCAATAATTAAATCATCATTATTCATATTTTGAGTACCATCGGTTAGAGTACTTGTAGATGAATGTGATGGTGCCGCCGTTGTTGTTGTTGTTGTTATTGATTGTTTCTGATTCCAATATTGTTGTTGTGGTTGTTGTTGTTTATTAGTAAAACTCCATTGATGTATTGATAATTTTGTTTGACTTAAAACAATTAATTGTAGAATATTATTATTATGATGATTCGGTTGTATAAAATTAATATAGATCATATTAAAATCATGATGATTCAGTGTCATTATATGATTGGTTGTGATCAGTTCACAAATGAATATTGATGTTAAACATGTATAGATTATTAATTTATTCTCAACGCTAACACAACAACTAGTAATCTTTAATTGTTGTCGTGTATGATGATGATGTGTGTTCATTGTTGTCATTGTTAATGTATTCTCAATATATTTATAATCATTGGTTGTGCGTGTATACAGAATGACTTGTCCTTGATCACAACCCATTAATAGATATTCATTATCATTTGATATTGATAAACATGTTATTGTTATTGTGTTGTCGCCATCATTATCATTATCCTCCACATTGTTGTTGGTGGTGGTGGTGGTGGTGATTTCATTGTTGTATGTTAATAAACATGTATTATCTGTTACAGACACTACAGATGATGATATTGAGGAGGATGATGATGATGATATATTATGTAAATCATTCCAATTTGGTTGTCGTATATTTGGTGATGGTGATCGATCCGCATCTAAAATCAATTAAATTATTCAATTAAACATATATTGATTTAACAAATCGATTAGAGCAGCTATTCAGCTTGATTGCTGTTCATTTTTTAGGATATCGAATCGTTATAGTTTTGACATGTTTCTCTGTATGTCATTCGCAGACTATTAATGCGATAAAGTTGATATTTGACATACTTATACATATTTGTAAGGGACTGTTCATAAACTAGAGAAAAGGGGAGGGGGGATGTAGATCTATACCCAACATTGTTTATTAGGGTATCTCCTCTTCATGTAAAGTGGGGATAATTTTTTAAAATCATCATCATACTCCAACAGGTCTTTCAAAAGTATTGAACACTTTTTCCATTCAGGGATGTGTTTTCGAAATATTGCGATTGAAATTGACCATTTTTGTTTAGAATTCCGTATCTTTAAACTCTCAATTATGGAGGTTAGAGGTAGAAGGAGAACTATCTCCGTGTTACAAAAAGTGTGTCCCGCAAATAGAAGAAAATTGAGATGGCGCTGGTGTATTGTAATACCAATTTTAATGAAACTAAAAGTAGATATTAAAAGTAGACAAGGACAGGAGGCTTTCAAACATCCGCTTTGTAAAGGCGGAATTTTTAAATTATTACATAAATCATATGAAACCTCAGATTTTAAAGAAGTAGAAAGACTATTTATTTAAGACATTCCATGAATATAATAAATAATGAATTAGTGATCAATTTTCAAGTCACAATCAATTTGAAAAGTTAAAGGTATTTTCGATTAATAAATTTTATTAAAAAAATAGAAGAAATAATTTCTATATTAAGATGTATATACCTATATATTTTTTTAATGTATATTATTTTTTATTTATAAATAAAAATGATCACATTCATAATGGTATTTAATGTGGTCTGTAATAAAAAGCAATTATTATGTAGAAAATAAAGTTATGTTAAGTTAACGAAATTTTCACGACTACATTGGCAGTTGACCTTTCATTTACGTTTATTTTATCAACTACTCAAGTCTGTGTGATTTTGTGATATTTTATACTACTTCCGTTCGGTAACTTCACTTCGTTCTACAGTAACTATCTTCAGAGCAAGTCTACCTTCTCACAAGCGCCATTGTGGCCATTCACTAAAACTTAATTTTACGTTTTTCGGTGGACACTTTTTGAGTTTAACAGCCATATGAGATAGTTCTCCTTCTACCCTCCAACCTCCATACTCTCAATGTTGACTCTCTTAGATCAGTTATTCTTTGACGCGACCTCTCTGATTTAATGTGTCTATTGGAGTGAAAATCATTTTGCTGTTTTTTAATAGCTCCCATTTTGTGATTTAAAGAGTATAGTTACAAGGAATGATGACAGTTTTTATGCAGTTCCCATCTTGAACAGCCGCTAAAATCTAACCTAATAAGTACGATTTAGGAAGCTTCATAATATGGTGTTGTATTTTTGGGAAATTTTGCTGCGAAAATGCTGTTTCTATCATAGCAAAAATATTTGTTTACAGAACCCCCGTAATAAAGGGACTATAAATAGATTTGTTTATCACATCTAGTGTGGTGGTTGCGCGCGCATCTAGCGAGATAAACTTATAGTAAAAGCTCCCCACCTATTAGTGAGAGAGCTATCTATCGAATAGTGAAGAATTGTGACTTACCATCATTAAAATGATTTAATATATTTTGAAAGGTCCATAATTTTAAAATTCCATGTTCACACAACGATAAGAACTGATAATAATTGTATGGATTCATGGTAATTGATTGAATCGATGATTGATGTGCATTCTTCCATTTATAAATACATTTATTATTTTTGTATAACTGAAAATATAAATCAAAAATTATATTCATAACTTTTGTATTTGATTTTATTTAAGCGAATTATTTTGAAGTTACGGGCTGTGATATGAACAAATTAGACAAAATCTATCTGAAATTATATTTCAAATTTTGCCCCTATTCATAGAACATTTGTTTGTATTTTATAAATACGTATTTCGACTACAATGTAGTCATCATCAGTATGAATTAGCTAATCGTAACTATCTCTGGGATATGGATTCAGAGATATGTTGCTTGTTGCTAATTTGGCGCGTGTCTCACCAAATATAATTTCAAAAAAACGTAGAGTTCTCTCTGATTATTTTAATAATCTTTATAAAAATCTATCTGTCTGATCTGATTTGAAACAAAGGCTGAACAATTTTTGTATTTAAATAAGATGAACAAAATGTGAAATATTGTAATTAAAACTTTGTATATTACAGCTTACGAATTTTAATGTAATCACATTTTCATTCATATTTAAGGGGACTTTTATATCGAAAAATCTGCACGTAATAACCAAATTTTTCGTCTTCTGTAATTATGGATGTTAGAACTGAAAAATATAGTGGCAAAATTATTCCATTTATGAAAAAATGTTTCAGGTTACTTGTTTTTTTAAAAATGTACATTTTTTAGCGAATTTCCTGAAAGGAAATAGAGCTATTGGTCTCGTACCGACTTCAAAATTTTTTCAAATGTCCATCGATCCTAGCTAGTAGATGTCGAAAGTCAAAATCTAATCGCTCTAGCGGTCACAATTTTATTCCGATTGGAATGAAATTTCGTATTTGAGGCGCTTTTGGTATTCAAAAGGTTAAGTTTGTTAATGGGTAAAATCGGACAAGGGAAAAGGAGGGTTTAGAGAGAGGGTGAAACACAAAATTTGATATATCTCCCTTAATATTCGAAAAATCGAAAAATGTATATGAAGTAATGTTGTAGGTACTAAGTTTTACTGTAATTTTGTTTCTTATCATTTTTACTGTTACACTAATATTTACAGAAATATTCACGGTTGAAGATTGAAAATTAAATTCCTCAATATCTCTGTACACATTAGAGTTGGAGCAAAAATGATAAGGTGATGAATTGTAGCAAACTTGATTTTCTACAACTTTATTCCTTACGCATTTTTCGATTGTTCGAATATTAAGAGAGATATTTTTTATATTTTGTGTTTTCTTCTTTCATTATGCCCCCCCCCCCTTTCCCCTTGACCTATGTCATTTATAAATAAAATTGGCCTTGCAAATACTAAAATCATATCAGATACGACATTTCATTTTGATCAGACTTAAATTGTGACCGCGAGAAAGTGACTTGTAAAGAGAATGTATTCTAGGGAAATTCGCTAAGTTGAAGCACCTTCTGCGTAACGAATTTTTTTAATTTACTTTTCTTCTAACTCTTGCGGGTTTTTAAGATTTTGTCTCCCTAGCGGAAGGGTACTGTTGCGAACACTCTGTATATATATTGTGCAAATAGTGAAAATTCATGATAAGAATGGCTTGACAAGACTCAAAAGCCTCAACAATATAATGTTTGTCCAAATTCCAAATTTAGATTACGTAAAGAAAATTGGCTCTTACGTCAGAGTCGTCTTTGGTGTAGCGGTAAGCACGCTGGACTAGATATCCAGAGGTCCGAGGTTCGATTCCTGATTGACGAGTTAATTTTTTCATATCAGTATTTAACTAAATAATAGTTAGGAAAAAACCGCGTGATTATAATAAATACATGGATTGATTTTAATCATTCACATGCTTAAAGTCACTCTTTTTAGCTCTAAACATACACTCAAGAAATTTTAGATCGTTATCTTTTTTTCGTTATTGATTGATCGCGTATCGACGGACAGACACGGACATACGAAAATGGATTAATTCGAATCAAAATTTTTGTTCTCCGATCAAAATCTCTAACCATTACAAAGGGTATATAATAAAGATGATTCTCATATGTTTTATTGTAGCGCGTCCATCTTGGTAGTTAATATTAGACCAGATTTTGTCAAAATTTGGTATATCCCATTCATCCATATGTTCGAAATAATTTACATGAATATAAAAAAATACTTACAGATATTTGACCATTCTGAAATCCAATCAATACCAAATGTTTATCATGCGTAAAACATACAACACAAATCTTATCATTCATATTCATTGATATACTTGTTTTATATTTTAATTGATTTGTATTATTACTATTATTGATTAATTTATTAATATTATTCATCGTTGTTGTTGTATTCGTATTTGTATTATTTAAATTAGTTTGTTTAATTGTAAAATATAAATTAAAATCATTATCAATTAATTGTACAGCATCCGCTAACAAATATTCCGTTTGATATGGTAAATTTAAACAATATTGTAAAATATTAACATATTTATATTTAAATATTAATTGACCATACATTGTAATAAATTGTAAATATTCTGTATATTTATTATCCATTTGATTTATAATTATATATTTGCGATATTTTCGATAATCTTGTAATATATCTAATGGACCATTTGTTGCCAATATTTTCGATTGTATAAATAATAGATTAAAATAAATCCGATTAAATTCAATAAATAATTCACTCTCATACAAATGATAACCGATATATGTATAAATATAATTATCATATGGTAATTCATGATAATTTGCATGATTTGTTGTTAATAATAAATATTTATGTATTAATTGTTTATGTAAATCAATTGATTGTGTACGATTTAATTTTGATTTTAAATATTTTAATAGAACATCATGTATACCATAGATATATTGATTGAGTTCAATATTAAAATAGATTATGATTAATGATTTATTATTTAATTTTAACATTATATCTTCTATATCAAATTCCGATTTTAAATCCCATAATATCTATAAAAAAAACAAACAAAACAAAATACAAATTTTGATTTTATTACAATTTATATATTTTGACGTGAAAACACATCTATTTACGCTCGTTACACTGGTGGTCGGTCGGTCGATCGATCATTCTTGTGTGACGAAATACTGTAAGATTTTAATCGTTTAATAACTTCGAGACTAATAAAGCATCTACAATGATTGTTGAGTCCACAACATATAGATCATGTCTTTATGTATCTGTCGCGCTGTACTTGTTTTGTCTGTGATGTTATTGTACCAGTGTAGACGCATGCGTGTGAATGATTAAGAATTAGTTGTATGTAAAGTTATAAATTGGTGTTGTAGCGTGGAAACGCGTTTAGCTAGGACTTTGATTCTGGTATCATTGAGAAGAGTCTGCGGAACACTACTAGGAACCGGGGACAAGTGAGACAATACAAATATTCGTCGGAATATAAGTGAAAATTAAATATGTCGTCTCATAAGACTCGTAAATATGCCGAGAAAGAAATTTACAAAAAAAAAATCTAGCACCGAAAAAGAAATGAAATTCGAAACATTTGTTATGATTTTATCCCGACGTTTTCACGATTCGAAATCTACAGTGTGACGGACCCGTTTTTCGAAAAAGTCCTTATTTGAGTGTTTTTAGCAACACTCGCGAGCATGGGGACCAATTATTTGCAAAAAACGAAAACTTTTGGCCAAGAAATACGACAGTTTGTCTTCATTCTTCATCAGTATACACAAATTTAGCTTCCTCTTTTTTTACAGTTCGGTCTTCTAATATGGCCTAAGTACACTAATTTCACTGATACTTTTTGTCGAATTTACACAATATCATCACACCAATGTCATACAAGTTGCCTAGTGAAAAAAGTTTCGTGTTATTTCTTTCCTTTTTTGTCAATAAATTTTTTTTTGTATCTCTTACGGTTTCAAAGATATAAATTTTCCACCCTGGTGGGGGGAAACACGTTCCGATTTTGCCCATTAACGAACTTGGCCTTACTTTTTTGCTCTAGAACACACACAAAAATTTTCAGCTCGTTATCTCTTTTCGTTTTTGAGTTATCCGGTTCACGGACAGACAGACAGGTAATAAAATTAGGTAATTACACCTATAACAAAAATTTTTTTCTGCAATCAATATTTTCAAGCGTTACAAAGTCGGAACTAAACTTAATATACCTTGTACAAATATACTGGGTGTAAAAACAACGCTTGATAGAGTTGAAAGCGTCCCCAACACTCATTAGAATCTCTAAATTGAATCTACTTACTTTTAATGTATTCGGCATAATATTAATATCTTCATCAAATACCGCCAACTTCTGATATAACTTTTGTAATTGTTGATCCAATGTATCCAAACACATTGATATTGATTTATTCATAATTGTATTATATTCATCGAACATTGTACGATGTGGATATTGATGATTCCTATTATTATCCTTTAATCGTGTCAACAATTCATTCCACATTTGATTACTACGATTATAATTATATTTATAATATTGTAAATGCTGTGAGATAAATTGTATTAACAATGGTGAACCTTTACACAACTCATAGATTCGATTCGCTTCAATCGGTAACTCTTGAATACGAATCGATAACGATTCACTAAACAATTGTATTGTTTCGTATTCATTAAAACCCTGATTGATTTCAACGAATTGATTGGCAGCTAAATGTTGTACAAATGTTTTATCTTTTGTTGTTAATAATATTTTACATTGTAAATCGAATATTTCGATAATTTCTTGATTATAAACATTATCTAATATTAATAATGCTGGACGTAGTTCGGGTTTTAATAGTTCTAAACGTAATTCGGTACGTATTGTATTGATGAGTTCTTGCATGTTTAATGAATCCCTTCGATTCATTGTTTGTGTAAAGTGATTTGTCGTTGTTCTCGACGATGATGATGATGTTATCGTTTGATATAATATTAATAATAAATGAATAATATCATATTCGATCATGTTATCGTTGAATGTAATCCAATAAATATGATTATTAAAATATTCGGCAATAAAGTCTTGATCATTGTGTAGGACACCCAGTGCTAAACATGTTTTACCAATACATGTCATACCGTTTATTGTGATATATTCACCTTTTTTTAATAATTTTAATTTATTTTTTATTTCCGTTATCTGTAACAACAATTCATTAATTTGAATTATTCAATTAAGGATGTACGAGCACTAGATATAATATAGTCCATTTATAAAATTCTTGAAAAATATTATATAATAGATACATTCTATTAAAGTTCACAATAATGTTTATTATTTTTTGTCGTAAGTTAAAATTAAGATTTAATTTCGGCCCTAAAAAAATATATTTAAGAAAAAAACCTGAGATTTCGGGTAATTAAGCTACCGTCGTGCTTAGGTAAAAAGCAGTAAAGTGTAAAAAGTGAAAACAGAGGAAAACTGAAATCTAAAGTTTTCAGATATTTCTAAACTAAATTAACAATATTATTTTCCAAATTATAAGGTAATAAAGAGTAAAAAAGCAGTACTTATATTTTTCAGTGGATAAAAGCAGTACAGTTTAAAAACTACTGCTTGTGTTACTTTGAAAAATGAATTTTTACTGCTTTTATATTTAGGAAATGTAACAAAATTTGAAATATTTGACAAACTTAAAAAATTATGATCTTGTTGAAATAACATTCTTAAGGACGTTCCAGCACTGTGTTATATAATCAGAACAAACAACAGGTTTGATTTTATTATAGCACAAATACATAAACACACATATACAACACATAGGCAAATCCACTGTTTATATATACAAAATAATGTTATTTTGAAAAAAAAAAATGTAAACTTATATGTAGAAAACAAAACGGTAACACACGATTTATTTTTTTAAATTTATGTAATAAATATTTATCTTTACTCTCCTAGTTTTTCTGTCGAGTATTTTTTTTAATACAACAGATAATAGTTGGGCGGGCCTGAAGTTTTACATGCTTCTAATGAGAGAGAGTGAGAGAGAATGATAACTTTGATATTAATTATCTCGCGTTCTAAACAGTCAAAAATTCTGAAACTTCAGGATTTATTAGAAAACGTTATTTCTAGACTGTGAAAAAAAAATGAGCAAAATCTGTCGAGAAGTGGTGGTATGCTGGGGAACATCCTTAACAAGTGAAATTTTCCATTAATTCTCATAACATTTTGGAAAAGGGATCGATACTCCTTAATGCTAAGTGGTTATACTTACATATTGAACACGTTCTATATAGTATTTTGGTTTTTTAGGTATATTGCCCCGTATCAGTGCATCTTCATATGATTGTCTATTCATATTTGATAATGCAATTTGATGTTCTTCGACATCATTCGGTGGTGTATTATTGATTGATAATTGATTAGATAACCAATTATAATTATCTTTTAGTATATTACAAAATAGATCATATGTTTTATTGCTATTCGCAGTCTTTATTATATCTAATAAATGTTCTATTTGTTGGGCAACAGTTTTCTAAAAATTCAAAAAAATATATTTAATTTAGTCTTCCATTCACTGGCATTTATACCTTTGGGGATTAACCGAACAGTTTTGGTATTCGAATATAATTACAAATGTATGGTACCGATCAAGATTGCCATTCGCCAAAGGCCTTCCTTTTCAAGGTGAACTGACGATTCCCTAAAAAAGCTGGCCGAAACATAAAGGGTGCAAAATTTTCCTTTTCTCTGGAGTCCCTGAAAGTAAAGAATGATCGTCCCAGCAGGAATTCATGCAATTGAGCTTCGTACTCTAGAAATTGTCTAAAAAACCTATAAAGGGGCCAAATGTTAGACAACCAAACACCCTTGGCGGCATTAAATTTATATATTTTTACATCAAGGATTGTATGGGCATGTTTCGATGACTGAAAAAGTCTTACGTTTCATAATAATGTCACAATTGTTTGGATATGGAAATCACCATTCTTAGGACCGGAACTCTTTCTTGGAATGCTTGAGTCCTTCTTTAAGCTCCAGAGTCCAGCTCTGGAACAAAACACCAGGGCACAGACAGGCTAAGCCCTTAATAGAGCACTTGTCGAGGAACGATAAGATGGCAGACTAAACGTTAAGATCATTACCGACCGTTTGGTTGGATACTGCTTGCAAACGCATCTCACCTCAAGAAGATCGAGAGTGATACTTGTCGCTCTACTTCAGTGGACCTGATCTGAGGATTCTAAAAGAGAAGGGAAATATATCACAATAGATTTTCTAGGTTGCAGTGACGGGAGACTTAACCTCGTATCCCCACCAATGTACTATGAACCACAGAAGTCGTGTCCTTTATTCAAAATTGTATAGCCACATTGTACCTTATTCATTCGATTTTCGGCAAAATCTTTCGAATAATAGTTGTTAGTATATTTATAATGAATAACTTTGAATTTGAAACATTTTTCCAAAACCCGTATGACTGACAATACAATTTTGAACAAAATGACACGACTTCTGTGGCCCATAGTACATATTGTATTAAAAGATATTCCTATAAAGTTAAAAAATCCAGTCCAAATGCAGTTATTCTTCTTGGCTCTGGGACTATTGAGTCCAACTGTTCAATTATTCCTTAAAGGATTTCCGGATATGAGTGGAAGGAGTATTCAGGTCGAATCAAAAATTACCTTAAGGGATATGTAGACAGTTCTGTACTTCAGATATAAATACAAATACGTTCGTAAATATTGAACCAGTTGAAACATTCTAAGTGTCACCGTATGTAATATTATACATATATTTAGTAATATATACGAGCTTAGAATGTGACTTATTTGTTTAATTTTTATGAACGGGAGTGTATATGAGGCCCTGTATATCAATATATTGTACTTACCTGTAAACGTATATCATTTATTTGTTGTCTAGTTATAATATTTTGCTCATACAATGGATCCACTAACACTTCCATTTCTAAATTATTCACTAATTCTGAACGATTCTTGTCTAATAAATATTTTCTATAATTATCCATTGTTTCGTTCTTCTTGTAAATTTGTACAATGTCCTTTTTACTAGAACAATAAAATCAATCATTCTAGATGATGTTCAATAGATCGAATAGATTAGATAAAAATTAATTAGCCACTTCAAAATAATGTTAATATTTTTAATAAAAATGAATTTAAATGCAATCTAGTTCTTTATTTATTGTTTAGATGATTTTTATTGTTTTGGATGCGATTAGTCATACACATTTTTAAACAATAAATATTATACATGTTTTTATAATTACTGCAAAAGGTGCTTTAAGGACAAAATATAAATAAAAGTTTTTTTTTTAATTTATATAAATTCAAAAATATTCGTTAATTTTTTAATACAGCATTTATTAAATCTCAAATTCGAGATTTTATGACTGAGTTTATAAACAGTATATTCATAAAAATGTTTTTAATTGAAACAAATACAAATAAACATAACCTTATATTTTGAATAATATTATTAAAAAGCATTAAATTAAATTAATTGTTTGATGTTTACTTACGGTCTAATTACACTTAATCTAAACTTGTTTATTTAATTTTATTGTTTATAAATAAACACTCAAACTAAAAACTAAACACCTCTAGTCATACATAATCCTTAAGTACTCAAAACAGACCAATTTTATCGATGAAACAGACACTCTAGTCAGAGACTAGCAGACTCTAGTGGTCTAGTACTCCGTGCTCCTCCTGTCTGTTTTATCTATTACTCATTTATTTGACATTTGTTAGTTCACTATTTTAATCATAGATGTCGTTGCAATTCATTATTTAATAAAAAGTAGAGTAGTAGCAAAATAGCGGTTCTGAATAATTTACAACATTGTGTCGATCATTGACCTTTATTGCCAATATACGACAATGTGTTAAATTTGCATATGCGACCTTACAAATCTTGATAATTTGCATGCAGCCTTGTAGATGATGATGTGTATGTTTATGGGTCTAAAAATGAAATAACGACCCCAATTGAAGCGCAGTCTAACCGCCTGAAGTAGCCAAACTACTAAATTTTTCTTCAGTGCGCTTACGTGACTAACAACATTATGTGTGTAGTGGAAATATATGTGACAGCTACCCATCCATTAACATATATACTTATTACACATACATAACGCGCAGGCGCGCTAAAGCCAAGATTAGTACCTTGGATAGTTGAGGCAAAATTTCAGTTCGTTTTATCTCTTTTCGTTTTTGAGTTATCGTGTGGACGGACGGATATGCAGAAATGATTTAATTAGGTCATTTTATGCACACATATATACCAAAATTTTTTCTACGATCAATATTTTCAACCGCGTTACAAAGTCGGGAGTAAACTTAATATACTCTTATATACATCATTTATATACCGGGCATAAAAATGTGATTATCATTAAAATTTGTACATAATTAATAGAAATATAAAGCTTTAAGGTTAACAATTAAACAGAGATAGGAATAAAATGAGGTAACGTCACAATGTAGTGAAACAAGATTATGATTATTTAATAGGGTTGTTTCGTAGAACTATTGAATTCCGGAAGCGGTGAAATACTTTTATCTTAAATTTATTGCGCCATTATCTATAGCTACAGTAAAAATCGTTTGTGTTAGCGGTATTAGTTGACAAAACAAAAATGTTTTTTTACTCACAATTATAATTACCAAAATAATATATGAAATGAAATCACAAATTTTATAAAAATATGCAAATATATACTGGGCACAGTTTTAAATATTCAATTGAAATGGATAAATTGTATTAAAAATTAATTAATCGATATTGCTTATCGACATTTGATCATTATCGTTCGATAATGTATTTCGCAATGAATATTTTTTTGCGCATCGTTTTTACGCATCTATCTTGATCAGTAGTGATTGTTCTACAGTAATATTATCTATATAGAATAACCGCTACACTATAAATCAAACCTAACAATATGAATAATACAAGTATTGCATGTATGGCATGAATGTTAAAACACTATGTATGTTATATTAGATATATTCAATTGATATTACTGTAATAAGTAAGTTTATTATACTTTATTTTACATTGTTTAATCTAACTGTCATGACTGGCATACCTTAAGAATGTATTCGTGATAGAATTAATAAACTATATTTATATCGTCAGTGGTAAAACATCACAGATTGATATATAATCTATGATATCATACATTTCATTCTATCATCTATGATTTATATTGAATACAACGTTGTCAAATTGACAAAACTGACCATGATTGTATACCGGATACAGACAGCGTCCTTAAATAGAATGAAGATTTATGAATACAATTATTGATGAATACTCCCACATAATATTCTATTGTGAACTTATTGTTAAACATTTATTTGTTAATTCATTTACAATAAATAATTTGTATGTAATAATAAAAATATCTATATTATAATTATGTTTAATATTTAATAATAAAATTAATAATATTAAATATAATTCTAAATATCTATCTTTTACCATTATATATAAGCAATTACCTTTATATCTACTAATCTCTGATTGACTGAATTGTACACGTTATGCCATCTTTTAGTAATAAAATATACTATTGGTTAGCTTTAAGTTTTAAAACAACTAAACAAAGTTTAAAATAATCACCAATAGATGGCTATAGTAAAAAAAACGTAATAAACATCTAAAAATGAATTTTCCGCAAAACTTCTGATTCCCTTTAGGGAGTTTTCCCTAAAACCTGGCTTTGGTGAATGTAAAATATTTTAAATGGTACCCATATATATATATATATATATTTTAAAAAGTAAAGTATTGTAATTAAAAACAAATTAACTTATTGTATGTGTTTATTGATAAGTAAATGTGATAAAACCCATTAGTATATTAAATCAATGAATCTTTAACCTTTTGTTAAGACTTGTCAGCAGCCTACACTGTCTGACTGACTGAACTAAATCAAGTGAATACTGATTAGTGACTATCGACTGATATTGATAATCATGTATATACATATAATTTTGTTAAATGTCCGATGTGTGATGTATTCAAAAATATCTTATGTCAATTTCGTTGAGACGCTCTGAAGCCTAAACGGCTTGACGGATTTTAATATATGAGATGTCAATGACATTAGATTCGTCTTAATTGTGGGAGTGATAAAAGGACATAAGGTATAATATTTAAATATGGCGTTTGGGAATAAAAAAAATTCGTTACGCAGGAGTTGCTTCAACTTAGCGAATTTCCTTAAAATACATAAATCACTTTCTAGCGGTCACAATTTTAGTCTGATCAAAATGAAATGTCGTTTATGACTTTAGTATTTGCATGGCCAATTTTATTAATAAATGACATTCGTCAAGGGGAAATGGGGGCATAAGAAAAGAAGAAAACACAAAATATAAAATATCTCTCTTAATATTAGAACAATCGAAAAATGCGTAGAATTAGAGTTGTAGAAAATCATGTTTGCTACAATTCATCACCTTATCATTTTTGCTCAAACTCTAATGTGTACAGATATATTGAGGAATTTATATTTCAATCTTAAACCGTGAATATTTCTGTAAATATTAGGGTAACAGAAAAAATGATAAGAAATAAAATTACAGTAAAACTTAATACCTACAACTTTACTTCTTATAAATTTTTCGATTTTTCGAATATTAAGGGAGATATGTCAAATTTTCTGTTTCCCCCTCCCCTCTAAACCCCCTTTCCCCTTTTTCGATTTTACCCATTAACGAACTTGACCTTTTGAATATCAAAAGCACTTCAAATACCAAATTTCATTCCAATCAGATCAAAACTGTGACCGCTAGAGTGATTACAGACACATATATATATATATATATATATATATATATATATATATATATATATGTATATATATGTATATATATATATATATATATATATATATATATATATATATATATATATATATATATATATATGTCCATAGATATATATATATATAAATTTTACAGATGGTGATTTTCGACATCTACTAGGTAGGATCGATGGACATTTGCGAAAATTTTTGCAAAATTTTGAAGTCGGTACGAGACCAATAGCTCTATTACCTTTCAGGAAGTTCGCTAAAAAGGAGGGGCCATAAAATTTGGTTTTTTTAACAATATATATTATATATCATAATACTTTTATGCTACCATTTTGACTACAAAACTACAAAAACGCTTGTCAGTTAATTATTTTTACGCAGTTGGAGTTTTTAAATATTTTTATATTACTTTTACTATTTTTACATATCGAAATAGAAATAGATTTCAATTACAAAATAGTCATCATCAGTAGGTATATATTAGCTGCGAGTAAATTATTCTCTGGAAAACGTGAGACAGTCACCATATTTTTGTATCGTATTAAGTAACATATCTTCCCTTATAATAATTACTTCTAATTAATTCATACTACCTACTGATGACTACTTTGTTACAAATAATAGATTTTCTTTTTTGTGTATACTATACCCTTTTTGTGTTTCGTATCGATTTTCAACAGGTAGTCCTTCATGTTTTGAATATAAAAATACAAATCGTATGTCAAATATTACACAGATATGAAATGTTGTGTTGAAATAATATCAGTTATGACGTTCATGATTTACATTGCGTTTTAATGTTTATTAAAAATACTAACGCTATACATGCACTATACATGCAACATACAAATAGAACAAACCTTGTACTTTTATGTATACTTTTTGGTATACGAAAATACATAAAATCCGAAAATTAATAGCTAATTTTCGGATTTTATGTACCTATTCAAAGAAACAAAATTTGGCTCTCATACAAACTTTCTGTTACAATGAATTAATAACAACCCCTCCTTCCCTTTTAGGTTTTATTTCTCAGATTTATATTTGGTCGGGATCGATCTTGGCTCGAGAATTTATATGTGACATCTCAAAAAGAATCAGTAAATAGCTTTTTTTGAGTTTATACAACAGCATCACACCGATGTCTTACAAGTTGCATACCATTAAAAAAAGTTTACACAGCATTGTAACCTGGCTAGACTTTTTTTACTGACGAAAACATGTACCTTCTATTATTACTTTTAACGTTCCCTTACATGTGACTTAAGTTGTGGATGTCCCTTTACGAGATATGGCGTCAGGTGAATCAATCGCTTTGCTAATTCATGACGTAAACCCCTTTTTAACGCTAAGTTTGTTTATCAATGATAAGTTTCTTAAAACTTAAAAAAAATTTACATTAGTCATGAATTAATAGGTACATAAAAAAACGTGGTGCGTATATCTAATTAATATTGATTTGCTTCTATACAACGTCAGATATCAATTAATTTAAAAAAATTGTTGATTTATGTAAACTTTAGAGTTTAGACCAAAGATTAGATTATAAATTTAAAAAAAATAAAGGTAATCAAACAAATACTTAATTTTTGACTACGCTATTATTAAGAGCATCATCTGTGGATAACTAGCAAAGTAATTAAACTAGGTTTGTAAATAAATTTTGGAAACTAATCATCCATTACGATGAAAAATTATAATTAAAATTATTTTCAGGATGGAAAAATGACATCTACCCTTAAAATCAACCATTTTGATCATACTAAACGTATTTATATATAATGCCGGCAGTACACACTCGACGTGAGGTAAGGCGAGATATAATGAGCACGAGAGTGTACTCACAATGCTTGGTCTGCCTTGTGTAGACTCGTCTCGCCTCGTCAATGAGCTCGTAAACTGTACATATTAAATGTATATAATGATAAACATGGCCCTGGTCTTGAAAAATTTCACTAACTCTGATTCTAATGTAAATAATGGATTGAATGCCAATCTTCAGACTCTAATTTGAACGGTTCTAAGTGACGCTGGTTCTGTTCTACCATCTGATCAAATATAGAATCATTAGTTTTAAATACAATATATAATTTTTCACTACTTCTATCATTTTATTAGACTTTTGTGTCTTAATAGTATTGTTAAACCTTATTTAATATTATTTTAATCAATTATTTAAAAAGAACTATAACTTCTTACGTACGTACATAAGTTCACACACACTTAAAAAAAATTTAATAAGGTCAACACTACTTATTAAGACACAAAAGTTTAATAAACTGATTTAGTAGTGAAAAACTACAATAGAAAAATTATAATATTGGATCTAAAACCAATGATTCTACATTTGATCATGGGAGAAAACAGAACCAGCATCACTTCTACCGTTCATAAATTAGAGACATTGTATTTAAGGACGTTCCAGCACTGTGTTATGCAATCAGTACAACAAACCGGTTTGATTTTATTATAGAACCACTACATAAACAAACATATACAACACATAGACAAAAACACTGTTCACATTTACAAAATAATGTTATGTTGAAGAAAAGGAATAATTTTAAACTTTTATATTTCGAAAACAAAACGGCAACACACGATTAAAAAAAGAATTTATATAATAAATATTTATCTTTACTCTCTTAGTTTTTTTTAAATTCTGTCGAGTATTTTTTCTAATACAACAGATAATAGTTGGACGGGCATGAAGTTTTCCACGCTTCTAATGAGAGAGAGTGAGAGAGAATGATAACTTTGATATTAATTATCTCGCGTTCTAAACGGTCATAAAATTCTGAAACTTCGGGATTTATTAGAAAACGTTATTTTTAGCCTGAGTCTGTCGAAATCTGTGGAAAAGTGATGGTATGCTGGAACATCCTTAAAGTGTATAGTGTGAATGAATCTTTATTTATAGTATTTATTATTGATACAAATATCGTCTTATTTTGTTACAAAAAAATGTTGTTAAACTTAGTGACAACAAGTTAGTTACAGTTATGATTTGTACAAGATTTTAATACGTTTTAAAAACATGTGTTTTAAATAAAATAAAATAAATATATATATTTTAAATATAAATTTGGTTCTAGTTTTAAATTTAATTAATTAACTAATTAGTGTGCTATTAAAATATTACAATATAAAATGAATTCAAATCAAATGATAAATAATAATACAAATTTAATAATAAATATATCTATATTGGATAAAATTAATATAAAATTAAATTCAATAATATACGGGATATGGACGTTAATGAAACGTTTACTTGTTGTACAATTTAAATTTATTAAATTTAATTATATTTATAATAAGCTAAAGTTTAATAATCGTAATAAAAATGAACAATCAATCAATAATTCATGTACAAATACTAATCAAAAATCAATTATCTATGATACACCACCAAGATGTTTAATGGACACACAATTAGGTAATCATTCGTATGTTAAATTAAAAGTAAGTGAGTTTTTTTTTAAAATTTAATTTAATTATTTTAATTAAAAACAATGTTGCATAAACAATTTGCCCCGATATTTAATCAAGCCTTTAAAACTATACAGCTAGAAGTGAAGCTGACTGACTGATCTATACGAATTCTAAGGTACTTCTAGACATGATAGAAAGATGCGTTTTTTTGCATTCAACGCGAAATTGCTTGAAACCGACGAGAAAAATCGGAAAAACACCCCCAAAAACTTTTTTTACAATTCATGCAATGTTATTTTCAGTGACGCGGAGCCAAGGCCGAAGGCTGTCTTGGGGGTCAAGGGGAATACTCCCCTGGCGATCAGAGCGAGTTAAGCCCTTAAAACTCAAGTTGCATATTTAAATATAAACATATTTTTGAGGTAGTTCACTTTGCAAATCCAATTTTCTTAAATCAAATTTCTGTTTTTAACAGAAATTAAAAATTTTAATCTGTAAATTAATGATTTAAATTTAGATAGCATCTAACATCAATAGTAATCGGATTTGTGTAATTATTTCATTACTAAAAATAATAAATAATCGTCTTTTGATGAATATTTTGACGATTTGATGGAAATTTTCGTAAATTTTTTAACTTTATAATTAAGATATTTATAAAATTCTTCGTCAGAGTATTTTTTTTTTTTAATTTTAACGTATAATGTACGAGATTTAATTTATAAATGTAGAAGTTTTTTGACTTTTTAATCTATAGAAGGTGGAGCAACATTATCCGAAAATGTATGCGTTCATTCAACATTTGCTATTCACAACGTCATGTTAAAATTCCAATTTTTAATGATTAATAAAACACCCTTCGTCAGATTTTGAGTTAAGCGTATGAGTTAAGCAATTAATATCATATCAAAAATTCAAATTTGTATCTATACATTGCCGATTTTACCTATACATGTGTCCGATCAACCTTAATCCAAATGTTTTGCATTTATTAAATTTCTTTTGACCGATTGTGAAGCGACATATTTAGAATCAAAGTTGAAATTTGTTCATATGCATGGTTGACGTAAACGGTTCGCGCACACTCCATTTTTTTTTTATAAAACTGGAAAAGTTTTCTATATATTTCTTTCAAGAGGGGACAGAGGATCTCTTGGTCTAGGTGATAGGGACCCATTTGTGTTTTTTCTAATTATTATTATCATGTCAGATACAAAATTTCATTTTGATTGCATGCAAATTGTGACCGTTCTCACAGTTTTCACTTAGCCGATCACAGTTTTAACAAGATCGGAATTCGGAATACAATTTATTCGTAAAATTAACGCAGCTCCTGCGTAACGAATTTATTAATTTTTATGCAACTTGTTTACACAAAAAAAAAAAACAACATACATTTATTGATTAATTAAATTAAAACTAATGATTTTATTTATAGAATATAAAATTTCATTATGTGGAATGTGGCAATAAACAAGCCCCATTAATAATCCTCCTACATGGTTTCCCAGATTGTTGGTTCAGCTGGCAATATCAATTACCCGAACTCTCCAAATATTATCATTGCATTGCGTTGGATTTAAAAGGCTTCGGTGAATCGGATAAACCAATCCACAAACATTTATATTCAATAAATCAAATAATTGAAGAGTTGGAAGAATTTATTACAATAATATTAATAAAAAAATATACATTAAATAATTTAAAAAATCAATCGATAATATTAATCGGTCATGATTTAGGTGCCATACTCTCGTGGTATTTAATATATAATAAAAATATTAATATCCAGAAATTTATATCGATTTCATCGATACACCCAAATGAATATATTACAAATTTAATGAATACTAAATATAATAATATTAATATATTTAATATAAAATGGTTATATATTACACAACTACCGTATATAATCGAATCGGATATTATATATAATGATTTGAATATTATCGATTTAATTTATAAACATTATAACTGCAATAGTAATATTATTCGGGCCTATAAATATTGTTTTAAACGTTTTAACGATTGGATTGGCCCATTGAATTATTTCCGTAATATACCATATATTAAAATTAATAATAATATTACAATGAATAATACAATTAATGCGGATGAGTTAAATCATCAGATATATATTAATACACTGTTTATTGTCGGTAATAAAGATCCCTTTATCCAACTGGATTCGATAATAAAATCAACGAATTATTGTGGTTATAAATTTTTAATCAAAATTATCGATAATGCTGAACATTTTCCACATCAACAGCGGCCCGCCGAATGTAATGAGATTATATTTAATTTTTTAAATATTAATTTAAATCATAAAAATAAATTAATTAGTCGAATGAGTGATAAAACGTTGAATAATGCTGGTGGTGGTGGTAAGGTTAGTAGTGATGATGATAATAAAAGTTTAACTTCAAGGTCATCGAGTTATTTAAATCATTTAACATTTGGCGTTAATCGAATGTTAAATGTTGTAACCAATACGGTTAAATTTAAATAAATATTTTAATTTTATATATATATTTTTTTCAATAATATTTATATTTAATGATCTGATTTTATTTATGTTATTTTAATAATTGTTAAATTTAATTTTTTTTTTAAATGTGTGTTTCGTGTACTTATAGTCCCGGTGACCAAAGGGTTGTTCCAGCATCAAGCTGGTACTTTGTAAGTAACTTCGTTTTAACAAGACGCCCAACTTTTTTTAGTTATAAAATTTTTGGAAAACGGTATCGAAATTTTCTGAATGCTGTTGAACATTGAGGATGCGGGAAACTCGGAGTCCATTCCTTTGAATTTGTCGGACGAAAATTTTCCCTCGTTCTTCATTTGGTTATCTTACAATTAAATTTAAAAATAACTTGTTCAATGGCTTCCAGAAGTTTTCGATATCGTTTTCCAAAATTTATAATTAAAAAAGTTGGGCGTGTCTTGTCAAAACGAAGCTACTCACAAAGTATCATCTTGAAGCTCATCATCCTGAAAAAACCCTTTGGTCTCCCGGACTATTATGTACGCACGTAAGAAGTTATACTTCATTTTAAATAATTTATTAAAATAATCCAATTTTGCATATTAGCGAATTTGATGTTTCATATTTTTTACGAAATTTTGCCATGGTCGTACAATACCAATTGCTCTATATTCTAAAAGAAATAGAAAATTCGCTAATAAAAGTGAAAATGTTTTAAAGTGTTTTTTATTAGCGAATTTGATCATTCAAATTTTTGCCATTGCCTAAACCCCAATTGCTATATTTTCTTGTAAAGGAAAATTCGCTAATAAAAAAAAAATGAAAATATATTTTAAAGTGATTTATATTGAGTTGCGTCGGTAACGATATATTTAAAATAAAATGGCATCCAATATTAGAAATATTCTATGTAGTTCTAAGAAGTGTATTTTTTATTTAAAAAAAAAAAAACAGAAAGATTTATTTATTTTTTATATTGTGTTTTATTTCAAAAAATATTCATTTTATTTTAGGTATTTTAAAATTTTAAATCGATACATTTTTACTACTCAAATGGTCGCTGAGATCCTCTGGGCTCTGATCCTTTTCGTGTGAGTCTTCAAATATGAGGATTTTCATAAAATCACTGTGTCAACTATCTCAAAACGGACAAAGTCTAAAAATCTGCCAAATTAACAAAAACAATAGTTAAGGACGTTCATTTGCTACGCTAAAGTCAAATGAGTACTATCTTTAATAAAATTTATTTAGGATTTTAAAAAAGGTGTAAAGTATGTCAATAATCTTACAACGATTTATAATCTTTTTTATTTGTCCTAAATATTTTAAAAGTATTTATTGGAAAATACCAGGAAATTGTAAATTAGAAATTAATTTGACTTAATGTGACAGATATGACAGTAAACTATGTTTTATATTTGTGTGTATGTGTATATTATTTTAGAGTTTGTGGTCGCCAGTTTTCAAAATATGGTGGCAAAACCAAACCTAACAAAAAAGTTTTAATTTTATTAAATAATTAATTCAACTGTTCGGCAACACCATTTTTTTAATGCAAATATATAAACTGCATATTTTAAAGAATATTTATAAACATTATTTATTATCCTGTCTACTTTAATAATATAGTTATTATAATTTTAAGTTCAAAAAAATTCTGTTCTCCATAAGACGCTGTTCAAAGTTTGATTTTTTATCGATAATTACTCTTTGAAATGATCGTCAACAGGTGTTAAATTTTTGAGGGAGGATAACTACTGAATTGAGCTACTCAATTCACTAAAAAAAAATTTTTTATCTACTATCAAGCTTCATGGATGAACGTTCTTAAATATGTACGGTAATAAGTGTTTAAAATTTGATCGATATAGTGCTGTACAGGATGGCGCGCTTAAGTAACGTTATGATTTATTTAATGAATACCTTTTTTCTTTCTCATTTTATTTAACGTTGGCATTTATTAAAATTTAGATTACAGTTTGGAAATATTGTTACATTATGTTTTGAAGATAATATCTTTCAAATGGTGTCCATTGTTTGCTTCGACATGACGTGCTCTTCACACAGGATTTTCCATAACTTGTCTTAGAATTTCAGGCTCTCACGTCCTCAATTCTTCTCGGATATTGGCCTTAAGCTCTTGAATGGTTTTTGGCTTATTGGTATACACCTTACCCTTTAGGTAGTCCCAAAGAAAAAAATCGGAAGCTGTTAAATCGGGCAAACGTGGTGGCCAGTTACAATCAGAAAAAAGCGATATTATTCGATTGCCAAAAATTTCGCACAGAAGAGCCATAGTTGGACGAGCTGTGTGAGTTGAGGCTCCATCTTGTTGGAACCACAATTGTGGAATGTTCTCTACCTCTGACCTTAAAAGATTTTCGCCTAGACATCACCAACTGCTAAGAACGTCGCCTGGTGGAAGTTTCGGGGTTTTCTTCAACACTTGCTTGCACCCGAGCAATGTTTACATCATTTTGAACTGCACGAGATCTTTTAGCACGTGGAAGATTACAGGCAGCCCCATGATGCCGAAAACGCTGAACCAATCGGTAAATTGTTGGAGCCCTAGGTGCATTTCGAATAGAGTATAATCATACTCTATTTAATGACGCATTCATATACAAAATGTATATTTAAAAAGAATAAAGATTATTATTGTAATTATTGTAATTATTATTATTTATGTTTTTGATGGGATCTATTTTTATGATTAAAACAATTTATTTTTTTCATCACAAACTGCCCATTAAAAGTATTAATGAAATTTTAATTATTATCTATTAAAATTTGAAAACTGATTTTTATTAAAATTAAAACAAATAAATATTTTGATATAATTATTATTAATATTATTATAATAGGGAATATGCATGAAAATTTTTTTTCACTTGAATTGAAGCATGTTTACTTGACAAATATCAAGGTAAAATTACTTTTTAAATAACTTTAAAAATAAACGAGATATGAATGATTGAAATTCTCGATTAGACAAAGAGGGTGATAGCCCTCTTGATATGTTATGTGACGTCATATTACACTTTTACCATTTTAAGTACACGTAAAACTCCGTTTTTAGTATTTTTGCAAGAAAGAGACAGATAATAATCTTTAAAAGCTTATAGCTTTCTTGATATTTGTCGGATTTTAATTTCGTTTTAAAATATTATTACAGTATTTTCATTTTCTGAAAATAAATGTGAAAAAAAATTTTCATGCATATTCCCTATTATTATTAATATTATTATAATTGAAATAATAATATATATATTTTTATATTATTTATATTATATATTATTTATATTATATTTATATATATATATATATATATTTATATATATATATATATATATATATATATATATATATATATTTATATATATATATATATATATATATATATATATATATATATATATATATATATATATATATTAAAATAAAATTATAAAATATAATTTGTTATAAGATATTTGTTACATAATTTGTTTAGAATAAAATATGTAACTTGAATCTATGAAGGTTGGTTTATGGTTTTGTTGCATACCTTTCTATATATCTATATTCTATACGAGTATGATAAACCTATAAAATATAATAATAGAATATAATTAATTTGATACTATATCTATCTATATTCTATATATATATTAATATTTTACCTGAAATAAAACATAAAATAATATAATAATACTTAACATCTTATATTACAATATATATAGTATTATTTATTATATTATATTATTTTGTAAGTATATTCAATTAAAAATGATTGACACTTTATTGTACAATTTTATATTTAATTATATTTTTGTGTCTGCGTATCTGCAGATGTAATGCGTGTATGCATGCGTATTTGTTTAGTTATATACAATTCTCTTAAATATCCTCTTACCGATATCTAATGTCCTTTTCTTCTTCTCGTATCTTAAAAATCTTAAATTAAAACATTGTAAGGTATTTCCAAATTATTATTATGTTATATAAATAATATTCAAGAGAACTCTAGGATTTTTCGAAATAAATTTCGATTTTTGTCCCAATTTCCTAGATCAAAATTTTTTGTATTTTATAAATACGCATTTCGACTACAAAGTAGTTATCATCAGTATGAATTAGCTAATTGTAATTATTCTCCGAGGAGTCACCAAATTAATAATTACAATTAGCTAATTCATACTAATGATGACTACTTTGTAGTCGAAATACGTATTTATAAAATACAAAAAATTTTGCTCTAGGAAATTGGGGCAAAAATCGAATTTTATTATTATGTTGTCAAGAACTTCACGGAAACAAGTGAAATGAATCCTCAGAAATCAGCTGAATTTTTGTTGTTCAAATTTATCACCATGAGAAATTGAACGCGCATCTTCATAAACATTGTGAAATAAAATAAACGATACCGACTGTTTTTACTTCGAACTCTATCAATCTGGCCACGATTGTTCATAAATTCGACACATACTTTCTTCAATTCTTTAGAAATATTTTTCTTTAAACTTTGGGAGATAGACCATCGGATTGTTAAGTTTTTTGATAAAATATGCGTAAAAAAGTGCGCATTTTTTTCATGACCGCAGCAGAAGGTTATTTTTTATGGTTCAGTTGGGCATCCTGAGTACCGCCGGCGCGCTGTTTGAAAGTCGTTTGAAATTCTATACTTGTATATGTATGATGGTTTTATTGCGGAATCTCCCTGATTCGCATATCATTTTCTATATAGTTCTTTTCGTGCGGGTACCCAATCAGCTGATACAGTTTGGAAATACCACAAGTATAAATTTTGCATTGATGTAGGATACTATTTCGAAGAATTTGATTGACAATATTATATTTACGATTTCGAAAAAAGCTCTCACAAAATGAGCTTTTTAAAATTATTCACAATTTTATTTTGCTCCGCATTAACATGTATTTTGTACTTGTACATTATTTTCCATAAGTACCTTCAAAGTACTTATACTTATTTGTAGGTTATGTTTGAAAAGTACTTGGTACTCTTTACTTATATAGTTATACTTCTTTGGCGTGTTATAAAAATCCGATCAGAGTGTACTTTCAGCATGTCACATTTCAAATTTGGCCCTAAATTCCTAGAACATTTGTATGTATTTTATAAATACGTATTTCGACTACAATGTAGTCATCATCAGTATGAATTAGCTAATCGTAACTATCTCTGGGATATGGATTCAGAGATATGTTGCTTGTTGCTAATTAATAAAGCTTTTAGATAAAGCTTTTAGATAAGGCAAGCCAGGCTTTTGAGATTATATAAAGGTTCGGCCACTGAGGCCCGTAGGCCGGGGCCTTGTAGGCCTAGGTGGAAATCCGGTGTTGAACATTTTAATCGAAATATTTTTCGAAATAAATAAGTGCCGTATAAATAAGGTACAAATAAACTTAATAATGAGCGCTACTTTTGTGGTCCAAAGTACCAACTGTTTTCCGATATTTTGTATATAAGTCGTGACTATAATGAATTACCATTTTAAAGGGTTTGGGAAGCCTCCAGGCCCCAAATGAAACAAATCTAATCTTATGTATGTATTAAAATTAACTTTGTTATTTTAAAAGTGTAGGTACCGATATAACAGTAGTTTTATAATTACATATTTAAGAGATGAATACATACAAAACACTCTATATAACTAAATACTATACTATAGATATTATATATACCGTGTGTTTTGGAAAGCTTTTGCAATAAAGAATCAATGTTAAATATTATTTATTACTGGCTGGCCGTGTGGTTACTATGCGGAGTCAGTCAGTACATATGTAATGAGAGTCATCTCATACATACAAACATCTGGATAGTGTATAGGTATACTGCATGCGTCATTTAAGCTAGGGGATTTTGTGATACACATACTAAAGTTAAGAATACAATGAACATATTTATCCCACTCTCATTACATGTGTACTGACAGACTTCATACAGTAACCGCATGGACAGCCAGTAGTAAATAATATTTTACATTGATTCTCTATTGGAAAAGCTTTCCAACACACACGGTATATATATATATATAATGTATATATACCTATATATATACAAAGTATACATATATATATAATATGTTGGATTTGGTTTTAGTAAAGTATATAAGGGTTGTGTTATTGAACCACACCCATCACCCATCATATAAACGTACGTACGTACCCTTATTCTGCAACGTATCCATTGTATACGTCATGTCATGTCCCCGTCATGTATATTACATCATTATCATATACCATTTTATTATACATGATGAATATAAAATATATTGTACAGTACTGTACTGTACATAATATATTACACAATACACATATATATATATATATATTTGAAACAGTTAGTCACATTCTAAGTATATGTATTGCTGTGTATAGACGTGTAATTTTATATATAGAGTATCACTTAGAATGGTTTCAAACAGTTCAAGTTTTTCGTTTTTCTTTTGTCTGATATATTATAAAACTAATATCATATATATATATATATATATATATATATATATATATATATATATATATATATATATATATATATATATATATATAGATGGGTAGTTTCACGTATAACGCTTACGAATAAAATAGTCTAAGCGCTAGGAACCATACGGTAATATAGAATTGTCCATTTTGAGTTGAGTTATTACAGAAGTCATTTAGGGTCGATCCACAACACTATAGTGCCGATCACGGTTCGTTCTCGGTCTGGTAAAATATTAAAAGTTAAGAAACAATGTGTGAACCTTTAAGTAAAGCTTTATGTCTGCGCAGTATGCCTACTTAGAACCTGGGAGGTTATGGATTCGAATCCCAACATCGGCAGTTTGTCAATTATTAAGAAAAAAAAGGGGCGGTTACCATTAACTAACAACAAGTAGAATGGGAAATCCGAAACTTGGTCAATGGTTTTTGAATGCTAACAGGTTTTTATAATTCCTTACTGACAGAGTTTGCATGGAAAGTTTAAAGCCCGTAAATACATTTCAAATTATATTTTTCATTGATTTCTTATTCATAGAAAAAAAGATGAAAATATAAATAATGAAATCAGATATTTTCAACACAATTGAAAATTAAAAATAAATAAAAAGATTTAGGTCTGATCCTATCGGTCAGGCTGTTACAGCGTACCACTCCCGGATGCGATCCCACTACTGCTCGACACGAGAACTTTTGACTGCTAGGTTTCCCCCCTGGTCCGATTCGCCCGTCATTATGCAACCTGCACACTTTGGACTCCTCCAAAGTGTCCATATTGATGCCAAGCTTAGTGCGGACATCCAGTCAACATGATCGCAACTGTAACAGAACTCCTGATCTCATACCATCCACTAAACCTGACCTCCAAGTAGCTGGATTACAGGAGCTCGCCACACTCCCAGTCGACAGTTCAATCAAATATTTCTAACATAAAGTATTTTAAATGTGGAGAATCTTCCTTTATACGGGTATCATCCGCTTGCGTCCTAAATCTATGCAAATGGTTTCATAGTTGTGTGAGGTGTGTTTCATTACAGTTTCTTGGGTTGATTACGAATATACTCACGTGGAAATCGAAATTAAAAGATTTGTAATGTTATCTTTTAAAACAAAAAATATTAAAAATAAAACTTAATTAGTAAAAATGATCTCTTTTCTCAATCCTAACCCTGCTAGACCGCAGCGAGGCACAGACCAACCCTTTAATCAACTACCCTTAACCCTGAATGGTTCTTTCTTACATAGCTCATGGTGACTGATATTAATTTCACATTCAAGATATTAAGGACCTTTTTTAATATTATAATTAGAAAGAGGGGTACCGCAAACGGTCCCCTAGCACCTAGACCAAAGGGTCCTCTGTCCCCTTTAGTATAATAATAAAAAAAAATCACATTTGCGTATTAATAAATACGTTTAGTATGCGGTAAAAATTAGTTTTAAGGATATTGTAAGGCAAATTTGTTCCATCCTGGTAAATATAGTTATAATCATAATTTTTCATCATAATGGATGATTTCGGCTGAAAAATTGTAGTAGTTCAGTAGTTTTTGCGTGATGCTCAAACCAACAACCAGACATTCATGTTTTTATAATAGTAGAGATTTAAAAATAAAAAAAATTTATCTCTCCGGCGGGGAATCGAACCCCGGTCTCCCGCGTGACAGGCGGGGATACTGACCACTATACTACCGAAGACTTGTATACTAGTATCAAAAATAATTGTTTTCTCAACTTTTTTTTACAGAATAGTGTGAATACTTTTATAAAATACAATTATATAGACCGTTTTCAAAAGCATTTCTAATAGAGAATCAATGTTAAATAAATAAATAAAATATTTACTATAAAACCATACATACATACACATACATACTGAAACTGAATGTCTGGACTGGAATATTGGGTGACCATATTATAAGACCATTCTTCATTGACGGATCTTTAGATTCTCAAAAATATTAGAGTTTGTTACGAAATAATATTTTGCCAACTGTTAAAGCTCTTCCTAATTTAGACCTGAAATCTGTATGATTCCAACAAGATGGTTGCCCTGCACACAATGCCATGATAGTAAGACTGTTCCTGGAACAAACTTTCCAGGAACGTCTTATGAACGGTTTTGGAACCTTTAAGTGGTCAGCCAGATCGTCAGATCTATCTCCTAACGACTTTTTTTTGTGGGGTTTTCTCAAAACACAGATCTATTCGCGGAATAGGCCTGAAAATTTGCAACAATTAAGGCAATAAATTGTTGACAATTGTGCGAATATTTCTCCTCAAGTGCTAGCAAATACCCGGGTAGATTTCTACAATCGACTCAGATATTGTTTAGCAAATAATGGAGGAATATTCGAACCGTTGGTTAATCGTAGGCTTTTTTTTTTTGTCGGAATTCTATTTTTTTTTTCTTTTTGGGGGTTTTATTTTTCATTTAATTTGTGTGGATTGTTGTTTTATGTGATACCGTTAATAGAATTCTATCATCGATTTTCAAACATTCCACATACAAAAAATAAGGGATATTCAAAAAAGAATTTTCAATTGTTAGAAGTAATGGCTAAGCTTAAGAAGACAACAACGAACATATTTAACCAACTCTCATTACATGTTAACGCAGTACAAAATAGTCCAGCAAGTATACACAACAGACACACTACAGAGTACCCTCACTATTTTTATTTCTTTATTAAGCATATTGTGTGTATAGTTATTATAGTAAATAATATTTAACATTGATTCTCTATTAGCAATACTTTTCAACACGTACGGTATATATCTATATATATATATAACCAGCTTTTAGACTATAAAATCTATTTAAAATTTAAATAAATAGTAATATGACAGATATGTTAGATATATAAACTGTACAGATAGACTAACTATATACATATATATATATATATATATATATATATATATATATATATATATATATATATATATATATATATATATATATATATATATATATATATATATATATATATATAGTACTACATGTTATAGACAAAGGAATACACAATATACAATACAATATATAACACCTTTTATATAAAAATATGTTGTATAATGTATATGTGTGTGTTGTATAGAATACAGAATTGAATTGATATAATGTGATGTGATGTGCTGGTGATATTGATTGTATGAAGATGGTGGTGATGGTGATGATGATGATGATGATGTGATAACTAGATATGTTGTACACTAAAATACAATATAAAATAGTATTTTATATTTATTATTCATTTCACACGAACAACAACACTCATTCTATCATTCATTCACTTACACACACTTTATCACGCATTCATTTGTAAATCAAAATCAATGTACAGACTTACAGACACGTAGACATACAGACATACATACAACTGTTTATTTAGTAACTATAAAAAAAAAAAACAGACGAATAGGGAATATGCATGAAAATTTTTGTTCACTTGAATTGAAGCATGTTTACTTGACAAATATCAAGGTAAAATTACTTTTTAAATAACTTTAAAAATAAGCGAGATATGAATGATTGAAATTCCCGATTAGACAAAGAGGGTGATAGTCCTCTTGATATGTTTTGTGACGTCATATTACACTTTCACCATTTAAAATACACGTAAAACTCCGTTTTTAGTATTTTTGCAAGAAAGAGACAGATAATAATCTTTAAAAGCTTATAGCTTCCTTGATATTTGTCGGATTTTAATTTCGTTTTTAAATATTATTACAGTATTAACAGTATTTTTATATTCTGAAAATAAATATAAAAAAAAATTTTCATGCATATTCCCTATTGAGAACCACCCTCCATTTTGAAGTCGGGTTAAAAATAGACATACATTCAGACATAATAATATGTGTCTTGTAAATTAGACCGGATTACAGAATGCATGTATGAGGTTGTTCCTCGATGCACTCAACCTGAACAAGAAAAAACTTCGAAAGGTTACCGGATTCATATAAACGGACATTATCACCTATGAAATCATTTGCACACAATAGAACACTCCACAATTGAAGAGGAAGAAACATCCACCTACATTATCTTTAACTGCGAATCTGTCGATTATAGCAGATATAATATGTTTGGTGCATCTTACCCCGAATACATGAACCTTCAGGAAAAGCTGTTAAGCAAGCTACTAGCTATTATATGCCAATCTCCAGTATGGTTACGAAGATACAAGTATGAATGACCAAGCTTATACTAAAGTTCAAGCACAACGATCCTTCAGAAGTGTCGGTTTTTTCAACGAACACTTTGTATGTTCGCAGTTCATATTTGGACGTGTTCGTGAAAGGTTTGTCGTTTTTAGCGCGCATGTTATTATTGTTTTTTTTTTTAAATATTAATTTAAATGTAGTATTTTAGTTCAACTTGAACATTTTTCAAGCTGAACTAAAATGTGAACATTTTAATTAATATCTTTAGATTATTTTCAGGCTTAAATAACGGGTTTTCACTGCAAAATGAATATATGTTCGTGGGTTTCCTATATGGATCGATGGAGATTCGTTGAAATCAACAATTCCAACGAATCGAAAGGCGAGTGGCGGTTTGTGGCGCGTATATGTGGACGCATCTTTAGAATCTCAATCAAACATTTTTCATTTGAAACTTTTTTTATATATAAATTTATGTAAAAGATATGTATAAATATATTATATATAAATATATGTAAAAGATATAATTGATCTTTATTAATTAAAATTGATATTTTTAATGTGATTTATGAAATGTTATTATTTTAATATGTAAATTACCAAGGTTGTTAACATTCACAGCAACCGTGATAATAGAGGGAAGTTATAGTTGAAATGCAACAGATAAAAATGAAGAACAAAATTATAATAATAATTTAATGATGAAGCGAAATCGCTACAGGTACAATCTCAATAGTTTAGACACAATTTGAGTGTGAAGCCTGTGCAGATCTATTGATATATTAATAAATCTACTTAATAATCACCTATTTAATAAATTTATATAACATGTATATACATTATATAATACGTATTATATATAATATATATATAAATAAGAACCACCTACCAAGTTATTGTATATAATACATTCATATATATATATATATATATATATATATATATATATATATATATATATATATATATATATATATATATATATATATATATATATATATATATACAAGACCACCATAATGACATATTCATATATAGAATTGTAATTTAAGTAATGGTTGCATTATATAATACACAACAATAATACAATGTGTATAATGTGTTATACTAACATTTACATTTACTAAAACTTATATAATGTACATAATAAAATAAAAAAGTTACATTTTTATTAATAATATGACACCAGGACTCTGTCAGAGGGACCCATCAGGATAGATCGACCGACCCTAGTTATTATAATATAGTTACAATACAAAATGTACTCATTCGTGTACAGTTCTGTATAAAAATAATATATATATATATATATATATATATATATATATATATATATATATATATATATATGTATATATATATAGATATATCCATCCACCCATTGAATCAATCAATCAATTCATAATATAGTGTATGTAATATGTTATATGAAACATGTTATATCTTTATTATCAATAACTAACTATCCATATATATTGTATATTGTATATGTGTGTGTAATATTATTATATTATACAGTATGTATAATGTATATATGTCGCTGATGGATTGTCGAATCCGCTGTTTTACAAAACCGCTAGTTGTTTTACATAACAACTCCGCCGTTATGTAAAACAACTGAAGGACGTTCAGCTGGATTGTCATTGCGATACGTTTTACAAAACTGCTACCCACGTTTAGACGTAATGCAGAATAACTTATTTGTAGTCACAAAGAACGTTTTGATACAGGGAAATATATAGAACGCCTTTTAATGCGGGGCCCAAAAACATGCAAACCCGACCAACTCGGGGTATGACCGATAAAGTGAAAGATTGTAGTACTCGGTTGTAATAGTTACTTTATTTTATTTCAATAATTTTTGACACTATATCTAAAATATATAGAACTTGTTGGGAAAAAGGAACTTTAGTAATGGGAATTCCATTAGCCCGTTTACAATAATTCTTAGTTATGAATTAAAGACTTAAACAATATAGACTGACTGCTAATATAAATAGTAGTATTTATAATAATAATGATATAAACTAAAATCTACAATCTGACGTTTCATTTGACGCTGTTTTACATAACGTCTAATCGTTGACCCGCTGCCTTGATAAATGCAAAACGTTTAAGCAATACGATGTGTTAAAGTTCAGTAATTATGTAAAACAGCTAAACGTCGTTACCATGAACATTAATAATCGTTAATTAAGATTTTCATTAAGATAATTAATGTATTTATTCTACGAAAATTAGCTAAGTTGACGCAGCTCCTACGCTAAGTTTTCTATGTGGGTTAAATACACTGTATACACATGGTATATGAATGGCTACAATGCAATACTTCAAGTACGGTATAAAACACTGTATACAGATTGTATGCGTTTATAGGTATTTCACTCTTAAATTTGTATTTTTTCGTATGTAAATATTAAAGTATTTAGGAATAGGGAATATGCATGAAAATTTTTTTTCACTTGAATTGAAGCATGTTTACTTGACAAATATCAAGGTAAAATTATTTTTTAAGTAACTTTAAAAATAAGCGAGATATGAATGATTGAAATTCCCGATTAGACAAAGAGGGTGATAGCCCTCTTGATATGTTATGTGACGTCATATTACACTTTCACCATTTAAAATACACGTAAAACTCTGTTTTAAGTATTTTTGCAAGAAAGAGACAGATAATAATCTTTAAAAGCTTATAGCTTCCTTGATATTTGTCGGATTTTAATTTCGTTTTTAAATATTATTACAGTATTAACAGTATTTTCATATTCTGAAAATAAATGTGCAAAAAAATTTTCATGCATATTCCCTATTAGACGAATATTTTTGTAATTTGGTTATACAGGATGGCGCATAAGTAACGTTATGATTTATTTAATGAATGCGTATTTGTGCATCATTTGGTTTTAACTTGTGAAACAATTGAATCTGATATGGGAAAAGGTGTAACGTATGTAAAATTCATTGCAATGACCGTCTAGACATCACTAACTGCCGAAAACGTCGCCTGTTGGAAGTTTCGGGGGTTTTTCTCAACACTTGCTTGCACTCGAGCAATGTTCACATCATTTCAAATCAATGTTCAAATCAATTGTGGAATTTTGAAAATATGAACGCTATTTTTATGGTCATGTGTATTGAATTTGAGTATTGTCACTAATGAGTTTATGACAAAAGTTGTACAATGTTAAAGTATACAATCTGTATAATTTATTGTATAACTTATTGGTGTTAAAGTTAACAATCATATATTGGTAGTAGGTACACTTCGAAGTACCTACTCGATTGAGTACCTACTTACTTAAAAAGTTAAAAATGTTATTCATCACATTTGATATTAAGTATTACGTTAAGTATCTATGTAGGTAGGTAACTGGGTAGAGGGATGTCTACCTATGTAGTATATATATATATATATATATATATATATATATATATATATATATATATATATATATATATATATATATATATATATATATATATATACAGAAGTATCTATATAAAGTCAATACATTTATAAATTAAAATAATATTTATTTGCTACGAATGACAAATCATTTATAAGAGGCTTTATTATCAGCCATAACTGTGATTAAACCAATTGTGGATTTGTTTAATAGTTTATTTAGGTGCAAAACATATATTTTGGTACAACTTTTTGCGAAACATAGAAACGAGTCAACGGTTTTGTAGATCACAGAAAAAAAATCGAAAACACTTTGGAATTTACACCTAAAAGCATAGTTGTATAATTGAAAACACTTTGAAATATATATACATTATGGTTTGCATTTCCCAGCGCCAACACCAATTATTACCTATTCTGTATCCACAACAGCGTTTGATACATCATTTTTTAATAAGAGTAAAATTAACAGGAACAAATGTGAATGAAGGAAATTTTAACAAGAGCAATTTCAATATAATTTAAAATTTATTATATTTTAAATCTAGAATACTTTTATCTAGATAATTTTCTATTTATTTTTATTTTTGTCTAATGATCTCGACTTTATATCTATCTCTAATTGTCAAAGAGTAAAGTACGACTAGCTAATTTATACTGATGATGACTACATTGTAGTCGAAATACGTATTTATAATACAAAAAACTGATCTAGGTAAAGGGGACGAATTTGAAATTTTATTTCAAAAACCTAGTAATTAATTATCGTTCGATAATCTAATATTTAATTATTTAATGTTAAAGTTCGAGTTTTATTGCATTGCTCTTATGGAGAAACCAACATTTTCACACATATTTTGACATATTTTGATAATTTTCACTTGGAATAAAATATGGTATGACGGGCCTAGAAAAAGAAATCACCAACACTAACAAATCAAACACACGCTATGCTTTATTTCCCAGCACGCCTTTTCTCGCGTATATTTTCATTTATTAATTCCGTTAAACTAATTGAAGAGAATTTTTTTGCTAATTATTTAGTTTCTTTCACTCTTAAGGTATTTCCAAACTATTATTAGGTTTTCAAGACCTTCACGGAAATTCACAATATTAGTAAAATGAATCCTCGAGAAATCAGCTGAATTTTTTTGAGAATTTATCACCATGGCGTTTTTGAGAAAATCGTTATGTAAGTTGGAGAAATTGAACCATGCAGCTTCATAAACATGGTGAAATAAAATGCACGATTCCGACTGTTTTTACTTTGAACTCTCTCAATAGAGTCACCGCGGTTGTTCTGAAATTCGACACATACTTTCCTCAATTCCTGAGAAATATTTTTCTTTAAAACTTTGGGAGAATGACCATCGGGTTGTTAAGTTTTTTGATAAAATATGCGTAAAAAAGTGCGCATTTTTTTCATGTCCGCAGCAGAAGGTTACTTTTTATGGTTCAGTTGGGATTCTGAGTAGCGACGGGCTGTTTGAAAGCCGTTCGAAATTCTATACTTGTTATGTATGATTTTATGTTTTATTGCGGAAGCTCCCTGATTCGCATATCATTTTCTATATAGTTCTTTTCGCGTGGGTACCCGATCAACTGATATAGTTTGGAAATACCACAAGTATATATTTTGCATTGATGTAGGATACTATTTCGAAGAATTTGATTGACAATATTATATTTACGATTTCGAAAAAAGCTCTCACAAAATGAGCTTTTTAAAATTATTCATAATTTTATTTTGCTCCACATTAACATGTATTTTGTACTTGTACTTTATTTTCCATAAGTACCTTCAAAGTACTTATACTTATTTGTCGGTTATGTTTGAAAAGTACTCTTTACTTATTTGTCGGTTATGTTTGAAAAGTACTCTTTACTTATATAGTTATACTTCTTTGGCGTGTTATAAAAATCCGATCAGAGTGTACTTTCAGCATGTAATGAGTCACATTTTAAATTTTGTCCCTATTCCTAGAACATTTATTTGTATTTTATAAAGATGTTTTATTGTGGAATCTCTCTGATTCGATAGAATTTTCTATATAGTTCTTTTCGAGTGGGTACCCGATCAGCTGATATAGTTTGGAAATAACTTAAAGGCGTTTTGATTTAAAGTTGAAATTGAAAAAAAACGGATTTTCGAACAACTGAGATTTAAATTTTCAGTGAGTTTTGATTTATGTTGGATCAAATTTTATTATGTCTTCATTAATTAGCATTTTATTAAACGTTAACAAAACAATCATTTTTGACAGAATGCACACACACACTATGACATCCGGTTCAACAAATTTTGACTTGTTTAACAAGTCTTCGGTAGTATAGTGGTCAGTATCCCCGCCTGTCACGCGGGAGACCGGGGTTCGATTCCCCGCCGGAGAGAAATTTTTTTTAAATATTTTTTTTATAATAATCTGTTAATATATTAAATAATATATATACACTCCCGTTCAATAAAATTGAACAGACCTGAAATGTTAATTTTCTTACATTTCATAAAACTCCTCACTTTTGTTGTGACTCTCTGTATAACTATTCATTTATAAACAAAGATAAGTAGTATATATTTTAAGTGTGAAAAAAGAAATGGAAGTATAATAAAAAACATTTACTTCAAGAATAATCAAAATTGTGAGAGACTGTAATTTGGTTCAGATCTGTTCAATTTTATTGAACGGGAGTGTACATTCATAAAATTCTACAAAATTCACAATAATTGGTTATGTATTGTAAATTAAAATTAAAATTCGTTGTCTTAATAAATATGTTTGTTTCAATATATTTGAATTCAATATAAATATGAATTTCTTAAAATATTATATAACAAGTGAAAATACCAACTAACTGAGTTAATTGCTTAAATACCCGGTAAATATTAAGTTTATGAAAAGAAAAATCAATAAAATTATTCGTTTTAAGCTAATTTGGACCTAGCAAAATTGATGGCGTTGGTTAAAATATGATACGATTAACGGTTTCCAAGAGATCAGACCTATCGTGCTAAAATTCAAAACTGTATGAATTGAGAAGGGAAAATTTTGAAATGTGTTGGTCAGACGTTAAAATGAACCTGATTTTCGTTCTGTTTGGGTCAAAATTACCGTAGAAAAGGATTATTATTAAAAACGAGAACAAAAATTTTCTTCACTTTTTTCGCATTTTTTCCAAGGGGTACCCCTTAAAAAAATCGCAAAAATTGAACAAAATAATTTTGTCCCCGATTTTGATATAAACTTCGTTTTAAGCTTATTTGGACCTAGCGAAATCGATGGCGTTGATTAAAATACGATACGATTAACGGTTTTCAAGAGAACAGACCCATCGTGCTAAAATTCAAAACTGAACGAATTGAGAAGGGAAAATTTTGAAATGTGTTGGTCAGACGTTAAAATGAACCTGATTTTCGTTCTGTTTGGGTCAAAATTACCCTAGAAAATGATTATTATTAAAAACGAGAACAAAAATTTTCTTCACTTTTTTCGAATTTTTTCCAAGGGGTACCCCTTAAAAAAATCGCAAAAATTGAACAAAATTTTTTTGTCTCCGATTTTGATATACACTTCGTTTTAAGCTTATTTGGACCTAGCGAAATCGATGCCGTTGATTAAAATACGATTCGATTAACGGTTTTCAAGAGAACAGACCCATCGTGCCAAAACTCAAAACTGAATGAATTGAGAAGGGAAAATTTTGAAATGTGTTGGTCTGACGTTAAAATGAACCTGTTTTTCGTTCTGTTTGGGTCATAATTACCCTAGAAAAGAGGATTATTATAAAACTGCAAGTAAATCTGTGAGATTCAGTAGTAATATAGATTAGGAAACTTGGGATTTAGTAACTTTTCAAATATTAAAAAAAAAGCTTGTGATGCTTTTATAATAATTGCGGCTACAAAAATGTTCGTTTTTATATAATTGTATAGATTTTTTTTACATATACATAGCTGGATTGAAAAAAACGGCCGGAGGTGTTTAATTTCTTATTTATATATTTATATTTTATTTATTCAAGATTTTTGTCAAATGTGTAGCGATTTCAAGGTTTCTAATTTAGTCGGAAATATTTTAGTCTTAAAATAGTTTCACATATTCAGTAAAGTAAAATTTGGCCATGGAATTCACACCGCGAAACATATATTTATGGTGATGGTTCTGGGAAATATTAATAGAAACGGATTTTAAAATAAACTAGAAATTAAAATACTAATTTGACAATGAAACATCAGTCAATTCCTTTACTCCAAAATCGATGCCGTTTTAATGTCAAGTTGCAAAGATTCTTTCAAATATTTCGTGTTCAATTTGACATTTTTTGTTAATTTTTTGGGATATATTAAAAGAATAATTCATATTTAATTTGATTTATAATTTGATTTAGAAGAACTTGCAAGGTTTGGGCACAATTATGGTTTTAAACCTCCGCTTAAAAATATAACAAATGAATGCAGTTTACATTTAAGCATAATTTTAGCCAAGAGACAAGTTTCTGATGCGCTTTAAAACAACCAAAATTTGTTTTTCATAGTGTATAGGCATGATTTAAGGAGACTATCCTGTAGGCTCTATGTTTGCCAACTAAATCAGGAGTCACATTTGATAAAGTAACTCACTAAAATAGAAAATGTTTTTTTTTTTTTTGAGCAAATATTTTCATATTTAAGATTGACCGGACAGTACAGTACATTTCATAATAAACAGAAACACTCTTTTTAAGAGAAATTAAAAATTTTAATCTGTAAATTAATGATTTAAATTTAGATAGCATCCGAACATCACTAGTAATCGGATTTATGTAATTATTTAATTACTAAAAATAATAAATAATCGTCTTTTGATTACTTTTTTGACGATTTGATGAAAATTTTAGTATATTTTTTATCTTTTTAATGAAGATATTTACAAAACTCTTTGTCAGACTATTTTTTTTTTTAATTTTAACGTATAATGTACGAGATTTAATTTATAAAAGTAGAAGTTTTTTTACTTTTTAATCTATAGAAGGTGGAGCAACATTATCCGAAAATGTATGCGTTCATTCAACATTTGCTATTCACAACGTATGTTAAAATTCTAATTTTTAATGATTAAATACATGAAAACCCTTCGTCAGATTTGATTTTCAAAAAGTTATTTTATACGTATGAGTTAGCAATTAATAACATATCAAAAATAGGGAATATTCATGAAAATTTTTTATCACTTGAATTGAAGCATGTTTACTTGACAAATATCAAGGTGAAATTACTTTTTAAATAACTTTAAAAATAAGCGAGATATGAATGATTGAAATTCCCGATTAGACAAAGAGGGTGATAGCCCTCTTGATATGTTATGTGACGTCATATTACACTTTCACCATTTAAAATACACGTAAAACTCCGTTTTTAGTATTTTTGCAAGAAAGAGACAGATAATAATCTTTAAAAGCTTATAGCTTTCTTGATATTTGTCGGATTTTAATTTCGTTTTTAAATATTATTACAGTATTAACAGTATTTTCATATTCTGAAAATAAATGTGAAAAAAAATTTTCATGCATATTCCCTATTCAGATTTTTATCTATACATTGCCGAATTTACCTATACATGTGTCCAATCAACCTTAAAATTTATTTTAAATATGGCCAGACGTTCAGCATCAGAGGAAACATTGATATCGAAGAGAACGTTATAAATAAAAAGTTCCTTTATTTATATTTGTTTTTATAAATAATTCGAATCATAATTTTGAATTTTTTTGTTTAAAATTAAGAAGCGTAATGTCATTATATTTTTATTTAAAATTTATCTGATTATTCTCCAAAACAATACTGTTTTAAAATGGAAATGCCTCTGACCCGAAACGTTTTGTTAATATTCATATTTTTGTCAATTTTGACGCACAGCCAAAAAAGGTTACCGACTTCTACTCGTAACTGTATATATATTTTATATTTCCTAATACCAAATTATAAAATTTTGAAAAATGATCGCTACTTTTGTACGCAAGTGTACTACAACAATACTCATGATACAAAATTGTATATTAAAAAATTTATTCAAAAAATATAATTAAAAATACAGACTTACGTCTAGATACCGGTATTTCGATTGCAACGCAATCATTGTCAGTAGGAAAATGCCGTATTAAGTAAAGTTAATAAGTTTATATTATTTGAAAACTAAGAACATAACTACTTTTATTGAAAATAAAATTTAATTTAATTTCACAACGCTTCCACTATTAGGTAATAGTGACCATCGCTTCCACTAAATTATACTATTTGAGGTATAATATTTTCGGATTTTAGAATGCGCTACTCATCTATAAAGGATGATAATATGTTATTAGTTATTGCAACTTTTTAATTTTTTAGTGCGATAGCGTTTAAAGTGCTAATAACAGTATGTATTTTTACAAGCTTTTATTTAACTTGCAATTTATACATGTTTGGGTCAAATCTTGCAAGCTGTATTAAAACCACTATCTCTTATCCTACGGAGTTGAATTTTTACATGTTGGTTCAGTTCCAATGGCAATGCATTTTTATGGTAAGCATGACAAGAATCGTCAAAGGGAAAAGGGGGTTTAGAGGATGGGGAAAACACAAAATTTGATATATTTCGCTTAATATTGAAAAAATCGAAAAACACATAAGAAGTAAAGTTGTAGAAAATTAGTTTTACTATAAAAAACTTGTTCTTAAAAATGTTTTTTTTAATAGAAACTTATTATTTTTGAAAATATAAACTTTTTAATAAAACTTTAGATACCTACAAACATATTTTCCCAAACAATTCATTTATAGTTAAATAAAAAAAAAACATTCTTTACAATCAGTGTTGTTATATTTTTGTTAGACACAATATATTATATTATATATATATAGTGATGATATGACATGCGACTGACTACTGTATAATATAAATATAAAATATATATATGTGTATAATGAACTTGATATTTATCTATTTATAAATATAATTTGAATGTTATTTATAATTGTATATAAAACTACTTATAACCAACCATACATAACTGTCTGTCTGAGATGTCTATTATTTATAGTAGTCTATACATTATTATACTTTAATATAATATTACCTACAAATAACAAAACAAAACAAATACAAATATATAAATAGATATCTACTATATCTACCTTTAATCATATTTAAGTACCTATTCATTCAATCATATTATATAAATAAATAATGCAACATCATCAATATTTATTAATATAATTATATATATATATATATATATATATATATATATATATATATATATATATATATATATATATATATATATATATATATATATGTTGTATGGATATTATTTTATTTTTATATTAATGTTTAATTAATTAATAAGTATATATACTATATATACATATATATATATATATATATATATAATATTATATATATATATATATATATATATATATATATATATATATATATATATATTATAGCTTGATATAGGTGGAGTTTCGATGTGCGCTTTAAGGAGGAGTTTATATAAAAAAAAGGTGTATCAGCGTATATATTTATATATTTATGATGTTATATATCAACATACAATGAATGGTGGCTTCTTATATACTAACTATTACATAATATATATATATATATATATATATATATATATATATATATATATATATATATATATATATATATATATATATATATATATGTATATATGTATATATATATGGATATATATATACTGATCAAGTCAATATGTCTACTGTATACACTGAGTAATACCACGGGCCACGAAAGTAGCGATCATTTTAAAAAACTGTTTAGTCGTTTTGTAACTTATGTATTCAGTTTTTGTGTAAAAAGTTTCGTATCAAAGTTGTTAGTATATTTATATTTTTTCGAAAACCACAATGAATAATGCATAAAACAATTATAAGCTTTTGAAAAATGAGCGATACTTTTGTGTTTTATAGTACAAACTAAAAGCATCAGTATAGTATTCTATATGGTCATATGGTCAAAAGTAGCGTTCTTCTTTTGAAAATTTTGTTTTGTGCCTTATTCATTTCATTTTCGAAAAAATGATGTTTCAGATAAAAATTGTTCAATATTAACATACTAACCACTTTTGTTTGAAACATTTTCCACAAAAACTAATAATGTACAAATGAACTATATCTAAAGCTTTGGAAAATGGTCGCCGCTAATTTTGCGACCCATAGTATTATACAAGTCAAGAATATAATGTACATTGTAATACTACTGACTGGATAATGTATTAATATATATCGATCCCCCGGCAAAGCAAGAAATTTGTACCGCATTTCAAACAGTGTTTACTTAAAGTAATTTTATACATATAGTCAGTAATATTTATGCTTAGAATGTGAATTACTCTTTCAAGTATATTGCAAATGAGTGTATACTCGTATTTATAGTAGAAGGTTATTTATTAATATATCATATCATATATATGTGCAGGGTCGCACTGGGCTGAAAGGGCTCCTTACAAGCCTGGGGCCCGGAACGGGATTATACAAATTATTAATTATCAACTATATACACTATTAGGTAAATATAGTTCCAATTACTTATAATATAACAAATCGGAAGCTAGCCAATCAACATTTTTCTTAAAAAAGGAGAAGTTTCAGCTAAGCTGCCAATAACTCGATCGTAAAAGCTGCTATTCTGGTCATCCTTGATAAGATCCAACTTGGAGTTTAATATAATCAACGAATTCAACAGTTCTTGCCCCAGTAGAGAGCGAAGACTCGATTTAATGCGCTGAAAATCGTCTCTCACAAGTCACTTGCGTCAACGAAATTGTGAGAATTACACAATATGCAACGTATAAGGTGGTGTACGTGCTGATGTGCATGTTATATTGTGACAAAAGTTTACATGCACATAGTATGCAAATTTGGCTTCCCGGGAAAAACACATGGCGTCCTTTGCAGTTTGGTCTAAGACATCTTCGTCGTCTCAGAGTCAATCATGTCTTGCTGCCTAGGTGAAACGTGCTCATCCCAAAGAGCGTTAGACAGTTCAAAACATAAATAATTTTATGAATAGATTAGATTTATTAATAGATTAGATTCGAATACGATATAGCGCACCTCTTAAACAATGTCAAATGTCGTGTAATATGATACACGTCAAAATCGGTTGATTCGTTGAAAAGTTATCGCCGTTCAGAAATTTCCAAAACAAGTTTAAATTTTTCTGTTTAATTTCTAAGTATGTATGAACTATCTACTTTATATGTAGGTCGCAAGAGCTGGGCACAAGGCTGCGCGGGGCCCCTACCGTACTTACCGCTTGACTTGTAGCAAACCCCGCAAGCCAGGCCCGTCTCGACTATACGGTCAGGCCGACGCTGTATATGTGTCAGTGATTAATTACATATTAATAATGATTTAACGAGTATTTATTACATATTCTTATTCATCAACTAGCTTATACCCGCGGTTTCGCTTTGTGTTTTATTGTTATATCTCTGGCTCCCAAAATTTTAAGATTAAAAACTTCAATGTAATTTTCCACCGCTTCTACTACTTCAAGTATTTATCGTACCCATCGCTTCTTCCATTACTAAATATGTGAAATTTATCGACAATTCCACCAAATTTCTATTTCATCGATTATTTTCGAATTCTATCTTTCGTAGCGGCGAGATTTTACACATACCAGTTTTTAAGTCTATTCATAAGGTTTTAAAAACAAAAATGTTATAAGCTTTGTATAAAATAAAGTGGATATAATAAAATGGACTTTTTTTTCTATTCATATGAAAATATGGATTCCTTTCCGCAGAACATCCAATCTGCTCAATTTTCTAACTGATAAACAATTTTATTTTATTTTATCGACGAAAATTAGCAAAAAAATTTAATTGTTTTATTAAATGAGCAAAAATATTTTCTAGACAATATTTGTGTAAATGAGGGAAAAAAGTTAGTTCACTGATTTAGACAAGTCCAACTGTAACAAAAAAATAAAAGCTCTGACATTTTCTGATAAAGAATTGTATTGATATTGGATAATATCATATTATCGAATGATAATTAGTGAATCCTCTAGGTTTTGGAAATAAAATTTCAAATTCGCCCCCTTTACCTAGATCAGTTTTTTGTATTATAAATACGTATTTCGACTTCAAAGTAGTCATCATCAGTATAAATTAGCTAGTCGTAATTTACTCTTTGACAATTAGAAATAGATAGAAAGTCGAGATCAATAGACAAAAATAAAAATAAATAGAAAATTAACTAGATTCAAATATACTAGATTTAAAATATAGTAAATTTTAAATTATATTGAAATTACTCTTGTTAAAATTTCCTAAATTCACATTTATTCCTGTTAATTTTACTCTTATTGAAATTACTCTTATATTGTCGCAGGATATGTTACTTGTTACTAATTTGGTGACAGTTTCAATATAATTTAAAATTTATTATATTTTAAATCTAGTATATTTGAATCTAGTTAATTTTCTATTTATTTTTATTTTTGTCTTGATCTCGACTTTCTATCTATTTCTAATTGTCAAAGAGTAAAGTACGACAAGCTAATTTATACTGATGATGACTACATTGTAGTCGAAATATGTATTTATAATACAAAAAACTGATCTAGGTAAAGGGGCGGGCGAATTTGAAATTTTATTGGATAATATGTTAAAATAGAATGTTTGAACTGCATTCCCAAGTGTTCTACTTTTGAACACTATGACATCCGGTTCAACTAATTTGGACATGCTTTACAAGTCTTCGGTAGTATAGTGGTCAGTATCCCCGCCTGTCACGCGGGAGACCGGGGTTCGATTCCCCGCCGGAGAGATAATTTTTTTTGTTTAAATGATAATATTTTTTTTAAAATTTGATACCTAAGTTATACCCGTGGCGTTGCTTCCATTTTATTGTTATATTTCCGGCTTCTATCATTTTAAGACTAAAAATAAAAGACTAAACACAAATAAAAATAAAGACTAAAAATAAAAATAAAGACTAAACAAGCGGTTTCGCTAGTTTTTTATTGTTATATTATCTCTGGCTCCACAAATTTTAAGACTAAAAACATCAATGCAATTTCCCATCGCTTCCACAATTTCAAATATTTATCGACACTTCAACCAAATCTATATTTCAGCGAATATTTTTTTGAATTTTATCTCGAGATAAACATACCAGTTTTTAAGTGTAATTATAAGCTTTTAAACAAAACCAAGTACCAATCAAAATCGGTCCAGCAGTTTTTGCGTGATATTCGAACAAATAAACAGACATTTAGAATTTTATAATACCTATAATAGAGATGAAATGTTTACTTTATATATAAAATTATTTGAAATATTTAGAAAACTGTTTCATATTATTTCACTTGCTATGAAAAACATATATATATATATATATATATATATATATATATATATATATATATACATCTTTGTAGGAATTATATCTAAATGGAAATTACTTTGTTGGAATATACCAAGAAATCCAGGTATTTCAATCTAAAACCTTATCCAAAAGAATGATTAGTGAATTCAATAAGAATTTATAGACTTCAAATCAATGTATATTTTTAAGCCTCAAAATACAATTGTAAATATATGAGTTTGTTGGTAGTTATAAGGTAACTATAGGTGTCCAGACATTGTAGAAGCTCAAGATTTTGAATCAACTTAAATATCAAATATAGTAAACGCTGCCTATGGATATGTTAGTAGAACTATCATACTAATAGTTATGCGATGGATTGACGTTATGTTTACAAAAAAAGCAATTGAAATGTATAAATTTATATATATATATATATATATATATATATATATCGAATACAAACAAATATAATTATTATTTTATTTGCATATATCCTCTTTTGGATACTACAATTTGGACTATTCGGCAAATAACTGAGTTAATTGTTTAAACACCCGGTAAGAGTATAAGGTACAGATATTTTGAACTGAAATTGTGGCGAAATTAATTAGTTTATAAACAAAAGTTGTTTATTTAAAAAAATCGAACTTTTTTAATCGATCTCTTACAGTTTCAAAGATGAAAATCCCCCCCCCCCCCTGGCGGGTGCACACTCCGTGATTACAGATTTTGAACTCATGATCTCTTTGGGTAATTATCGTGTCTATCGACAGATAATATAACAATTTTTCCAATTCCGATTTCCACGTGAGTATATTCGTAATCCATCCAAGAAACTGTAATAAAAACACCTCACACGAGTATGAAACCATCTGCATAGATTTAGGAGGCAAGCGGATGATACCGATATACAGGAAGGTTCTCCACATTTAAAATAATTTATGTTAGAAATATTTGATTGAATTGTCGACTGGGAGTGTGGCGAGCTCCTGTAATCCAGCTACATGGAGGTCGGGTTTAGTGGATGGTATGAGATCAGGAGTTCTGTTACAGTTGCGATCATGTTGACTGGATGTCCGCACTAAGCTTGGCATCAATATGGACACTTTGGAGGAGTTCTAAGTGTGCAGGTTGCATAATGAAGGGCGAATCGGACCAGGGGGGAAACCCAGCAGTCAAAAGTTCTCGTGTCGAGCAGTAGTGGGATCGCATCCGGGAGTGGTACGCTGTAACAGCCTGATCAATAGGATCAGACCTAAATCTTTTATTTTTTTATTTTTTCGATTGTTTTGAAAATATCTGATTTCATAATTTATATTTTCATATTATTTTCTACGAATTAGAAATCAATGAAAAATGAAGTCTAAATTTTTACCATATGGTTACACACAATCTATACAATTTTTGAACACCAGTGGACGACCTACAGTTTAAAATATTTTGACTAGAGCAACAAGTCTTCGGTAGTATAGTGGTCAGTATCCCCGCCTGTCACGCGGGAGACCGGGGTTCGATTCCCCGCCGGAGAGAATTTTTTTTCTCTTATGAGAATCTAATCTAATAAACCAAATTAGTACAAAAGTAGGATTATTTTTATTAAATGAACAACAATATTTTGGACAATAATTGTCTGATATTAAAAGGAAAATAATCGAGACAGGAATTCACGAGGAACAAAATCAGTTCACTGATTTAGAGTAAGCCCGAAGCTCAATTGTAGAAAGAATATATAAGCTTGGACTTTGATAAAGTATTGTAATATTTATTGATAATATGTAAAAATACCCACAATGTTTGAACTGCTATTTTAAGATGTGCAAAAATTTGTATTTCATTATTTTTAATTTGAACACCATGACATCCGGTTCAACAAATTTTGACTTGTTAAACAAGTCTTCGGTAGTATAGTGGTCAGTATCCCCGCCTGTCACGCGGGAGACCGGGGTTCGATTCCCCGCCGGAGAGATAAATTTTTTTTTAAAATTTAGATAATATTAATCTTTTAAAATATTAATAGATTATTTATAATAAAAGAAAATATATACATCAGTTGTATATAATTTATTTATTTTTTAATATTAACATTTATTTTTATAAGGATCTAATTTCGATGGAAGGAGGAAGCCTATTTCGATCCATTTTGGAAATAAGAAAATAGAATATTCTGATCGTAATTTATTTATAATTGCAGGTATTTGTACTGAAATTGGGACATAACTAATGACTTGAGAAAGTGATTTGTTTTCATTAACCGACTTTATTACAAAAAAAAAATAATCGTATTGTAATTTTTCCTCTATTTTTTATACAGGGTGGTGCATAAGTAACGTTATGATTTATTTAATGAATAACTTTTTTCTTTCTGATATTATTTAACGTTGACATTTATTAAAATTTAGATTACAGTTTGGAAATATGTTCACATTATGTTTTGAAGATAATATCTTTCAAATGGTGCCCATTGTTTGCTTCGACCTGACGTACTCTTTCCAGAGCATTTTCCATGACATGTCTTAGAATTTCAGGTCCCAGGATGGATGGTTCTTGGCTTATTGGCATACACCCTACCCTTTACGTAGCCCCAAAGAAAAAAATCTGGAGCCGTTAAATCGGGCAAACGCGGTAGTGAGTTAATATTAGAAAAACTCTAAATTTTGTTAATTACATTAAGGGAAACGAAATTTCAACTTTATAGCAAAATAGAATGAATAGAATATAAGGAAAATAGTAAAATAGAATATAAGGATCTTGATTTTTTCTACCGCACCCTAAAACTCAAAACTTTATCTAATAGTAAACTACCATCCCGATATATCCTTAAACACCACATACAACACATTTAATACATTACAAAATTCAATAATAGATGGCATGACATGGCATTTGAATTTTTATTTAATTACAGATCTCTTACATTTGAATATAAATCATATCTTATAAGAAACGATAACAGATGACATTATACTATACTTTAGTGGATTGTAAAGAGGGCTCTGATTGTATTGTACTCTTGTTCTGGACAAATATTTTGTTTTTATTCATTTATTGTAATAATAACATATAATACAATAAAAATCAAAATTAATTATTAAATATTAAATATTAATTATGTTTAATTTATAATATGATAATTAAACAATATATTACGAAGTTAAACCATTTATTAATAGGTATTTGTTTTTCTATGGAAATATTATAATGACGTTTAGTTTTTATCAAGCCATAAATGTTTTTATTTTAAATTGCGATACGTATTTGTTTCGGACTAAATGTCAAAAATCACCCAATGTGAAGAAATGCCTAAGTTATATCTAGCTTACTCATTTCTTTAAATTAAGTGTTTGACATTCACTTCGAAACAAAACCACCAAATCATTATTTAAAGGAATAAAACGGTCTATTAAATTATATATCACTAATTTATCTATCATTTAATTATATTTTATCAATCATTTTTTTTATGTTCTTCATTATTTAACATTTAATTTGTTTTTGATTTAAAATTTCTGAAAATATAATTTACATACAATACCTTCTGTTGAAGATAATATGTATGAGTCAATACAATAAAGGTGTTTACTAACAAATGTACCTACTAGTATGTATAATAAATATTTTGGTACCCCAAGGTTTTATTTTGTTCGGTTTGTATTATAATACGAAATATATGGGTTGGTTGGTTTATATTATAAAAGTAATTATTTAAACGTTTATTTTATATACTAATAGGTCAACTAATATACAAAATATCTTAATTATTTTATATGTTAAGAGAAATTAATTTTTAGTTCATTTACTTGCAATTTTATTTATATCAGGGACGTATGTAGAAAAAACACTAGGGGGGAGTGTTTTTTTAAAAAGAAAGTGTTAAAAATTAATCCATTTTAATAAACATGGTTATGGGTAAGAAACATATAATCCATATTTACCATGTTGTATGTAAACTGTTCTTTTATAAAAGGTTACTTTAATCTTCGAATAAATTTCGGAGGGTGTTTGTACAACACCCACAATGACCCTCTACATATATCTCTGTTTTATTTAATTCAATAATTAATGAACCGTTATTATCACTACATATTATAAAATAAAGTCCTCCTCCGCGTCTGTTTGTTCGCGATAAACTCAAAAGCTACTGCACCGATTTTCATGCTGTTTTCACCAATGGATAGAGCGGTTCTCGAGGAAGGTTTTAGTTTATAATTTACAAAATTTTTGCGGGCGAAGCCGCGACGGGTAATGCTAGTTAATACTATAGTTTAGTTAATTCTGTACATTTTCGAAATAATACTGAATTTGGTTTATATCACGATTTAAGGTAGTCACGATTTAAGGTATTATCGACGAAATTAGCTGAATTTTTGATAAATTATTCAAAATCTAAGTAACTCACTTCGTTTAAAATTATTTTCCGTATTGTTTTGATAAAAATTGCTCCCAAAAATTGTACGATTAACATTTCAGGTCAAAACAAAAGTAGTGATTTTATCATACGTTTAATTTTATTTAAAAAACGTGTCGTACGATTTGACCAAAAAAGTAGGAAAATTTAAATTGATGTTTTAATAGATTAACGAAACGATTGATATTTTAATATAATCCAAGCGGACATGAGTATACGAGGTACATTCAAGTCTAAAAACTATAATCCAAAATCTCAGTTAGTTCATATATATTGATGTGGGTTCTGAGCTGAAACTTTTTAACATGATTACAACCAGACAACTACCTTAATATAGAAATGCTAAACAACTGAATTTAAAAATTAACTATTTATTTGTTGACGTATCACGTTAAAACAACTGAGCCGATTTTGTTACGGTTTTCAATGGATTGTAGAGAATTTTGTCGAATAATGTATTTTGTTCGATGCATCCGTAACCGCTTGGTAGCTTTTTTTTCTAAAATTTTCCGAGATAGACAAAATCTTTACATAAAGAAAAAATGTTTATCTGATAAAAACAAATATCTTTTGTTTGAAACATTTGTTCATACAACTAATAGTTTTGGCGTATAAATACAGGGGCGACTATGGTATTTAATATAATTTTTAATATAATTTACAAGGCAACCTTGTTTGGGGGAATAATCTTTACTTTATATATATATATATATATATATATATATATATATATATATATATATATATATATATATATATATTGAAATTATCAACGCGAAAACATTTTTCAGACAGTTTAGTTTTTTCACATATACAAGTACTTACATTTTTAGTAGCTTTAAAGCTCTCTAAAGAATATCTCTAAAGAAGAAAATATGTGAATATAGCTTTCAATTTAATGATTTTTGTATCAAATGTATAATATTCCAAATGTGTGTGTGTGGTTGCCTTGTTAAACCTTGATATCGTTGTATATATACGAGTACAAAGTGTTCCAAAACACCTGTCACAATAATTTCTACCGAGAAAAATGCGTGATATATACTGACTTCATTATTAGTACTGTTTATTTTACTTTCAAATACGCACAGATATATAAAATATCACTTGTGGTTTATATACTAAGGAACTGTACACGATATAATAAGTTAGTTTCATATATAAATAATTAAGGATGTACGAGCATTGAAGCTTCAGAAAGATTAAGGCTTGATTTTTTGTTTACATGTCGTTGAAGTGCATATAAATCAATTATAAAAGTTTCAGCAGGGGTTACGGGGGTCTTGAATTAATTATTTAATGTTAAAGTTCGAGTTTTAATGCATTGGCTCTTATGGAGAAACCCGTGAGCATCGATATATTTTGATAATTTTCACTTGGAATAAAATAAGATGAATAAAAAAAAAACTACACAATAGAAAATAGAAATATTAATAAAGAGATTGTCATCCAATAAAATTCCGGTATAACGGGTCTAAGAAAACAACTGAGATTTCGGATAAATTTTACTTCTGTCGGTGGTAGCTTAATTACCCGAAATCTCAGGTTTTTTTCTTAAATATCTCTTTTATTGGCCCGGTATGACGGGCCTAAATTAAATTTTAATTTTAACTTACGATCAAAAACAATAAACTTTATTGTGGATTTTTATGAATGTACTATATAAGATTTTGATGAATTTTATAAATGAACTGTATTATTATCTAGTGCTCGTACATACTTAAGTATCTTAAATGACTTTTTTTATAAAATAAATTTGTTAATAATCTAAATTTTAATTTTATTTCAACAGGTTTTTTTCCCTTTTAAATTTTTTTGACAAGTATGTCTAAACATGTTTACAAACGTAAAGACAAATATTATTTAAAAAAAATGTGATATATATTGTAAAAAGTTTTAAATTATTGGTTTAAGACTATTATATCGGCAATATTAAATATATTTTGATTAAGTTTAATGTATATAATATAAACTGTGTGTTTTATGTATAATCAAAGGGTTGTGTTTATAATCAAAGATAAGAAACTCATCGATAATGAATTGCAGTCATTTTGAGGTTAGCAATAGACATTTTCAATAAACTTTATAAACTGATATGATTAAAAATTAATTTATTCTGAAGAAGTAACAATTGGTTGCATTGTTTCAAAATATATTTTCTTAGATTAATATTTCTAGCCGTAATATAACTAGTGACTACATATATATAATATCCTTTTAAATGTACATTATACATATATAAAAGGTATATAATTAGTATTATATACATCACTTTTGATTCGAAATAATATAATAAATTAATTTAAAATCATTGCTGACAACGTTTTTGAGATACTTTGTATAAAATATATACTTATATATAAATACAACATTGTACGTATATACATATACATGTATAATATATATATATATATATATATATATATATATATATATATATATATATATATATATATATATATATATATATATATATATATGTATATATATATATATATATATGTATATATATATATATATATAATGAAATATTGATTTTCATTTCATTTACTTACTTATTATACCTACCTACGTAGATACCTAGTATATACATATATATATACATGTATATAAACTTGTATATAATATGTATCTATTTATATATTTAGTAGGTATTATATACATATATCAATGTATATTGTATAGTATATAGATATTTATATACTACTTATATATATATACATAAAAGGTTTATATATACTGTAAACTGTATATATAAACATTTATATACATAGATAGGTCGGTAGATAGCTATTATATACATATACAAGATACAAGATACAACAACTAACTGATTGTTATATACCTCATTTTATTGAATATCTATCTACATTTATATGTGGGTAGTAGTTGTATCTCTAGATATTTGATATAAATAGTATCTATATATATTGTATCTATAAAATTATATCTACAAAATAATATATATATATATATAGATGTAGATACAATATTTATTATTTATTGTAATTAAATGAAGTGGATAGGACGTCGTTTTAAGGATGTTCATGTGCTAGATACAGTACATTCATAAAAGTCCATACACAAATCCATAATAAAGTTATAACACTTTTTGTTGTAATTATAAAATTAAAACCGTTTTATTTTAATAAACACAGCTTGTTACATTATATAAGGTGGCGCGGATATTGTTTAGCAAATAATGGACGAATATTCGAACCGTTGGATTTACTTTTTTTTTTGTCAGAATTCTATTTTTTTTTCTTTTTGGGGGTTTTATTTTTCATTTAATTTGTGTGGATTGTTGTTTTATGTGATACCGTTAATCGAATACTATCATTTATTTTCAAACATTCCACATACAAATAATAAGGGATATTCAAAAAAGAATTTTCAATTGTTAGAAGTAATGCTAAGCTTAAGAAGACAACAATGGTCATATTTAACGCACTCTCATTACATGTTAATGTAGTACAAAACAATCCAGCAAGCATACACAACAGACACACTAAAGAGTACCTCCACTATTTGTATTTCTTTATTAAGCATATTGTGTATAGTTATTATAGTAAATAATATTTAACATTGATTCTCTATTAGCAATACTTTTCAACACATACGGTATACTTTTTATATTTATCTAATATACATTTTATTTTGACTGTGACGAGTGTACTACCTTCAGTTGGTAGGTACTATAGATAGATATATTATATACTTGTGGTACATACACACATTCAATACTTATAAGAAGAGGCTTTACACGTCTGCGTCAATGATTTTATTGAATTGTTACAGATTTTATTAAGGGGCAGATATATGTATAGGTATGCGTATATCTCGCTGGTGGTTTACAGTTTACACAATAGTGAGATATATTTTTTCTTTCATTTTTGAGTTATATATTATACATCTAAATTAAATTAAGCTTGAAGAATTCGCTCTCGAATATTATATTGTAATACAATAGGGAATATGCATGAAAATTTTTTTTCACTTGAATTGAAGCATGTTTGCTTGACAAATATCAAGGTAAAATTACTTTTTAAATAACTTTAAAAATAAGCGAGATATGAATGATTGAAATTCCCGATTAGACAAAGAGGGTGATAGCCCTCTTGATATGTTATGTGACGTCATATTACACTTTCACCATTTAAAATACACGTAAAACTCCGTTTTTAGTATTTTTGCAAGAAAGAGACAGATAATAATCTTTAAAAGCTTATAGCTCTTCCTTGATATTTGTCGGATTTTAATTTCGTTTTTAAATATTATTACAGTATTAACAGTATTTTCATATTCTGAAAATAAATGTGAAACAAAATTTTCATGCATATTCCCTATTGTGAGGCTGATAAATACAAAATTACTCGCACTGAAATTGTGCCCAAACTCTTTGTTGTATAAGAAAATGTTTCATACAAAAGTTGTATGTTTTAAACAATATTTATCTAATATATTTTTTATATTTGAAGATTTTCTCTATCCCGCACCGTTTAAAAGTTTTTAGCGTAGCTGCATGCGTGGGTGCATGAAATGCAAATTTTTTATAGCTTATATAACCTTCATCAATAAACGAGCTATCTAACAAATAACTTAAAAATTATATTATTAATTAAATATTAATTTCAGTAGATAAAAGTAGTTCAGTTTGAAAAGTAAACACCTTTGTTTACTTTGAAAAATGAATTTATTGCTTTTATATTTAGGAAATGTAACCAATTTTTTAAATATTTGACAATCTTAAAATGATTACACAATTTTAGTGCAATCAAAATGAAATTTCGTATTTGATGTGCTTTGGTATTTTAAAGGCGTTATGTTCGTTAATGAATAGAATCGGTCAAGGCGATAGGTGAACTTAGAGGTTGAATAAAATATAAAATATAGAATATCTCTCTTAATATTCGAAAAATATAAAAATGTATTCGTAGTAAAATTGTAGAACATCAACTTGACTACAATTTATTACCTGATCATTTTATTTCCTGGTAGAGGAATAAATTTATATATGTCGCAGATGGATTGTCGAAACCGCTATTTTACAAAACCGCTAGTTGTTTTACATTACAAATCCGTTATGTAAAACAACTGAACGACGTTTAGCTATTTTAGATAATTAATGAACTTGAACACGTCATATTGCTTAAACGTTTTGCATTCATCAATGCAGCGGGTCAACGATTAGACGTTATGTAAAACAGTGTGAAATGAAACGTCAGATTGTAGATTTTAATTTATATCATTATTATTATTATTAATACAACTATTTATATTAGCTAGCAGTCAGTCTATATTGTTTAAGTCTTAAATTCATAGCTTAGAATTGTTGTAAACGGGCTAATGGGATTCCCATTACTAAAGGTCCTTTTTCCTAACAAGTTCTATATATTTTAGATATAGTGTCAAAAATTATTGAAATTAAATAAGGTAACTATTACAAACGAGTACTACAATCTTTCACTTCATCGGTCATACCCCGAGTTGGTCGGGTTTTCCGTGTTTTTGGGCCCCGCACTAAAAGGCGTTTTATATATTTGCCTGTATCAAAACGCTTATTGTGAGTACAGATAAGTTATTCAACATTACGTCTAAACGTGGGTAGCAATTTTGTAAAACGTATCGTAATGACAATCCAGCTGAACATCGTTCAGTTGTTTTACACAACGGCGGAGTTGTTATGTAAAACAACTAGCGGTTTTGTGAAACAGCGGATTCGACGATATACATACAGATATTTCTGTCGTCATTGCCATATGGTCTTATACCCTAATTATTAAAGGATTCCTTGAAACAAGCAAAAAATAAATTCAACAAAACTCTTTAAAACGTAAATATTATTGAATTTTTTCAAAGTCTTTTTTTTCAAAGATAAAATAAAACATGAATGAATAATAATAATTATCCATGTATTAGTTAAAATGTCACATATTTTTTTAAAATAAAACATTAAACTATAGTAGATATTATTTTAAATATTTATTTTAAGTAATTAAAAGTATAGGATGTTTGACGATATATACGTTTAAATATTATAGTTGACAGGATCAGAGAGGATCAGATGGTAGGGATCAATAGGATCATGAGGATCAACAACACCAATATTCAATAGGTACCTACCTAGTCCTATACCAAAACATATTCAAATATTATAAATATATTGATCTAACTAAAGATAAATAATAAATAATAATGATAATCGTTTAAATGTGTAAACAACAATAATGTGATCTACTTTGTATTATATATATATATATATATATATATATATATATATATATATATATATATATATATATATATATATATACCTTTTAAAACCACAAAATATTACTTATAATGCTAATGCTAAATACACTAATGCTACTAATGCTTAATGTTATTTGTAGGTAATATATATATACATATATAATGTATGTATGTATGTATGTATGTATGTATGTATGTATCGAGGTGTTGACATATAAAGGTATTAACAATTCCATTCTCTATTTTACAACAATAATTCTATACAAAAATATTGTATTGTATTTTTGGTTTGTGTATAATATATATTGGGTACAGTACTAATCATAATAAATGTATCTATCTATCTATAATATAGTATAGTATAAGTATAGTATGTATAGGTCTACTCTATACAGTCTATAGGATAGTATAGTAACTCACTATAGTTGAGGTCCACTTTCTTGTTTTATTTGGAAGTAACAAAATGTAACAAATTTGATATTTTATTTTAATATATTTTTAGTATAGCCCATATGTGTTAATCGAGGAGGTATTGGAACAATAGTATTTGGAAACTATTCGGACATTTTTAAATATAGTATAACATAGGCCTGTCTTATATAATCAGGACAAAAAATCTGTTTGTTTTTCTTATAGAACAAATACTAATAGATATATGCACTATTCATATATACAAATTAATGTAATTTTGAAAAAAACAACAACTGTTATATGGTTCGAAAACAAAACGGTAAAACGCGTTTATTTTTTTAAATTTATTTAATAAATATTTATCTTTACTCTCCTAGTTGTTGTTTTTTTATACAACAGATTATAGTTGGACAGGCATGAAGTTTTTCATGCTTCTAGTTACCTTTCGTTTATATTATACTAACGAAAGTGACTAGCGTTTACTTAATTTGACATTTAAGTAATATGCCTGAATATGTTCCGTAGAATTTGCAAAGCATACGAAAGCATTTATCCACACAAATTCAGATAATAAATTATGAATTTGAATGACGGCCCTATTTCAAATTCAGATTTTATAAAAATAAACTATTTTCAAGTTCAAAATCAGCTGATAGATATGATACTATAATGCTATTGGCCTAAGCAAGACCTGGTGGTCAACACGGGTTACTGCTTATCAACTCAGCTGATTGGCCCATCATACAACGTATTCCTTTAATTCGTCAGTTAACCCAGTTAATCCTTTAGTTAAACCGTCAATCTGATCATATAAAAGACTTTTTTTAAACCATTGTGAGACACGCACCAAATTAGCAACGATCAGTGCCATAACTTCGATTCCATATTCCGGAGATATTGTTACGATTAGCTAATTCATACTGATAATGAGACTACTTTGTATAGTCGAAATATGTATTTATAAAAATACAAATAATTGATCTAGGAATTGGGACAGCAAAGTTTGAACATTTATTTTCAAAAACCTAGACTTCTTTTTGATTATTTTAATAATCTTTATATATAAATATGTCTGAACATTGACAATATATTCTCTGAGATGTTATGGTGGTGTAATGCATATAATTTTTCACTTTCTTGATGTGTCGATGCATTATTAAGTTTGGTTTATGTATTAAACTATCAAAAGCCGGTCACATACTAAATTTCTGTCCGATTAGATTTAAAAATTGTGACCACAGAACGCGTTTAGGCAAATATTTTCAGTAACTATTTCGGTTAGTTTGACGATAGTTTTCCAAAATGTTTTTAACGAGAAATTAAAAATGCTTTAAATTGGAGTAAATTTAAATTGCATCTAATAGCAATTTTTTTTAAAAACAATTACAAAAAAGAAATGGAATTCTCTCTGCCTTAATGGCGAACTTAAGGCAAAAAGAGAAAGAATTATGTAAAAAATAAATTTTAACTAAATAAAGTTTCCAGGTAGTGATGCACCGATTTCTCCTAAACTAATAATCGTGTCTAAACGTAAGTAAGTCTAAACCTAAGATGATTGACACATATCATATGCATTATATTATTATTATTTTATCTTTACTTTTAATCCTAAACAGTTTGTACTTATATATATAATACATGCATACACATCTTTTATAGATTATACATTTAGATATCGATAATGTACTGCAACATAATGTGTATAATGTATCTATCTATTGAAATGTCATGGGCTTGCTACAACATGCATAACACATGTAATATGCTTCTCATTATATTTATTTTTTTTAAAAATCATTAATTAATACATTGATAAAGATAATATGAAGCCATTCAATTTGTTTTGATTTTATTTAAAATAATAATTGAAAGAATTTTCAATTATTCAAAATTGAAATCTAAAAATTCAATTTTTATGCAACATTTATGTTGAAAAATAAGTTATCAAAACATTAATAATTTCAAACAAGTGATTTTTTTTCTCCAAATAATGTTCTATTTTAGATTTATGGATTTATCTTTAAAAGTTATAATTAGATGAAAATAATAAAATAACTTGCCCAATTGCTGGGCAGCCATAATTCGCATTTAGCAATAATAGTTCATAATGAAATAGGAGTTGGCTCATTAGATAGATCGATAGATTGTAGAGGTTGCCCTGGACGGGCTACACTTCGACCATAAGGTCCATTAAGATACCTAAGAATGTGAGTGGAGTGGAAGGAATTTTGTGCGTATAGACTAGGAATTGGTAGGATATGCGGCTGCAGCCGACTGTGATAGGAACTATGCCGATATTCATCTGGAGTTCGTGAAGTAAACTGCAGAAAACTTTCTCAATCATAGCCGGTTACTTCGTTCTTGTTCATACGCCGACAGTTTAGACAATTAACCACCCCTTTTTTTTGTTTTCTTAATAGTTGACAAACTGCCGATGTCGGGATTCGAACCCATAACCTCCCAGTTTCTAAGTAGGCATACTGCGCAGACATAACGCCTTAGACCGCTCGGCCATTTGGACTGGTAGTTGGCTCATTACTAGGACTTTCAACATTCAATGGCCCCAAATATTCTTATCTGATATTCTGTCTCAGTAAGGAAAATTCGGCTATATTGGCTGCAATTGGTTGTTTTTTTTTTTATATTAAACTTATTATACTGGTTGTGGGATGTATATTACATATATTATATTCCGGTAGAATATGTTTTTAAATTGAATGCTACATTTTTATTTATATACTTTTTGACACCTCAGTACTTTTGTACTGATCTTTACCCAATTTATCCGAATATGTTCTCTATCTATAGTGTATCGCTTCATCATTTTGTTGTTGTATGTCTTTCTCTCGACAAACAGACAAATCTCAAACCGTTTCGGAAATCAATTAGGGTAAGAAAATATTGATAACGATGAACGATGAAATACTGAAAAATAAACGAATTATTTTTTGCTTCAAATTTTTCAAATTTCTTCAAGAAGTTTTATTCAAACCAAAAATAATCTGCCGTACAAATTTTTGAGAGTCCATTTAAAAAACTATTAACTATTAACAAATGAATTTATGAATTTTGTATAAAGAGTAGCAAAGTGAACTATAATTGATGCAAATTGGATGGATTGTCGAATCTGCTATTTTACAAAACCGCTAGTTGTTTTACATGACAATTTCGTTATGTAAAACAACTGAAGAACGTTTAGCGGTTTACATAATTACTGAACTTTAACACGCCATATTGTTTAAACGTTTTGCATTTATCAATGCAGCGGGTCGACGATTAGACGTTATGTAAAACAGTGTGAAATGAAACGTCAGATTGTAGATTTTAGTTTATATCATTATTATTATTATTAATAATACTATTTATATTACCTAGCAGTCAGTCTATATTGTTTAAGTCTTAAATTCATAGCTTAGAATTATTATAAACGGGCTAATGGAATTCCCATTACTAAAGGTCGTTTTTCCTAACAAGTTCTATATATTTTAGATATAGTGTCAAAAATTATTACAATTACTACAATCTTTCACTTCATCGGTCATACCTCGAGTTAGTTTACATAACGGAGTTGTTATGTAAAACATCTAGCGATTTTGTAAAATAGCTGATTCGACAATCCACCTGCGACATATATATGACAAATAATTATTTCTATTACACTTTTCGATTATGTCTAATAATTTTGTAATTCAAAATTTTGAACCTGAATGTCAATTTTTAACACAATTAATTAAAATACAAGCTTTTATTAGAACGTAACGGATAAAAAAAATCATAAAAGTTATTGTGCGGGGATATTTATAGTGAATTCGAGGAGTACATTTTCTTTCAAATTATACCCATGTAAATATGAATTTGTGTTTATTCTCCCATTCTTACGAAGTAATTTTACGAATAAATAAAAGAATTAAATGAGAAATAAAAGAATATATCAAGAATGTAAATTTTATAGATGGTTGCATTCGTTAGCACAAAAAAAAATGTAAATATACAAATATATTACTTTATACACTACGTAAATTAAAATAGATCCAATAGCAACAACATTGTGTAGTGCATCTATCTTTGTTTATGCACAGTATACCATAAAATGGTGTTACACTCACACGACACGACGACGGACAATAACGACGTTGTATACATGCACGAGTAAGATGCAACTATATATAAATGATTGTAGTTAGTGAATGACTAGTATAATATAATAGTTATTTATGTTACGATACAATACTGATTGTTTAAATGTGACAAAGTAAACCATATCATAGTACACTGCATATAGACAGTGATAGATACACTATACAGTATTCCAGATTGGGTGTATTTTAAAAAACAAGCTGTATATGACAAATATATAGATAAAGATGGATATATAACATTATAATATAATATATAAAGAGTGAGATAAAGAAGAAATGAGAATATTTTTATTCATTGCAATCGTCAAAAAGAAGAAACGCACTGTTTTCGCCCGTGTCGTAGATATTTCATAAAAGCGTCTTGCTCATGATTCATAGACGTTTGGACTGTCGCTCTCGGCTGTATGCCCGATGGGGGCAAGCTACTTAATCGCTTTGCGCTGTTTTTACGTTTCTATTACGACGCTGCCGTGGTATACTAGCATTCATTCAACCTTAGACTTTTTAAGCTCGTTGGATTCTTTTTAATGTGAGCTTTACTCTGATATATGCGTTTTGTATAACTACCAAACTCACTTTATCTTCTAGCAGTACTCATGACACTAGAATCATTGTTCTAGCTAAACGCTAGAACTAAATTTATAACTACAGTATGGAAAGCTAATTCGTAATCATTCACGTACACCTACACCTACATTAGTACAAAGACGTCACAGGCAAAACAAATACAACGCGACAAATACGTGTAAAGGCATGATCTATAACTGTTCAACTATTTTAAATGCATTACTATATAGAAAGATAGATTGTGATGCCTAAGGATGTGAGGATGTGAGAGGAGTGGAAGGAATTTTTGTGCATAGACTAGGAATTGGTAGGATATGCGGCTGCAGCCGACTATGATAGGAACTATGCCGATATTCATCTGGAGTTCGTGACGGAAACTGCAGAAAACCTTCTCAAGCATAGCCGGTTACTTCGTTCTTGTCCATATGCCAACAGTTTAGTCAATTAACTACCCCCTTTTTTTTTTTTAATAATTGACAAAATGCCAATGTCGGGATTTGAACCCATAACCTTTCAGTTTCCAAGTTGGCATACGCATTACTAGCGCATTAAAAGAATAGATTTTTGGGTGTATTATTTGGTACTAATTACTTAACAAACATAATTTTAAGTATTTATTAGTGTTTTTTTGTTGGGTAATCAAACTTTGAGGTTTATATTTGTTATTTGAACTAATTTTACTAAAATTCAATAAATATATATATATATATATATATATATATATGCTGTAGACAGTTATATATAGAAATAAACAAATAAATAATGATTTTATTGATTCTTTAACTTTATATACTAATCCATCATTTATATATACGTTTATATAAAGTATATAATAATACAGATATCAATGTATATATACTACAAACAATAGACAAGTAGGTAGATAGATACTGTATATATATATATATATATGTATATATATATATATTTATATACAAATAGATATATAATATATATCGATGTATATATACTAGTATGTATGTATTATTTAGGTATATAATAAATTTATATATATATATATATATATATATATATATATATATATATATATATATATATATATAAATAGATAGGTATATATAAATATAAAAATCAATAATATAATGATAGTTGAATACAATTATTAAGTGATTTCTATCTGTTATTTGTACAAATATAGGTAGTAGTACCATAGGTACATAGATAGGTAGGTAGTATTGATAGGTACTTATATTATATACCACCTACACAATCAATATATAGTCTATATATATATACACATTATGTATATATAGATATGCCTACGTAGATACACTAACGACTCCAAAAAGTGATCTTTGTTTTTCGCAAACTTTTTGAAAGCAGATTTGTGTCAAATCCATTTGATTTCTCAATAAAATGTTTGAAACAAAAGTTTTTTTGTTATTAAAATACAAACAACTTTTGTATTTAATGGTTTTTTTCCACAACCTTATATAGATTTGCCACAAATATACTTAAAATTTGAATATAGCAGGCCACTTATGACGCTGGTTGTAGTAATTATATTGTACAGTCGATTATAATATATGGCCATCAATATAGCTACTAGAATAGGCGCGTCATTATAAATTCAAAATTACAAGTCTTAATGAGAATTGCGAACAAATAAGAGTTTTATTACCATCATAGCCATAAAATATGGTCACATTTCGCGAATAATCGACATTCAAATAATATATCAGATCTTCATAATAATATACTGTTTCTACCTTCATATATATTATATGGGTACCACACCTAAATTTTTTGACTCCGGGAGCCATAAAATTCTCATTCGTTTACTAATATACGTTTGAAATTTAAAATTATACCGAATTACGCTTTGAATTTAAATTTAAAATAAATATTCTAGCTACCATATTGATGGCCACATGTTGTAACCGATTGTACCTATATATAATCAATATATACATTATATACAAACGTAGGTATTATATATATATATATATATATATATATATATATATATATATATATATATATATATATATGTATAGTCTACATTATCAATAATATATATTTTACAATTAATTTACGTATAGGAGGTACATTCAATAAGATTGCACTTATATCAATCAATCAATATCTACTTACCTTTGTTATTCGACTGTTAATTTAGTATTGTATCTGTATGTATCTGTGTGTAATAGGGGGATTAGGGGAGAAAAATCAAATACCTAATACCAAATTCAAGTTTACCACACATATTTCTTATCGATTTATATCTTGTCTATATATAACATAACGTGTCGTTATGAATAGAAACATTTCTTCAAACGAGTTTCTATCACAGAAGCTATTTATGGATAAAACTAATAGATTCTTTATTCCTCGATTAAATGTAAATTTTACTTCTAACCAAAATTTCAAGTGAACTAATAATTTTGTTTTTTTTAGTCAATTTTTGTATAAAAAATATACGCCTGTACGCGCTCTAAAAGCCACAATTTTAGTCTGATGGGAATAAAATTTGATATGTGACATGATTTCTGCATTTGATATGTCAAGTTCGTCAAAAATCGGCAAAATCGGATAAGGAAAATGGGAGTTTAGAGGAAGAGACTAACACAAAATTTGGTAAAATTTCTCTAAAAAGTCTACGAAGTAAAGTTATAGGAAACTTTTATTACAATTTGGTTTCTTATAAATTTTTCTATTACTCTAATATTTACAGTTTTAGAAAAAAGTTTTGAGTCCGAAACTCAGGCATGATGTGCAGATTTTAACGATAATGTCGAATTTATTGTGAGCAATATGATTGATTGACAAACACGAATGGTCTCCTATCCTAACAATGCCGATGATTGCCTAATGTCACATAGCCGATCGTTACAAAAAACGTGACATTGTATAATCTGAAATTTTATTTCACTCTAAATATAAAAATATCTTATACAGTCTCGCTATATATTTATACACATAAAAAATGATCCGGTTGATTTTCTACAACTTTACAACTTATATAATTTTCGATTTTCCAAATATTAATAGATATATTCTATATTTTGTATTTTCTTCTTTCTCTTAGTCCTCCTTTCCCCTTGACCGATTCTATTCATTAAAGAACTTGGCTTTCCAAATACCAAAAGCATATTATTAGATCCGAATTTTCATTTTGATCGGGCTAAAATTCTGACCGGAAGAAAGTGTAAGTATAGCGGACACAGTTTTAACCATACCGATAGAAAATTTATTACTGTATTATGAGGAAATTTGATAAAGTTGTCGCAGCTCCTACGTAGCAAATTGTTTTATTTAGCATTATAAAAAATAAATTTTTAGTTATATTTTAGGTGCATCAGTAGGTTCGTTCATTTACCTAATATAGATATTAAATCAGATAATAATTTATAAAAATATTGTTGTATATTAATATAATTCAATAAATCATATATTACAAAAATAATGTTAAATATAACTATAATTAAATATAAAATATATTTAACATACCTATAATTATAGGTATTCATTATTTAAAAAAAATATATTTATGTAAATTAATGAATATAATTAATATACAACATATTATAATATATACATATATATATATATATAATACAACTACTAATATATATCATATGATATCATTTTATTTATTGTATTCTTATAATGCCTTTAACTAAATAATACGGATGTCATATCCAACACCTCTGTATGAAATATAATCTACAGGATGTATCAGGATGAATAATTAATATTAAATAGTAGCTGCTAGTAAAAAACGCCTGTTTGTTTTTATTAAATAAAACAACTATTTAAAATTTTCGTAAAATCACTTAGATTACTTCACTTTGATTAGTTTCGAAACACAGTTCCTTCTACAGAAATAAAAAAAAAAGGAAAATTGGAATATTTCAAATATTTGTTTTGTTTAATACTGGAACAAGATCCTGACATTATTAAATTATAAACTTAAAAAACGCTTACAGAATTAAATTTACCTACATTAATGCCATGTAAATTTATTTTGATTTTTTGTTAATTACAAACGATGACCACCAGATGCTTAACGCTCAGGAAGTGTCGCGTATAGAATTGAATTTTATGAATTAACTAAGCTAATTAATTACTAATTAATTGGGCGGAATGTTAATCTTAATACCGCGCAAACAAACTACTTGATTGTGCTTTTGGTGTACTGAAACACCTATGAAGGTATAGAATCTATTAAATATTCTCTGATAGTATATATATATATATATATATATATATATATATATATATATATATATATATATATATATATATATATATATATGATTTTATTCCGAATCAAACTGCCCTTACATCCTGTATATTGTATATATTATATTTATTGTATCAGTATCTAAATTAGAATAAAAATAAGCTAATGGCAATTTCTTTTTATTTAAGAGCAGTATCAAAAATTTGATATAAAAAACTATATCTATAATCTAACATTTTGATATAGCTAATAAATACCTAATAGGTGGTACTTAGATGAATATTTTATAAAAAGCATCTTTGAATTTTAAATGTCTTTAATATTTAAAACTTTTGTCTTTAAAACTGTCTTTAAAATTTTAATATTTTTCATTTAATTTCATCATTCAGTATCTCTTTAAATTTGACTATACAGTTGAAATTAGGTACAGGAATGTCTTCATCATTATTACTCCATGTTTCTTCATAAAATAAGATTATTAAAATTATGAGACACATTATCAATGATATCATTTTTCAGGGCTCGTAAATTTTGTATATTAAATGTATATATTGATAAACCTGGGCCTGGTCTTGAACAATATCACTAACTCTGATTCTAATGTAAATAATGAATTGAATGTTAGTTCTTTCAAACTCTAGTGATGCTAGTTCTGTTCTACCATGATCAAATGTAGAATCATTGATTTTAGATCCAATATATCGATTTTCAATTATAGTTTTTCACTACTAAATCATTGTATTAAACTTTTGTGTCTTAATAGCAGTGATGATCTTGTTTAATATTATTTTAATAGATTATTTAAAAAGAAGAATAACTTCTATCGTACACACACATTTTTTATTCTAATATTTACAGAAATATTTAAGTAATAAAAATCTTAGAATATAAAATTAAAATTGTAAATAAATGTGGATCCTAAATATATGATGATCAGATCATTGAATTGTTTAGTCAGGTTGATTTTCTATAACTTTACGATTTTCGATTATATTTCGATTTACCAAATATTTAGAGAAATTTCATCATCCGTATTCTGTATTTATGCTGAATTCGCTAAGTTTATGCAGCTTTTGACTTATGTATTTATTTTCCTTATAAATAAATGTATATCTATCTTCAGCTCATATAAAAACACTGTTGCATATTTCATATTACTGTATGATCAATCTTAATTATTACAGCCTGTATATTTGCATACAAACTCATATCAGACTAGGTAGCTAGCTAGCTAGCTATATATCTATCTATAATAATAAGATAATTATAATAAAAATGAATTATACATATAAATAAATATAAATATAAATAAAATTAAATTTTCTGACATTTCAATTAAAATGATGCAGGTTGGTAACTAAACTGGTAACTAACTGGTCACTCTGGTAACCATATATATGTCGCAGATGGATTGTCGAATCCGCTGTTTTACAAAACCGCTAGTTGTTTTACATAACAACTCCGCCGTTATGTAAAACAATTGAACGACGTTCAGCTGGATTGTCATTGCGATACGTTTTACAAAACTGCTACCCACGTTTAGACGTAATGTAGAATAGCTTATCTGTAGTCACAAAGAGCGTTTTGATATAGGGAAATATGTACAACGCCTTTTAGTTCGGGGCCCAAAAACACACAAACCCCACCAATTCGCGGTATGACCGATGAATTGAAAGATTGTAGTACTCGGTTGTAATAGTTACCTTATTTAATTTCAATAATTTTTGACACTATATCTAAAATATATGGAATTTGTTAGGAAAACGGACCTTTAGTAATAGGAATTCCATTAGCCCGTTTACAATAATTCTAAGCTATGAATTTTAGACTTAAAACAATATAGACTGTTAGGTAATATAAATAGTATTAATAATAATAATAATAATGATATAAACTAAAATCTACAATCTGATATTTCATTTCACACTGTTTTGCATAACCTCTAATCGTTGACCAGCTACATTGATAAATGCAAAACGTTTAAGCAATATGACGTGTTCAAGTACAGTAATTATGTAAAACAGCTAAACGCCGTTCAGTTATTTTACATAACAGATTTGTTATGTAAAACAACTAGCGGTTTTGTAAAATAGTGGCTTCGATAATCCATCTGCGACATATACATATACTAATACTAATAACACCATATATGAATACTTCAAATAGTTAGTTTAGTTAATAAATAAAATAAATACAAAATGAAAAATTGATAATCATTGTATATAATATAACATAATAGTATATAAAAATAATAAATAAATAAATATAATATAATATAATAATAAAAATAAAGAAATAAAATGACATATTATAATATTACTTATAGATATCTACCTTATCATACTGGTCTGGTCTGGTTGGTTACCTTGTTGCCTGCTTAGCTAGGCTATAGTTAATAAAAATAAAAGAAGTGTTAAGTCATTATCATTAAGTATCTCTAAGTTACTTACCATAGTCGAATATCTATCTATCTAGACACAACCGCAGTAGTTATTTAGTTTAGTTTATATACTTTATATTATAATATCTTTGTTATAATAAAACTCATGTTGTATTTATACACATTTGTTAGTGTTAATGGGTACTGGAATTATTATATACTTATTATGATAGTTGAGTGAATTTTACTACATTCAAAATCATTTACTAAACAACAAATTACTGTTGTAAAACAACGGAAATTACATTCAAAATACCAAATAATCGAAAAAATATTACGTTAGGTAGAAGCTACGAAGACTAACCTAAGATTTTCTTAAACAAAATAATAGGGAATATGCATGAAAATTTTTTTTCACATTTATTTTCAGAATATGAAAATACTGTTAATACTGTAATAATATTGAAAAACGAAATTAAAATCCGACAAATATCAAGGAAGCTATAAGCTTTTAAAGATTATTATCTGTATCTTTCTTGCAAAAATACTAAAAACGGAGTTTTACGTGTATTTTAAATGGTGAAAGTGTTATATGACGTCACATAACATATCAAGAGGGCTATCACCCTCTTTGTCTAATCGGGAATTTCAATCATTCAAAGCTCGCTTATTTTTAAAGTTATTTAAAAAGTAATTTTACCTTGATATTTGTCTAGTAAACATGCTTCAATTCAAATGATAAAAAATTTCCATGCATATTCCCTATTGTGATAAATATTAAATCGATTATTATATAGTCCACAGTACACCACAGGTTTTTTAAATGATTAGTAACATGCTAAATTTTTATCAGTAGCTTCCTTTCGACGAAACGCCCAAATTTTCTCTCGCAAAAATGTTCGATGATAGTGACTAACGAAGCGCGTAAAAGAGTAACTTGTTTGTTTGACGATACCAAAAATTTGATCAGTAACAGTAAATTTGTTAGTTAAATTGAGAGATAATGTAATAAAGACTTCAAAAAATACTTGTATCCTACAAAATGGATGGTGTGACAAGCAGGTCCTCTCTCCACCCCGAACATGTTCAAATAACGGGGTATACATGGTTATTAGTAATGAGCTGATTTTTATGCTGTTAATTAATAATGGTATATATAGTTTGATGGCCACCTTGTTCTACAAATTTAGTGGTTTAATTTCCCAGTCCTACGCTCTGAACAAGGCAATGTAAAAGTTTCATTTATAAATTAGAAAAATGTTTTCTTATTTCAATGACACACAACGTTTGTACATATTGTAGGTCTCATTTCTTCAATTTCTTTAGTTCTTAAAAGACTACTAATATTGTTTTTATCGTGAATACACTCAATCGCGCCAAGTAGTGGTTATTTAAGTTGGGCCAAGTAATAACTATGTATACCCCGTTATTTGAATATCTCGGGGTGTGGGACCTGCCTGTCACACGATCCATTTTGTAGGATACAAGTTTTTTTGAAGTCTTTATTACATTATTTAACTAACAAATTTACTGTTACTGATAAAATATTTGCTATCGTCAAACAAACGCGCTTCGTTAGTCACTATCTTCGAAAATGTTTGCGTGAGAAATGTTGGTTGTTTCGTCAAAAGGAAACTACTCACAAAAATTTAGCCTGTTATTAATCATTTAAAAAAACCGTGGTGTACTGTGGGGACTGATTCTTGATACATTAATGTTTGTTTCGGACGGTTATTATTTTATGGACCTTTTTTCGACAGTAATACCACTCACCTATATAAAGTAACTTTAATCATTTATACATTTCATTTTATTATTATGATAAAACTAACACCATATTACAATACAATATATACAAATAATAATAACAACACAACAGTCAAATACAACTCAAATCAACTCAAGCAATTCAATTCAATTCAAGACAACTCAACTCAAGTCAGTCATTCCGTCAGTCAGTCATCAGTAGTTACGTTTATTACTTTATTTTATAAATAATATTATTTTAATATTAAAGTTTATACAGTTATAATGACAATATATATATATATATATATATATATATATATATATATATATATATATATATATATATATATATATATATATATATAATATATATATATATATATATATATATATATATATATATGTGTGTATTAAGTATGAGTATGAGTGAGATAGGTATATATAAATAAAAAAGTCGTTAATTAGTCATTAATGTCAACATTATTAAATATAGTACTACAGGTAAAGTAAAGTAAGGAAGCAAGGAAGCAACCAAACGACGAACAACATGATTATTATTAAATATCTACACATTCATCATCAAAAATAAATTCATTCACATCACATCACATGACATCACACATCTAATATCACATTATGGTTATCGTTGGAGGAGGAGAACTAACTCATAAACATAAACACATTAATTTTATATTAAACGCATTCAAAATACAATTATTATATATATATATATATATATATATATATATATATATATAATATATATATATATATATATATATATATATATATATATATATATATATATATATATATATATATATATATATATATATATATATATATATATATAACTGAACTACAAAACTATATTACAGTACCTTTATATGCATTGTATTTTGTTTAATAATTAACTAACTATTTATTATATATATAGAGGGTGTTTATTTATATATTAAACATATCTATGAGATTAATAATAACAAAAGTTAAGTTAAAAAACAAAAAATAAAATTATACAAACATTCTACCAGTGTGCTACCGGTGTTGTTGTTGTACGAATGTGAAAGCTGAAACATCAATGAAAGTTTATTTAAAGCCTTGGGAGCATGTGAAGTCTGATTCAATAGGGAATATGCATGAAATAGTTTTTTCACATTTATTTTCAGAATATGAAAATACTGTTAATACTGTAATAATATTTAAAAACGAAATTAAAATCCGACAAATATCAAGGAAGCTATAAGCTTTTAAAGATTATTATCTATCTTTTTCTTGCAAAAATACTAAAAACGGAGTTTTACGTGTACTTTAAATGGTGAAAGTGTAATATGACGTCACATTACATATCAAGAGGGCTATCACCTTCTTTGTCTAATCGGGAATTTCAATCATTCATATCTCGCTTATTTTGAAAGTTATTTAAAAAGTAATTTTACCTTAATATTTGTCAAGTAAACATGCTTCAATTCAAGTGAACAAAAATTTTCATGCATATTCCCTATTCAAAAGAATACCAATCCAATTCAAAAGTATGGAAGCGGACAGGTTTTAAAACGTGCATACGGCCGTTGTTAATATGCAAAAGACGATCATGTTATCAGGAAAGGAGAACTTGAATCAATTGTGGTAATGGGAAAAGTGGATGGAAAAAAAGGAAAAAACAGAAGGCCTACACAAGCTTCATTCGAAATCTACATCTAAAACCACTTAGTTCAAAAGAAATTATACACAGAGCCTATAATAGGCAACAATGGAAAGATATTGTTGTCAACGTCCGTAAACAGACATGACACTTATCATCATCATGAGATTAATAGTCAGGTGTAATAAGCTTTTTACATATACAGGAATGTGATTATAATCTACGGATTAATGTTTAGAATAAGCCATTACGGTGTACACTTGGCTTCAAAAGTTGATGTTAAATTTAAAAAATTTTTTAATTGATTTGTGCCTTATTCATTCGGTTTTCGAGAAGAATTTTCTAATAAAAGTTGTTACTATATTTCTAATGAACAAGTTTTATCCGAAGCATTTTTTCGTAAACCGATTCAATAGGGCACGTAAATTATAATAGATCTAATAGCGACATTGTGTAGTGCATCTATCACTTTCTATGCACAGTATGCCATGATATGGTGTTACACTCACGTGTTGATTAGTGTTGTGTTGTGTTGGTTCGTTGGTGTTGTGTTGTGTTTGTTGGTTGGTATTGTGTTCGTTGGTTGATGTTGGTGGTGTCATGTCGGGTGGTGTCATGTCGGGTGGTGTCCTGTTGGGTGGTGTCATATTGGGTGGTGTCATAGTGAGTGGTGTCATGTGGGGTGGTTTCATGCTGGGTGGTACCTTGTTAGGTGGTGTCATGTTGGGTGGTGTCATGTTGGGTGGGCCTGTTGGGTGGTGTCATGGTGAGTGGTGTCATATCGGGTGGTGTCATGTTGGGTGGTGTCATGTCGGGTGGTGTCATGTTTGGTGGTGTCATGTCGGGTGGTGTCATGCTGGGTGGTGTCATGTTGAGTGGTGTCTTGTCGGGTGGTGTCATATTGGGTGGTGTCATCCTGGGTGGGGTCATGTTACATGCACTAGATGTATACATGCACTAGTAAGATGTAACTATATATAAATGATTGTAGTTAGATAGTGATCAGTATAATATAATAGTTATTTATGTTATAATACAATACTGATTGTTTAAGTGTGACAAAGTAAACCATATCATAGTACACTGCAGATAGACTGGGATAGATACACTAGACAGTATTCCAGATTGGGTGTATTTTAAAAAACAAGCTGTATAATACTACCTAACAACCGTGGCTTCACGCGCGTTTTATCTCTCATCATTTTAAGGCTTTCGGTATCACATCGGATCCTATCGTTCAAGTATGTCTCACCCCAGGATAGCCACTCTAACCTAACCTAACCTAAGGCTAATAACTAAAAACCTCCCACCGATAATGTAATTTCCCACCGCTTCCACTACTTTAATCCTCGATTGTGTGAAACATTTGTTTAAAAATAAAAACACCTAGTATTTTGAACATAAATAAATCATCCTATATATAATAGTTAGCAATAGTAGATAAATTTATATTAAAATATAAAAGACATTAATCATTTAGATATATTATGTGTTATAACAAATATATAAACAACTAACATTATAACACCTTTATAACAACCAACTAACAACACATTGGTGGTGGTATAACTCACTATATAACATATATAACAACATATATATATATATATATAAAATAAAATATAGATCAAATAATCATTATCATTATCATTGTATCTACCAACATCAAACATTATCATTAATCATTTAAATATCTTTAAATTTATCATCATATTTTATATTATATATATATTTATTAATATATTATATTATATGATATTTGTTTGATACACAATTCTATAATCTATCAATTTGTAGTATACAACTAATAACTCTAGTAATTATGGGCCAAAAAATGTGCCCATTTTTCAAAATATTATATATTATATATTAGGTATCTACGCAGGCTTCGCACTGGAATAGGGAATATGCATGAAAATTTTTTTTCACATTTATTTTCAGAATATGAAAATACTCTGTTAATACTGTAATAATATTTAAAAACCAAATTAAAATCTGACAAATATCAAGGAAGCTATAAGCTTTTAAAGATTATTATCTGTCTCTTTCTTGCAAAAATACTAAAAACGGAGTTTTACGTGTATTTTAAATGGTGAAAGTGTAATATGACGTCACATAACATATCAAGAGGGCTATCACCCTCTTTGTCTAATCGGGAATTTCAATCATTCATATCTCGCTTATTTTTAAAGTTATTTAAAAAGTAATTTTACCTTGATATTTGTCAAGTAAACATGCTTCAAATCAAGTGAAAAAAAATTTTCATGCATATTCCCTATTGTGTTAAAACTTTGGTTGTATCAACAAAAAAAAAGGATGTGTGTACTTATTTACGCACGTAAGAAGTTATACTTCTTACGTGCTAAATTAATATTATTTTAAAACAATGTTTTAAAATAATATTAAATAAGATCAAACCTATTATTAAGACACAAAGTTTAATAAAATGATGAAAGTAGTGAAAAACTACAATTGAAAAATTATATATTGCGATTCTACATTTGATCATGGGTGGAACAGAACCAGCTTCACTTCTTACGTTCAAATTAGAGTTTGAAAGACATTTAATCCATTATTTACATTAGAATCAGAGTTAGTGAATATATAGATTTAATATACAAAGTTAACGAACCCATCAAAATCATATCATTGATAATATGGCTCGCAATTCTAATATTATTCTTTTATCAGTTATATGGAGTAATAATAATGATGAAAACATTCCTGTATCTAATTTCAACTGTATAGTTATATTTAAATATTCTAATGTTCTAGCTAGCTGTCGGTGTAGCCATTTATCAAAATAGCTAAGGTTTATTCATCTTTCGTTCTATAATATACAATATTATTTTGTTACAAACAAAATTTTGATTCAATACAGATTGCATAGTCACTACAGACTGCTTATGTGACAGATGGACTTTTTTTGTATACCAAAAACCGAATGAATAATGTTATAAATCAATTATAAAATTTAAACCAACGCCACTTTTATGGTCATGTGTAACCTAATATAATAATTATTATAATTATTTAAAAAATATTTATTTACTTACAAATAAACTTATATCTTCTTATATGTCTAAATATTATATTATGAATATAAAATTATAAAAAAATGTATATAATAAAATATAATAAAACCTATTTTGACAAAATGGAAACTCGACTTCATAAATCAAATATTCTATAACAAAAAATGCACAAAAAGTAAAAAAATAATTGCTTATTCTTGTGCCAATTTTAGTTCACCTAAGCAAAAATTTTTAAATATATATGTACAATTATTGTTATTTTTGGAGGCGGTGTCAGCAAAGAGAAATTCACATAATTTTTGGACACCGCCTCCAAAAATAACAATAATTGTACATATATATTTAAAAATTTTTGCTTAGGTGAACAAAAATTGGCACAAGAATATGCAATTATTTTTTTACTTTTTAGTGCATTTTTTGTCATAGAATATTTGATTTATGAAGTCGGGTTTCCATTTTGTCAAAAAAGGTTTTATTTCTCGCTTTTTAGTGACTTTGAAGTTCTATAACTTATTTTATTTGTCTAAATATGGGTAGACCTACTAAACGACCTACTAACTTTTAGTGCATTTCTTTATAACACATTTTTTTTATCCGTTTTTTTTTTTTTTTTAATTTTTAGTGCATTTTGCATAACAGATTTTCAGTATTTTTTTACATGCATTTTGTTTTTTTTTTGGGTCGGTTTTTTTTTTTGTAAAAAATATTTTTGAAGCCGGTTTTTAAAAAAAATTACTTATTTCCCCATTATGAATGAGTATATCCTTTCAAAAAAAAAAAAAAATTCGCAGAAATCGGTTATCACATATAAAATGAGGATTTTCCTCGATTTCCTGGAGATCCCCTCATCAGAATGCGATTTGGTGCCAATGGGACCAATGGGAAACCAAACTCTTTAAAACAAAAAAATTCAAAATCGGCACATAAATGACGAAGTTCTGAGGTGACACACATTAAAAAAACAAAAAAAAAAAAAACAGACGAATTGAGAACCATCCTCCTTTTTGAAGTCGGGTTAAAAATATTATATTTTGTATAAAACTATAAAGTAAACTGTAAAGTAAAGTAACTGTTAAAATAAGTAACAGCAGGAGTCCTTTGTTTTGTTTTGTTTTTTATTTAGTTTAGTAACTTTAGTTAGATGATGATGATGTATTCTAAATCTAATCCATTCAGATTCAACCATCACAATTACAATCTACCTACCATTGTTGTATTCTATACTTTTATATATATATATATATATATATATATATATACAAGTATATAACATGATTGTATTGTGATGTTACATATTACATCTTTATTTACAAGTTACAAGAACATCAATATGTATCTGAGAGATGACTGACTCAACTCTAAACATATACCATGGGTAGGTACCATAAATTTAAACAAAAAAAAAAGGGCTAAGTTCATGTATACATCAAAAAAAATATAATATATCAAACTCATGACGAAAACTAAACGTTAGAGAATTATTAAAAATTATATCATCTATAAAACGTAAAATAATAAATTGTAAATTATTCGGGGATATTTAATGAAAATTGTGTTTCATATAGCAGAGGTGGGCACAGACAGCTCGTCAGAGCCTTACGGGCTCTCCATAAGCTGGGTGAGAGTAAGTAAAGAAGGTATGTTTTGAAGCAAGACGGAACGATGTTTCAATACAGGTTGCCTACCGATTATTGCCCAATAATTATATAGTATCGTCTATAGTATAGTCAATATTTTATTTTTTTTGAAAAACAAATTATGCGAAAAATAATTTCCACTACTACAAAAAGTACTTTTCACTTTTTCAATTCAAAGTAGACTAACTCGAAGAACTCAAATTATTCGAAGAACTTATTCCCACTATGTAAAATTTAACTTAATTCATCAAATTCCCATGACACTATACTGAGCATACTCCATACGAACAAAAAATAATTAAATCAGGTAAATAATTCTTTATTAGTTCTCGGATATGAATAGTAAAATATTTAGACAAATTATTTGGAATTTCCAAAACTATAATTCTATTTAAATTATCCTTTGCAAAAATTTCCCTCTTTTATTACAATGGTCCAGCGGTAAACTTAAAGGTTCAAAAGATTTATATATATTTTTTATATATTTTTATTTTATTCATACACAAATATGATATATACTAAAAAGGTACCTTTTATGACCCTAATTAACAGCCCAAAATTCCAGAGTATGTATTGAATGATTGCTTGTATTATTTACTTTGTATAATAGTGACCATAAAAAAGATTTGGTATTATTATATTTTTTTCAGAAAATGTTTTAATTAAAAAAAGAAAATATTAATAATTGGTAGGTTACCCTGTATTAACTCTATCTCTCTTCCCTACCTCTCACTCAGAGCTTGGCCGAGTCAACTCCTGCCCACCTCAGTCATATAGTATATAGACTTATTTGCTTAAGAGAAACAGACAGAAGTCTGTCTGTCATATAAGCAGTGTGAGTACACTCGACAGTGGAGAGTGATTTTGTTTGTGCGTGATATGATTTTGGGATATTGAAGACAAGACAAAATTATATATTATAGAATGATCAATTATAATTAATACTTTGGTAAATAGCTACACCGACAGCTTAGAATATTTAATTTTAAATTTGATTATACAATTGAAATTAGGTACAGAAATGTCTTCATCAAAATTATAACTTAATGTTTCTGATATAAGTAAAATATTAGAATTACAAGCCACATTATCAATGATATCATTTTTCAGAGTTCGTAAACTTTGTATATTAAATTTATATATTGATAAATCTGACCTAGTCTTGGTACATTTCCCTAACTCTGATTTTAATGTAAATAATGGATTTAATTCCAGTTCTTTCAAACTCAAATTTGAATGGTTCTAAGATTCGAATAACTTTTTAATAACTTTCTAATAACTTTGTATATTAAATGTATATATTGATAAACCTGGTCTTGATCGATTTCACTAATTCTGATTCTAATGTAAATAATGGATTGAATCAGTCAGTCTTTCAAACTCTAATTTGAATGTAAAAAGTGGCACTGGTTCTGTTCGACCTGCATGATCAAATGTAGAATCATTGGTTTTAGATCAAATATATAATTTTTGTATTGTAGTTTTTCACTCCGATATTATTTTATTACACTTTTGTATCTTAATAGTAATATTGACCTTGTTTAATATTATTTTAATAAATTATTTAAAAAGAAGTATAAATTCTTACGTGCGTTCATAAGTACACACACACACACAAAGACTTTTGTTTAAATATAAATTCAGGAGTATTATTATTTATTATGAATCGGAGTATATTGTTTTCTAGAACTTGAATCTCACAATCCCATATCCTTATAAAATAAAACCCTCATGTTGTTATATTTTATATGGCTCACTCGCATTCACATACATCCTCATATATATATATATATATATATATATATATATATGAGTATATATATATATATACCAGAGGTGGGCACAGACAGCTCGTCTGAGCCTTACGGGCTCTCCATAAGCTGGGTGAGAGTAAGTAAAGAAGGTATGTTTTGAAGCAAGACGGAACGATGTTTCAATACAGGTTGTCCCTACCGATTATTGCCCAATAATTTATTCAATAATTTATTACTTTTATTTTTTTTGAAAAACAAATTATGCGAAAAATAATTTCCACTACTACAAATAGTACTTTTCACTTTTTCAATTCAAAGTAGACTAACTCGAAGAATTCAAATTCCCACTTTATGTAAAATTTAACTTAATTCATCAAATTCCCATGACACTATACTGAGCATACTCCATACGAAGAAAAAATAATTAAATCAGGTAAATAATTCTTTATTAGTTCTCGGATATGAATAGTAAAATATTTAGACAAATTATTTGGAATTTCCAAAACTATAATTCTATTTAAATTATCCTTTGCAAAAATTTCCCTCTTTTATTACAATGGTCCAGCGGTAAACTTAAAGGTTCAAAAGATTTATACATATATATATTTTTTATTTTATTTATTTTATTTCAAAATTCCAGAGTATGTATTGAATGATTGTATGTATTATTTACTTTGTATAATAGTGACCAAAAAAAGATTCGGTATTATTATATTTTTTCAGAAAATGTTTTCATTAAAAAAAGAAAATATTAATAATTGGTAGGTTACCCTGTATTAACTCTATCTCTCTTCCCTACCTCTCACTCAGAGCTTGGCCGAGTCAACTCTTGCCCACCTCTGATATATACTCATCTCTCATCTCATTCATCTCTTAACTGTCAGCAAACTATTTTATTTAAATTGTTTATTTGATATGTTGTACACGTTAGCATGTGATGTCTGATTTATGTATGTATGTATGTATGTCCTCTGTGATGTTTGATGTTGTTTATTTATTTATTTATTTCTTGTATGTTCATTTTGTACAACAATATATATATATATATATATATATATATATATATATATATATATATATATATATATATATATATATATATATATATATGTATATATATATATATATAAATACTTAGTTACACCAAATCAATCAAATTTTATATCTATTTATTCTATCAATGTGCTTTTATCTATTTATTACATCTATCTATATCTTTTTGTTTTTTATATAATATAATAAATATATTGGCTGATATGAATGATATCCATTCTTAAATAAGTTGGTATCGACAAAAAAAAGAAAGGAACATAGGTACTACAACATGGAATCTAAACACGAACCTTTCATCCATTTTCATCCGGGGTAATAGAAATTCATTGTTTTTTTTTATATTAATTATTTGATTATTTTTGTTTATAAACAAATTAATTGTTCTGTTATTTATACATTTATTTATGGGTTCGAATCCCGACATCGGCAGTTTATCAATTTATTAAGAAAGGGGAAAAAAGGGGCGGTTAATTGACTAAACTGTCGGCGTATGGACAAGAACGAAGTAACCGGCTATGCTGGAGAAAGTTTTCTGCAGTTTCCTTCACAAACTCCAGATGAATATCGGCATAGTTCCTATCATAGTCGGCTGCAGCCGTATATCCTACCAATTCCTAGTCTATACACAAAAATGCCTTCCATTCCACTCACATTCTCACATCCTTAAGCATCACAATGGACCTTATGGTGGAAGTGTAGCCTGTCCAGGGTAGCCTCTACGATCTATCTATCTATCTACATATATTTTGTAAAACGTTGAGAAAACAATTATTTTTGAGTCGTTTGAACGTTGAGAAGTCTTCGGTAGTATAGTGGTCAGTATCCCCGCCTGTCACGCGGGAGACCGGGGTTCGATTCCCCGCCGGAGAGAAATTTTTTTAATTTTTTTTATAATCATGTTTATGTGTTACTATATCTTAATATATATAATTCTTCTGTCCGTGTGTATGTGACTGAACTCTTCCTAAACGGCTGGACCGATTTTGATGAAATTTATGTGTGTGTGTTCCAGTGGATTCGAGTATGATTTAGATTCACAAAAAAAAAATGTTGGAAAAAACGTTATCGTCTGTCGGGTCCGCTAGTATATTATAAAATTCTTCAAAATCCACAATAATGTTTATTATTTTGTTGTTGTAAATTCTACAAAATCGTATTATTTTAGTATAATGATGTTTATTTCAGTATATTTGTATAACTATCTATATTTTTGTATTGCGTTAAAAAAACAAAATAGTTTCAATTATACTAATTAAAATAATTAATAATTAATTGTAACGTTCGATATCATTATTTTTTTTTAAATTCAATTAAAAAACTGGATTATTCAAATAATAATTAAAAATCAGTTTTCTGACGATTTAATCTTTAATATAGTTTATAGTAAAGATTATTAAAATAATCAAAGAGAACTCTAGGTTTTTTTGAAATTATATTTCAAATTTTGCCCCTATTCCTAGAACATTTGTTTGTATTTTATAAATACGTATTTCGACTACAAAGAGTAAAGTACGACTAGCTAATTTATACTGATGATGACTCCATTGTAGTCGAAATACGTATTTATAAAATACAAACAAATGTTCTAGAAATAGGGGCAAAATTTGAAATATAATAGTTTATAGTATCTATGGGAATACACTGCATTAACAAAATTTTGAAAAATTTAACTTGTGAAACTTATAAAATGTTTTAATGTGCTTAATTCTTATGATCCGAATCGGATGTGAACCTGGCTAGCTGGGATTAACTTGGACGGATTAATAAATATCTTTTATTCGGATTTTTTATTTACTCGGATTAACTTTTATATCTTTAATTCTAACTTAACGTTGTTGTGAAGAAAATTCAATTTAATGACAGGTTCTTCAAAATTTAACAGCTTATTATTTCAATAATAAAGAATATCCTGTAAATAATTTTAAGTTGATTCTGTTTTTAGTTTTTGAGTAAAAAAATGTTTAAGTTACGATTTTTCAGAGATTTTTACATAGTTTAAATGGACTCGTCGGTAAAAACATGAATACAAAACTCTATATCTCGACAACCAGAAATGCCAGTGTTATGAAAAACTGTCATAATAATTATCAAATTCTTATAAATACCTGGAAATTAATCCTCTTTTTGGTTTCTGAGATAATTAAATTTGGATATCGAAAAATGTTCTAAATCTAGTTTTATTTTTATTTATCTATTTTTATCTAGTTTTATTTTTAGTTATATTTATTTTTATCTAGTTTTATTTAGTTTTATCTAGTTTTATCACCATGCAACTTTTTTTAAACATATTTTTTAATTATTAAAACTCTTCGGAAAAATGAAATTTAGGATTTAATTTTTAAACATTATTATTTGTTTTTTACAAATATATTTTTTTTTAACAAAAATTAATTTTATTTGAATCGATTAAATTGCAAAATTTTTACTTATTTAGAGTTGGCAATGGATGCGTTATCAATGCATTTAGTATAGGACAAACTCCCCCAGTCTTACTTACCCCTTCCAGAGTTTTACACAACAACCTTAAAATAAAAGAATGATGCAAGTAACTAACAATAAAGTAGATTCAAATTGAAATATAAATTTTATTAAAATGATTCATTCATTTACTGTTTTAATAATATATACAATACAAACATACAATACTACAGATAAATTTAATTATATATGTAAAATAATAATACCTACATACATATATATATATATATATATATATATATATATATATATATATATATATATATATATATATAAAGGGTTCATTTGTACGTTCTTTGGTAGGTAGGTTGGTAAATAAATACTACCAAGCACCACAATATATAGTATATCTACGTATATACCTACAAAACAACCAAACCAACATTTGTATAATCAAATAAATATTATATTGTTTAATGTTGTAACAGTGGTTTTATTTTATTATACAATTATACAACATATACATATTATATATACAGTTTATACTAGTTAGTTACTCAACATATATACATTTATTTTACTAATATAATATATATGTTGCAGATGGATTTCGAATACGCTATTTTACAAAAACGCTAGTTGTTTTACATAGCAACTCCGTTATGCGCTTATCAATGCAGCGGGTTAACGATTAGACGTTATGTAAAACAGCGTCAAATGAAACGTCAGATTGTAGATTTTAGTTAATATCTTTATTATTATTATTAATACAACTATTTATATTAGCTAGCAGTCAGTCTATATTGTTTAAGTCTTTAATTCATAGCTTAGAATTATTGTAAACGGGTTAATAGAATTCCCATTACTAAAGGTCCTTTTTCCTAAAAAGTTCTATATATTTTAAATATAGTGTCAAAAATTATTGAAATTAAATAATGTAACTATTACAACCGAGTACTACAATCTTTAACTTCAACGGTCATACCTCGAGTTGGTGGGGTTTTGCGTGTTTTTGGGGCACGCACTAAAGGCGTTCTATATATTTCCCAGATCAAAACGACTACAGATAAACTATTCTGCATTACGTCTAAACGTGGGTAGCAGTTTTGTAAAACTTATCGCAATGACAATCCAGCTAAACGTCGATCCGTTGTTTTACATAACGAAGTTGTTATGTAAAACAACTAGCGGTTTTGTAAAACAACGGATTCGACAATCCATCAGCGACATATATACAAGGTGTATCAATGTTACCGCACTTGATGATTAAATAGTAAGTTTTTGATTGAAATAATCGAGCTGGAAATGTTTTTTTCAAGTTATATGGCGAAAGTTTTATGGGCGGTTAGGTTTAAACCACCATTGTATGAAACACTTTTGAAGCGTGTTCTTTTAGAGCGTGATAATCCGTTCAGAGTGTATTTTCAGCATGTAACGAATCGTTGATTTCTATTCTAGTGTTTTTTTTGAGACATTAATTCATGTGTATTATACAGGATATAGACAAAATTTATATATACATATATTATATAGAAAATAATTTTTGTTTGTGTGTGATCTGATTTTTTGGGTTTTGAAAGACAAGACAATATTCTATACATTATAGAACGAAAGATGAATGATCGTTATTATTTTGGTAAATAGCTACACCGATAACCAGCTAGAACATTAGAACATTAGAACATTTAAATTTGACCATACAATTGAAATTAGGTACAGGAATATCTTCATCATTATTACTCCACGTGTCTGATCAAAGTAGAATATTAGATTTACGAGGCACATTATGAAAGATATCATTTTTCAGGGCTCGTAAACTTTGTGTATTCAATGTATCTATTGATAAACCTGACGTGGTGTTGATAAACTTCACTAACTCTGATTCTAATGTAAACAATGGATGTTATGTCGTCTTCCAAAGTCTAATTTGAACTTAATAAGAGACGCTGGTTCTGTTTCACCATGATTAAATAAATGTAAAATCATTGGTTTTAGATACAAGATATAATTTTATTTTATTTATTTATTTTTTTATTATTATTATTTTTGTATATTTTTCGATTATAGTGTTTCACTACTTTATCATTTTATTAAACTTTTGTGTCCAAATAGTAGTGTTGACCTTATTCAATATTATTTTAATAAATTATTTAAAAATAATTACTTAACTTTTTACGTGTGTACACACACACTATTTTTAAGAGTTTAGAAACTATTTCGTCGTAATTCAACTAGGAATCCCCAGCGTTAGACTGGCCATAGAGTCAAGGTTTCCACAAGTTCGTGAAAAGACCACATCATGCATACCTCCATAAAAATCTCAGTAAAAAAAAACTTTAAACATAAATTTTAAATGAAAAAATTTTTCTTTCTCCTCTTTCGAAACCTGTTTTCAAAAAAAACTCAACAGTTATGGCCCCAATTTCTTAGTTTCAACATCTATAATTATACTTGTTTCGCCAAAATATTATTTCAATAATATTTACATTATTAAAAAAAAAAAACACTGAAATAATGAAGATTTTTGAAGTAAATTTTTAAGAATGAAAAAAGTTTCCAGTTTGATGATTTCTATGAAAAGTGAAGTCGTTTCTCTGTTAAATGCGGTTGATTTGTCACACGTTATAATAATAATAATAATAATAGTAGTTAAGTAGTTGACAATTAAAAAGAATATACGTTATGGTTATTATATTGTTATATACTATTTATTTATTTATGTTATAAAACTGGTATCTACTATACCTACCTACCTACTATAGTACTATACTACCTATCTACTTTACATAAATATTTTTAAATAAACTTGAATTACAACATTTATTTGTATTTAAATATCTATAAGTATGTATATTCATAATAATAATACTTTAAATTATCATTATTTTTACTTACATTATATATATATATATATATATGCATATTGTAAATAATTATAAATAAATATCATAAAAAATGTATCAGTTTAAAAAAACAAATATAAAGGTAACTATATCACGTCGCGATATCTATATCGATATATCTAATATACAGATTGTAAATTGATTTGTTTGATAATTCAGAATTATACTATTAATAACATTACACTATTAAGAAATAATAAGTTTCTTTTAAAAAGTAAAACTAATTTTTTACAACTTTACTTCTTATGTGTTTGTCGATTTTTTCAATATTAAGAGAGAGATATACCAAATTTTGTGTTTCCCCTTCCCTAAACCCTCCATTCTCCTTGTCTATTGTAGTCATACTGTCCATAAAAATGCATTGTCGTCGGAACTGAACCAACATGTAAAAATTCAACTCCGTAGGATAATAGGAAGTGGTTCTAATTTAGCTTGCAAAATTTAACCCGAACATACATACATACATACATTGTAAGTTAAATAAAAGCGTGTAAAAATGAAATGAATTTCTGAAGAAGAAACTAGTCAAATAAAGTGATTTTTTATAAAAATTTCAAATATTTATTTTATTTAATAATTATAATGGACTTTCGTTAAGTAACGACGACCCATTCAATAGAAAATTAATGGCATATTATAATTCAGTTTACAGCCACTTCCAGGCGCCTGAATAATCTGAAATTTTGCAGACCTATTAAGGGCCGATGACACAACAATAAATATAAATAAACAAACAAAAATTACTTTATTCTCATATTGCAATAAAAATATCTTTTAGTTTTTTCTAAAATCTAATATTATTTTCAATACAAATAAATAAATATATATATATATATATATATATATATATATATATATATATATAATGTTGCAAATTTGATATCACAATGGCTGATCATGCCGAAAACAGCCTGTATATATGGTCTATAATAATTTCTATATAAAAAGTTTTAAAATACAATCTGTATGTATGTATATATGTATATTAATATATATATATATATATATATATATATATATATATATATATATATATATATATATATATATATATATAACAGCAGATATAGATATATTTGTTTTTAAAACTGATTTATCTAATAATTTTAATAAATATAAATAATAATATAATATTGATTGATTGACATTTAAATATAAGAAGAAAAAAAAGAAGTTTTTTTTTTTTTTAAATAAAATGATTGTGTGAAATGTTTGATGTTAAAACATTAACATTAACATTAGATACTATCTTTTACAATATTAATATTAATATAAATATGAGATGTATATATATATACATACGGCAGATAGATTGTCGAATCCGCTATTTTATAAAACCGCTAGTTGTTTTACATAACAACTCCGTTATGGAAAACAACTGAACGATGTTTAGTTGTTTTACATAATTACTGAACTTTAACATGTCATATTATTTAAACGTTTTGCATTTATCAATGCAGCGGATCAACGATTGGACGTTATGTAAAACGTCAGATTGTAGATTTTAGTTTATATCATTATTATTATTATTAATACAACTATTTATATTAGCTAGCAGTCAGTCTATATTGTTTAAGTCTTTAATTCAAAGCTTAGAATTATTGTAAACGGGCTAATGGAATTCCCATTACTAAAGGTCGTTTTTACAAACAAGTTCTATATATTTTAGATATAGTGTCAAAAATTATTGAAATTAAATAAGGTAACTATTACAACCGAGTTCTACAATCTTTCACTTCATCGGTCATACCCCGAGTTGGTTGGATTTGCGTGTTTTTTGCACTAAAAGGCGTTCTATATATTTCCCTATATCAAAACGCTCTTTGTGACTACAGATAAGTTATTCTGCATTACGTCTAAACGTGAGTAGAAGTTTTGTAAAACGTATCGCAATGACAATCCAGCTGAACGTCGTTCAATTGTTTTACACAACGGCGGAGTTGTTATGTAAAACAACTAGCGGTTTGGTAAAACATCGGATTCGACAATCCATCTGCGACATATGTATATTTATGCATTCGTTGATTCTTCAATATAACAACTTTATTTTATATATGTATTTAAAATATAATATTATAACATTTTATACACTTTAGCTTTACGTTTTTTTATTTTATTTTGTTATTATTAAAGTGCTATGTCATCCACTTCACTTAAATAACTGGCGCCATCAATACCTGAGCATTGAGAGCTGAACTGGTGGCTAAAGGTACTATATATAAATATATATATATAGGTAGATATATCTACCTATATATATATATATATATATATGTATATATTACGGTGAATCAAAATTTATTTTTATTTGGTATATCGAAAAATTGATTATTGGGCATCTTAAACGATGTCTCTCCAAATATGAACTGTTAATATTAAGGTTCTCCTCATCGCAATTTCCCAATACATATTTATATAAGGAATTAAACGCTCTACAAAAAAGGTCTTGTACATTTTTTCACAAACCCAACCATTCAAATGATATTGGCGGTCAAACTTTGAAAATTAAAAAAAAAAACAATTTTTTTGTTGTTTTTAAATGTTGTCAATCGCTGATCGGTAAGCACTAAACAATCCATAATACAAATTTCCGTAGGAAATTTTAGATTTTAAATTTACAAAAATGGTCTCTTCTGTTCAATCGTTAAGTGTAATCGTTTAAAAGATAATCGCAACCAAAGTTCAACTCATACCGATTTTAATCTCTTTTTAATAACTATATTGAGAAAATATCAATTGAACTTTGGTTGCGATTATCTTTTGTTAAACGGTTACACTTAACGATTGAGAACAAAAGAGACCATTTTTGTAAATCGAAAATATGTATTGCAAATTTTCTAATGCCTGCAAATCAGTTATAAAATTTTAAAGTCAAAAAATTTGTTTTTTTTTTTTTAAATTCTACAAATTTTAAGTTTACCCTACAATATCATTCGAATGGTTGGGTTAATGAAAAAAGTGCAAGAGATTTGTTTTCTAGAACGTTTAATTCCCTACATAAATATGTATCGGGATTTGATATATGTTTATTTACCAGCGAGTTATTAAATTCATCCCATTTGACTGAAGTGAAAATGGGAAACTGCGATGAGGAGGCCCTTAATTTTTTTGCCTATGTACGTTACCGTGATATTACTTATGCTTCAATTAGACCATATTTAACCCCGAAATCACTTTTGAACGAAAAGAGCTACAGTGGTGATTTTTCGAATATATACTATTTACGGATTAATATTTGAATTCATATTTGGACAGACATTTTTTTTTGACCAACCCTAATATATATGACTAGTCAACATATAATATTATAATATTCGTTCGTTAATAATGAAATAAGTAGGTACTTATTTTTACCTTCAACCATTTTTTTTGTTTTATATCAAATATCACACAATATTTTAACAAAAAAATAATAAACGTGACATACAATACTCGATACAGATTTAGAAGCCAGGCGTACGAATTATATTTATGGCAAAATTTGGACTCTTAAAACTTGAAAAAGGGCATTGAAAAGGTAATTATCTATAAATTGAATAATCCTTCTAAAATGATTCCTTTTTTAAAGTATGCAAAATTTGTTGTTTCTTGCTAAGTTGTCGTTTTTTTTTAAATTTAATTTTACCAAAAAAGTTGTTTTTGGTAAAAAGCACTTAACGATATTTTTGTAACTTTGAGAGATCATTAAAAACATATTTTATTTACTCTGAAAGATAAACTGTGAATTTTCTGAGAGTAAACACATCAATAGGCATGAAAATTTTTGTTCACTTGAATTGAAGCATGTTTACTTGACAAATATCAAGGTAAAATTACTTTTTAAATAACTTTAAAAATAAGAGAGATATGAATGATTGAAATTCCCGATTAGACAAAGAGGGTGATAGCCCTCTTGATATGTTATGTGACGTCATATTACACTTTCACCATTTAAAATACACGTAAAACTCCGTTTTTAGTATTTTTGCAAGAAAGAGACAGATAATAATCTTTAAAAGCTTATAGCTTCCTTGATATTTGTCGGATTTTAATTTCGTTTTTAAATATTATTACAGTATTAACAGTATTTTCATATTCTGAAAATAAATGTGAAAAAAATTTTCATGCATATTCCCTATTATTTAGAGGAGCTACAGACACATCTATACATAATATAAAAAGAAGTCACCCTCCGCGTCTGACTATCTATTTATCTGACTGTCTGTTTATATATATATATATATATATATATATATATATATATATATATATATATATTTAAATACTCTCTAGTGGTCACAATTTTACTTTATTAATTTTGTATCTCATATGCTTTTGGTATTCAAAAAGCCAACTTCCTTAATGAAAAGAATCGATCAAGGGGGAGGCGAGGGGGGTTAGATAAAGGAAAAAACAAAAAAAATATAGAATATCTCTTCTGAATGTTCGAAAAATCGAAAAATGTACCAGCAGTAAAGTTGTAGAAAATCAACTTATTTGATAATTTTTCCCAAAACTCTATAAAATATGTACTGGAGATATTTAGGATTTTAATTTGCCAGCTTCAATCGTAAATATATCTGTAAATATTTGAGTAACAGGAAAAATGAACTGAAACACAATTATAGTAAAATTAATTTTCTATAACTTTACATCTTATATACCTTTCGATTTTTCCAACTCTATGAAAGTTATACCAAATTTGGTGTTTCCAAGACAAGGCGAAGTACAAGACACCACGATACTTTCTATTCACACGCTAACAATAAACTGGTTTTTATTAAGCTTGAGTCATTTGTCTAAATAAATAAAAATAAGAATGATATGAAATGGTTGGCTGTTACGTCACATTCGTCTTTGGTGTAGCGGAAGCATACTGGACTAGATATCCAGAGGCCCGAGGTTCGATTCCTGGTTGACGAGTTAATTTTTTCATATCAGTATTTAATTAAAAATTCAATGACAATGACATTTGTCTAAATAGTATACGCTAAAGTCTTCTACAGTTTGTCTTACGTAACCGAAAGGAATTTGGACAAACATCGTAATGTTGACGCTTAAGTATACACAAATAAATATAGATGAATATTTAAGTCTTTCCAGTTCACACAAAAAAAATATCATTTTGGTGGAAGCACTGGTAAATACTAACAAGTTTGGAGGAAGCGTTGGGATATTTCAACTAAATATTTGCTTTTATTAGTAATTTACTATAAACTGAAAAATAATCAAATATTTAATTGTTAAAACGTGTGATGCTTTATAATGAAAGCTTTTTTGGGTTGGATTATAATAATTTTAATTCCGACACAAAGCACTTTACGGTTATTTTTTTTATTTTTAGTACGCTATCTACTAAATTAAATTTTAAATTTTAATTTTTTTTTAGATATAAATTTTTATCACATTTTCTTTCCTTGCAAAGAGACATTTAGGTTTATTTAATTGAAAAAAATAAAGAAGATACTCGCGTTTATGAAAAGGATAGATCTCCAAATTTATAAACAGTATAATATTTGAAATAAGTATTTAATGGACCACAAACAAATAACTTGAATGTTGAATCGTTTGTAGTCCATCTTTCCAAATCTTTGAAACACTGCCTAATTGCATTATATAACATTAACAATGATTATTATTAGTTAAGTTATATATATATATATATATATATATATTTAAATAAAGAGGATATTTAATTTAAAACATTTATTAACCTTAATTAACCTTTATATATCATTTAATTTTAATATATAATACCATAATATAATATAAAATGATGATGATGATGATCTATTTATGTATTGTATTGTTCACTAATCAATCAATCAATCAATCAATCAATATTAGTTAATACATTAAATCATATACAATATACATACATATATATCTATAACAATAATAATATTTTAAATATAACTATTGTTATGAATATATATATATATATATATATATATATATATAATAAGTATATTATGTTCATATTTATTTTTATGTATAAATATCTAATTATTATTATAAATTTAAAAATGAATTAATCAGTCAATCATTCAATCAATCAATGGATCAAACAAATGTATCTATCAATATATTATTGTTGTATTATGTTTTAGGCATCTCTATTCAGGTTTTTACACATTGCTATAGTAGGTACGGAGCTGCTCTTCAATTATTTGTATATCCTGTGATATAGGTATTATAAGTTTAGTCCCAAGTTTAAAAGAATAGGAAATATTAATTGTAGAAAAATAACGAATCTTCAAAATTTTTTCTATTCACGCCATTTCTGTCTGTCAATTACATCTGCCGATATCTCGAAAACAAACAGAGATAATAATCTCGAATATCTTCTATCTTCAACATTTTCTAGAGTATATACACTTATATAGACGCTTTATAGCTTCGAATTCGCTTGTCAAGGAATTAATAATTTGAAAAATTTAAGCAATATATTTCGCCAAAAATTGATAATTAAATAAAAAATGAATTATCAAAAAAAATGCACTTTTTGTAACGCTGGTTTTTCAACCTATTTTCCTTTATTAATTAATAATTAATTAACGGTGCGTCTAATAAAAAAATGTCTCACGACTTTTCGTTCCAAAATCGTACCCTCTATCTACCCACTTATGGAATTCGACTACTTCCGAGACAACCTGTATATGTACCTAATGATCAGATTCACTTTCCAATTAATAAATGTGAACGCACCTTTATAAAGTATCTTATTACCATATAATTTAAATAATAATCAAAGATGTCCGTCTATTAATACCAATCTACAATATGTTACAAAATTAACTACATAATCTCTATACATATATATATTTAAAAGGGAAATATGTTGTATGTTTGTCCGAATTGTTAGAAGAAAACTCTAGAAGATAGCAAACAATTTTGGAGGTGAATTGTATTAAATTTTAAAACAAATTGACATTTCGAACTGAAACAATTTAGAACATATTAATTATTTGAAATATGCACTTTCTATAAGAAATTTTTAAAGTCCGAACAGCGTCTACTAGTTTAAAACTTATAAGTTTACTTCAATAATTATCAAACTTTACGTAGATAATCTAACCGTCAATTTGTCAAAGTACTAGATTCATGCAGACATGTAACTGAATGACTAATTATCTTGTTGACTTCAAAAAGATATAATTTTGTTACTTTTTTGTTGATTCCTGACCGATGAAGTGTTTATAATTATTGCATAATTAATTGGTTGATATTAAAATTAAAATCAGTCGTCATGTATAATGGCTCAGCTGTTTATATTTAATGTTTTTTGTAATTATATTAAAACAATATAAGTTAGATAGATAGATACCTTCATATACCTATAAAGGTAATACGTTTTTTAAAACATCTTGTATATTGTATTTTTGTATCGATATAGATCATGCTGACTTAATTAACAAAACAATAATAAATAATAAATAATACTAAATAATAATAATAATGAATAATACTAAATAATAATGATATTATATTAAATAAATTAAATGATCAATCATATTATCATCTATAATATATATATATATACATATATATATATATATATATATATATATATATATATATATATATATATATATATATATATATATATATATATATTTGTAACAATAGATACAAATAGGTGTTCATTCATTTTATAATATAGCAATGGTTATGCGTTGGGCCAAGTTTGAGTTGTCTATATGTGTGTAAATGATTGTGTATTAAGGTAGTTGTTTTGCAGTAATCGTATTAAAAAGTTTCAATTTAGAACACACATGAATTATATTAAAAAACTCAGATTGTAGACTATACTTTTTAAACTTGAGTGTACCTCGTATACACTTGTTTGTTTGGATTATATAAGTATGTCAATCTTTTCGTTAATATATTTACAATCATTAAACGGACAATAATTTTTTTTCTTTTTAATTTAGATAAAACATTATTTTTACATTGTCCTAGTTTTTTAGTCAAATCACTGGACACAGGTTTTTTATAAAATTAAAAGTGTGCTGAAATCACTACTTTTATTTAAATCTGTAAAATGTAAATCGTAAAATTTTTTAGAGAGCGATTTTTATATCAAAACTAAACGGTAAATAATTTTGAAATTTTAAATGAAGTAAAATACTTATATTAAAGAATAATTTATCAAAAATTCAGCCAATTTCGTTGACAAATACCTCTATAACTTAGATCACTGTTTCGCAGTAAATAACACAGTTGCTGAGTTCAACATTAATTTAATAATTATAATGGAATTTTGTCAAGTATCGACCCAGTCAATACAAAATTTACAATATATATATATATATATATATATATATATATATATATATAATATTTATAATATTATCGCTTTACCAACCTGTAAAATTGTGGAAATTGAAATTCACTCATTTAATGCTCTCCTAGTTTCTTGCAATAGGGAATATGCATGAAAATTTTTTTTCACATTTATTTTCAGATAATAATATTTAAAAACGAAATTAAAATCCGACAAATATCAAGGAAGCTATAAGCTTTTAAAGATTATTATCTGTCTCTTTCTTGAAAAAATACTAAAAACGGAGTTTTACGTGTATTTTAAATGGTGAAAGTGTAATATGACGTCACATAACATATCAAGAGGGCTATCACTCTCTTTGTCTAATCGGGAATTTCAATCATTCATATTTCGCTTATTTTTAAAGTTATTTAAAAAGTAATAAGTAACTTTGATATTTGTCAAGTAAACATGCTTCAATTCAAGTGAAAAAACATTTTCATGCATATTCCCTATTAAATACAAAAAAAAATGTTTATCTAATTAAAAACAAACAACTTTTGTATGGAATATTTTTTCATATAATAGTTTTAGCTTAAATACGGGTAAAGCTATACAGAATGGTTAGTATTAATATATTAATATTTAATAACAAAAAGTAGTGTTATATTCCATCAAAAAACAAGAATGCACAAAAGGGATCAAGTTATCGTTGTACCTAGACATCGGAAAAAGTAGAAATTATGCGAGTATCTGAGTGAGGGTTGCCAAACCATTGCAAATTGTTCGTTAGCAGCTATTTAATATTTTCCCATATTGTATAGTATAAATTTGTCAAGTTAAGTATTCAGAAAAATCTTACAATTACTTCACTCTCTCATGTAGGCATCAACTTGGCCCCCTTTATTCACATTTTGTGTTTTTTGATGAAATTATATTTACAAATATATTTTATTTTGTTTTTAATAAATTATCTATCATTCTATCATACAGATATAATATATATATATATATATACCGTCTGTTTTGGACATCTTTGACAATAGAGAATCAATGTTAAATATTATTTACTATATAACTACACAATGCTTCATAAAGAAATAAAAATAGTGGGGGTACTCTGTAGTCAGTAGTGTGTGTGTGTGTGCTTACGTAATGAATAATAATATTATAAATTAAGTGGGCTTCACTAAATCCTCACTCTTAAATGACATGAAACTAACATCATACCACAAGCAGCCAGATGTTTGTAAGTATGTGGATGGATGTATGGTTTTATAGGAAATATTTTATTTATTTATTTAACATTGATTCCCTATTAGAAATGCTTTTGACAACAGACTGTATATATATAAAATAAAGTACCTACATAGGTACCAACATACAATCTTTAATTTGATACAAACTTACTCACGTAATATACAAATACATCATCTCTCACCAACATACAACATAACATATATATAACAGCATCATTATTTTATATGATTGATTATATTTTATTATATACGTATATATATATATATATATATATATATATATATATATATATATATATTTATATTTATATATCATCTATACATTTAATATCAATGCTTTATAGCAATGTTATATTATATTCATTATTATCTATTATATAATATATATATATCAAGTATATATACTTGGTATATAACATTCTACAAAGTGTTATATATATATATTGGGTTATAGCGTCTGCGTGTTATATTATATTATATACTGTGATGATTATATACTATATGTGATGTGTTGACGACGTCAATAACATTTCTATTTATTAATATAATATAATCATATGATGTTGATGATAATGTTTGAGCGTCGTTCGTGTAGCGTCGGTATATAACAGCGTCGGCGTATATGATCATTCTGTATTATTAATATATAAATGTAGTATATATGATGTATCTACTATATATAAATAAGTAGTATATATATACTTTACAATATATGTATATGTATCTATAGATACTTTTTATAAAATATAATAAAATATTTTTTCTAAAATATTTATAATTAACCAAAATTAATTAAGATATATATATATATACTGTCGCGGTATCATAGTTCTCGTTAACCTTGAAAAAGAAGCCCTATCGAACCTACAATAGATTCCGATACTCCGATACTAAAAAAAAACAAAATATTAGTAAAAGTTTTGCTAAATATCGTCAATTGGATAACACGCTCTTTTTTGAAAAAAAAAAAATTAAATTATACAAAAATTTTATAATATACAAACCTGACTTTATTTGATTTCAAAAAAAAAAAAGAATTTTATATTAATTTTCCTCCATAATTTTTAATTTATAACAATTAATATAATTTATAATAATTTGTTATATTCGAACAATATTGATTGTTATATTCGATTGTTATATTCGAACAATACTGATTATTAAATTGTACTACTGGCTATTTAATTCAACAATTAAAGATTTTAAAAAATAAATCAACCAAGATCGTATTATTTTCTTTTTGAAATTTTAATATAAAAAAAACTCTTAATTATTTTCTCTTAAATATTTTTCTGTTTTATAATTATAATATGTGTTGGGTCCATAAAAATTATTCTCAATTGTTTTCAATACAACAAATATATATATATATATATATATATATATATATATATATATATATATATATATATATATATATATTGGCATGAAACAAAGGGGATAGAATTATCGATTTAGTTCGATAAAGCTCTGGTGGATCGATTGTATACACCCAGATTTAAAGATGAATGAAGGGCACTGAGGTTAAACTATACGCCGTTATAAGCTTAAAGAAAGCTGCACCGCAAATACCGACTAGTTTATATTAAAAACAATAAGCAACATTGGATTTCATTTAGATACCGCCCTAGGCCTATTTCTATATATATATAACTTCCCCTAACTAGAAGACTATACGAAGAATTTGTAGTTATAAAATTAATATATTTGTATAACAGTGTAGTTTTTTGAAAGAAAATAGTTTCAATTAAACTGATTGAAATAATTCAAAAATAATTTTAACGTTCAACAACACTATTTTTTTTAAATTTAATGTAATAAACTGTATATTTAAAAAAATATTTTAAAATAGTATTAGCAAATTTTGTTAATGTAGATATTTCTATAGAAACTATAAACTATATTAGAGAGATCGGGGCCGGCTATAACTTGCTATAACGTCAGAAAACAGTCATTACTTTTGGAACGGTTTGAATTCTGAACTTTTTCTGGAGTCTGGAAGTTTTTCTGGGAAGAAAATTTACCTAGAATCTTCTCTTATCATTATTTCGCTGTCTCCTATAGTTTCTCCAAACAATTTGTATATTTCCTATTTTATATCTAAAGAATATAATACTACACACTAATTTTGGTTAATTGTTTTGCCACCAGAAGTCGTGACCAAAATGGTCAGTTGTCAATAGTCAAAAGAAGAATATTGTTACGAAAATCTCAATATTTGTCTTATTTTATAATTATAATGGATTTTTGTCTCAAATAATGATCCATTCAATTCAAAAATAATTATGTGTATACAAATAGATATATATTATATACGTATTGTGGTGAACTAATTAGGGTTGTTACCTACCTTGTAGCAAGGACAAAGGTCAGAGAGATATTTATAGATACAGGGAGAACGGGAAATAAAATAATTGTCATAATGATGTAATCTTAAACACATCAATATATACACATTCTTATGATTTTGGCATTCTTTTAAGGATGTACGAGCACTGGAGCTTCAATTGCATATAAGTTAAAGTGCCTATAAATCAATTAGAAAAATTTCAGGGGGGTTACGGGGGTCTCGAATTAATTATTTAATGTTAAAGTTCGAGTTTTAATGCATTGCTCTTATGGAGAAACCCGTGAGCGTCGACATATTTTGATAATTTTCACTTGGAATAAAATAAGATGAATACAAAAAAAAAACTACGCAATAGAAAATAGAAATATTAATAAAGATTAAAAAAATTATATATTTGGAAAAATTGAGATTTCGGGTAAATTTTATTTCTATCGATGGTAGCTTAATTACCACGGAAATCTCAGGTTTTTTTCTCAAATATCTTTTTTTTTAAGCCCGGTATGACGGGCCTAAATTAAATTTTAATATTAACTTACGATCAATAATAATAAACTTTTATGAATGTACTATATATAAGATTTTGAAGAATTTTATAAAATGAACTAAATCTAGTGCTCGTACATCCTTACAATAATGATTACGTTTCCCTAATAGACTGCGGTGACTTTCCCTACTTGAGTTGACCTGACAACAACCCTGGTTTTACTAATATATAATACATTTTATAATAGTTACATATATCTAAATGTATATATAAATTGTATGTATATACATATTATTATTATTATTATTAAATAAATGTTTTATTATTTATTTTATTAAATTAAACTTTAATTAATATTTAAAATTACAATTAAAGGATGTACACAATTTATAAACTATTTTTTAATCATATATAATATAATGATAATAGTAGTAGCTTTTTATTTATTTATATATTTAATAAACTAATATTTAAATAAATTCAATCAATTAGTTAACTCTACATAATATATCTCTATATATATACATACCATAGATAGTATATAACTACCTACTTACCTATCTACCTACCTACCTAAAGTATATAATAAAGTATATATAGTATATAATATATAAGAAAGTATATAAGGCGTGGTTCATATATAAACAATACATTATATAATATGATGATCATGTATATCTATATATAAAGGTATAGTACATATACATGTCTAAGTACTTTATTTATATACACATACATAATATAAACTAAACCAATCATTAAACATTGTTTTATATACTTATATAACATTGATATGTATATAATATATATATATATATTCTATCTTTATTTAATTGTATATAATATCTATATATATAATATAATCAGTGTGTTTCACTCATTTTATCAATATTTTATATACCTACGTATCTACTATGTTTATATATATATATATATATATATATATATATATATATATATATATATATATATATATTGTATGTAGGTACTTAAAATAATTAATAAAATTACATGTATGAAGTGTTTTATAAAAATAATATTCTCGATTGTAAAATGATATTATATTATATTATATATTATATGAGTTTGTATTATATGAGTGGAACTTGACTCCTAAACTGATGAAATTGATTTATTCAAGATTAATTACATAATGAAGTACACATACTTATACACTGTCGGAGTGATTGACTGACATGTATGAGTGCAGGGGAAGGAATCAACGGAAAAGAAAGGAAGTATCTACATTGCGTACAAAATCGGCGTTCATACTCCAAGAAGGTTAAAGCACTTTTCTCTTGAACTGAATTACTCGAAAATTAAATAACCTGAAGCGGATCAATTTAGATCCTATGCCCTCGATCAACGAAGCCCGGTGATCTTTTTATAAAAAATTTAAAAAATCCCCAACGGGAAAATATCAAACATAATAATAATAATTTCCCGTTACCTCCACCAAATTTATATGTAAAATGATAATGTTAATAATATGCCTATATACAACATCTTAAATGAAAAGATCTGATGAATGTTCAAATGACTGAACCGATTTATATCAAACAAAACTATCTGTCTAATAAAAAAAACTTCAATTTAAATTAATCGTTGCGTTAATGGATCTCGCCCCCGACAGATTTTTCCTGGTTCGAGGAATGACTTTTGGTTTAATTAGGTAATCGACATTACATTAATGTTGTTTTGTATATTTAACCGTAAAAACTAATTTAACTAAACTAAAAGACAATTAAATAACTAAAACAAATTGACCACGAAAGAACTTTTCCATCCTAATACTTTATATTCAATCTACAATCTATTTCACGATTCACGATTTCACAATGTTCACGATTTTTTTCAGAATTATCTAAACGATCCTCTATATAAGAAATTTTAGGTAGGACAGAAATTTTTTAACGTCTTCATAAAATGTTTTCTAAAAATACATTTTACATATTGCTGAATTTATGTTTCAATAAGTTCAATTCATTTAACACCCTACACGATGCCTTTGAACAAAATTTCCAATTTCAACCTCCAAAACTAAATCCTTGACTAAATTCGTTGTTTAAAACTCCATTTGACCATATTTGGGGAATTGCATATTATACTTACCCGAAATTTTAATCATTTATGTGATATAATCTCACATAAATCAACCGTTTGTCTGCTTGTCTCAAGCGAAAAACGCTTGAGACAAGCAGACAAACGGATACAGAGGTGATTCTGTAAGAGTTTTGTTTCTCAAAGTACTAAAGCACTAATCAAAAACGTTTCAGTTCGAATATTCAAAATTATACTATACTTTAATTTTTTTATCTGGACCAAATTTATTTATTTATTTTTGTTGCAATCCCCAAAAATTTATTTTTTTCACGTGTATTTGTTTACATAGCTGGCCTCGTACCACAAGTATTTTGAATAACTATGCTGGAAGTAATTGAATTCTAAACCAATTGAAACGTTGAAACATATTCACAACCGTATAAATAGTTTCATTTATTTTATTTCAAATCAATATATACATATATATATATATATATATATATATATATATATATATATATATATATATATACATATATATATATATATATATGTATATATATATATATATATATGTATATATATATCGTACGTGTTGGAAAACATTGCTAATAGAGAATCAATGTTAAATATTATTTACTATAATAATTATACACAATATGCTTAATAAAGAAATAGTTGTGTATGCTTGCTGGACTGTTTTGTACTTCATTAACATGGCGTAATGAGAGTAGGTTAAATATGTCTTCTTAACCTTAGCATTACTTCTAACAATTGAAAATTCTTTTTTGAATATCCCTTATTATTTGTATGTGGAATGTTTGAAAATAAATGATAGTATTCTATTAATGGTATCACATAAAACAACAATCCACACAAATTAAAAGAAAAATAAAACCCCAAAAAGAAAAAAAAGTAGAATTCCGACAAAAAAAAACTTAAACCAACGGTTCGAATATTCCTCCAATATTTGCTAAACAATATCCAAGTCGATTGTAGAAATCTATCCAGGTATTTTTAGCACTGAGAAATATTCGCACAACTGTCAACATTTCTTTGCCTTAATTGTTACAAATTTTCAGGCCTATTCCGCGAATAGATCTGTGTTTTGAGAAAACCCCACAAAAAAAAAAGTCGTTAGGAGATAGATCTGGCGATCTCTCTGGCCACTTGAAGGTTCCAAAACCACTCATAAGACGTTTCTGGAAAGTTTGTTCCAGAAACAGCCTTACTATCATGGCTTTGTGTTCAGGGCAACCATCTTGTTGGAACCATACAGATTCAAGATCTAAATTAGAAAGAGCTATAACAGTTGGCCGCAATATTATTTCGTATAACAAACTCAAATATTTTTGAGAATCTAAAGATCCGTCAATGAAGAATGGTCCTATAATATGGTCACCCAATATTCCATCGAGACATTCAGTTTCAATATGTATGTGTATGTATGTATGGTTTTATAGTAAATATTTTATTTATTTATTTAACATTGATTCTCTATTAGAAATGCTTTTGAAAACGGTCTGCATATATATTTCTAGATACAGACATCATTTTATGAATCCCCATATACTCGTATAATACAAATATACTTACCATAAATTAAGATTTCAAATAGATCAAATACTTACATTGATTTTTTTATTCAATAATACTTACCTTTAATAAAAAAAAATATATTTATATAAGCTATATATACTATTATTGATCAATAATGGTTTCTATTAATAAAAATAAACATAAACAAGATGATGATATTTGATAGATTATTTATTTATTATATTACAATTATATTAATAATAATTAAAATTATTTTATTTATTTATATACACATTTATATATATACTTAACTAAATACATAATACCATTAAATACATAACACAAATCATTTTGTAAATTTATTTTATATTTATTTTTATATTTTATTTATAATTTATAATCTATATTAAGAAATACATCGCCTCCGCCCCCACCTCATTTGGCCTATATGTGTCCGATCATATCTTAAAAACTATTAGTATAGATTTTTTATAAAATTTGGTTACAAAATAGTTTCAACTTGGTTACAAGAAACGTTGAGTTTGTTTCGTTATCTTAATTAGATTTTCCAATGCACTTTTCCCATAAGTAACATATTTTCCACGGTAAATCAAAGCACGTACTTGAACAGATCTGAATAAAAGTTTGCACACGTCTAGTGAAAGTGAAAAAAGGAAGCTTTAAGCTTTTTGTTTCATTACGATATATGAAAACGAAAATGATATGTTAGAACCTAAATATTTTAAGCTTTTCTTTAGTAATCGATCTAACTGAAATTATGGCAGTTAATCGTAGATGACAACTAATATTGTATATATATATATTCAAATGTTCTGGTAGTTAATGTAGATGGCAGCTGATTTATTTAATTATTTGTATTTATGATAATTTAAAATTGCGTGCAGGGGTTAACTAGTTACTCATATTAATTTTTTTATTAATATTAATTATAAATTATAAATAAACTAAATTATTAATTAAATATTTTATTATATATGTTTATTTATTCATATTTTTTATTATTATATTTGATATATAATATAATGTATAATTAATTTGTTTATATATAAAACATATCTAATTCTAATTACTAATTATTAATTAATTATTTATAAAATAGGTACACTTACATTTAACCAATCTATATACTCGTATATATATATATATATATATATATATATATATATATATATATATATATATATATATATGTATATATATATATATATATATATATATATATATAAAGGTATATATAGTATATACTTATTGCTTTTTAAATTGTATGATTTATTCTATATATTTATTTTATTAAGTTTTGTGTTTATTTTAATACTGATTATTATTTATTATTTATTATAATATTAATTAATTATTGGTATATTATTAATATGTATAATATTTATTTATATTCATTTATTACAGATATCTTTATTATTACATTATAAAAATTCATAAATTATTTATTAATTTTTATTAAATTAATAAATACATATTAATTATTTTACTATTTATGAACTTAACGTCTATCCTTCCGTTAGTAGGGATGCCTGACTGTTATATTATATTAACGGTGGTGACTAGTATTTACTTAATTTCAAATTACTAATTGAATATTGCTAACTTTTTTGTTATCAAATTTGATGGATATCAAATCAAATTGGCACTTGGACTGGTAGGAAAAATATAACTAATTGTTTAATTTTAGCCTGACTAAAGCCGCCATTTTAAACTATGGTCTTTGGAATAGCCGTGTTTTCATTTTTTGTATCAAGTATTGATCTCAAAAACACCAAAGTTGCTATAAAATAACAATTAGTCCTGAATAACTTGTTTACGTATTATTGGCTTCAAAAGGGACCTTCCTATTTCAAATTCCTACAGGAACAGCCATCTTTGAATTCAATGATAAACATATCTATAATAAATAAATCAATAAATCAATGCTAATTATTATAAAATAAATAAATAAATAAAAACTATTAATTATTTAGCGATAATAATGATTTTATATCAAAATGATGATAATGTGTATTATCATTAATATGTTCATGTTCATGTTCATGTTGATGTTCATGTTCATGCTCATGTTTATCAGAATTATATAAATAATATCACGTCTGTTCTGATGATGAAGATGGTGTAAACGGTCTATGTAACGTCGGTATCAATGTTGTTGTTGTTGTTGCTGGTGTTATAGTTGTTGTTGTTTTATTATTCTCATTATCACTAGTATTATCATCATTATTAATAATAATTCGATTTTGTATATGATGATGATGATGAACATTATTATTATTATTATACATTGATGATAACACCAATTTATCATGATGATGCTGTTGTTGTTGTTGTATTGTTGTATTTAAATTATATAAATTCTGATAATGTGTTGTTAAATTATTTGTTAATATTGATGATAATGATAATGCTGATGTATTTGCTAATGTCTTATGATGATTATGCTGCTGATGATTTATCATTTTATTATTATCATTCTCATTATCGCTATCATTCTGATCATCATCATTATCACTATTATTATTATTATTATCACTAATATCATCATTATTATCACGACTATTATCATCACGATCATTATTATCATTATTATGTAATCGTTTTAAATGATGTTCACGTATATTATTATCACCGCTGTCTGTTGAACGGTCATGTTTAAGTTCACGTTCACGTTCACTGATAACATCACTGTTCATTATCAATGAATTATTATTATAATTAATTGTATTATCAGTATTGTAGTATTGTTGATTGTTATATAGTTTATTATCACCCCCACCAACAAGAGCACCAGCACCACCACCAACACCAACACCTCCTCCAAATAGTATGGTGTTTGTGCGTAGTAAACCAACTGCACCACCTGTGCCATAGACACTACGTGTTAGTGATAATGATGGTGTTGTTGATGCTGTTGTTGTTGTTGTTGTTGTTGGTGATAATGCGGATGATGCTGTTGTTGTGACTGTTGTTATCGGTTTGGTTGTTTTATCACCATTATTATTTATCAGTTGATGATGATGATGATGGTGGGGGTGGGGGTGAGGATGAGTCAGATAATTGTTCGATTGTTGTTGTTGATGAAGTAAGTGATGATGATGATGATGATGAGGAAAATTAGGATGAGTATGAGGTGTTATCAGTATTGGTAATGGTGATAAACCTGTTAGTAATGGTGTTGTTGATGATGCTGTTGTTGTTGATGTTATCAGTGATAATGTTGTTGCAGTGGTTGATGGTAATTGTAAAGGTAGTGATAATGATAATGTTGGTGGTGGTGCGAGTGCTAGTGATGATGGTGGTGGATGTAGTGATAATGCTGATGGTGGTGGTGTTGATTGTGGTGAATCAATACCAATATCATCGTCATCATCATCAACACCACCCAATGATATGTCACTGTCTGAGTCATCAGTTGTTGTTGTTGTTGTGATCTGATGCTGTTGATGATGATGATGATGACGTGAGTTAGTTGATGTGCTGCCATCTGTGTTACGTCCATGGTGGGATGCTAATTGGGCAGCTAATTGTTGTTGTTGCATTCTGTAAATAATAAGAAAGAAAATAATTATTTATCAATCAATCAATATTAATATTTTTTTAACAATCGGTAAAATAAGAATTCATTACGTAAGAACTGCGTCAAACTTAGCGAATTTCCTTAGAATACATAAATATCTCTAATCACAATTTAAGTTTGATCAAAATGAAATGTCGTATCTGATATTATTTTAGTATTTTCAAGGCCGATTTTATTAATAAATGGCATATGTCAAGGGGAAAGGGGGGCATAAAGAAAGGAAAAAACACAAAATATAAAATATCTCTCTTAATATCGGAACAATCGAAAAATGTATAAGGAGTAAAGTTGTAGAAAATCAAGTTTGCTATAATTCATTACCTTATCATTTTTACCAAACTCTAATGTGTACAGAGATATTTAGAATTTTAACTTTCAATCTTTAATTGTAAATATTTCTGTGAATATTAGTGTAACAGAAAAATAATAAGAAACAAAATTACAGTAAAACTTAGTACCTATAACTTAACTTCTGATAAATTTTTCGATTTTTCAAATATTAAGGGAGATATACCAAATTTTGTGTTTCCCCCTCCCTTTAAACCCCCCTTTTCCCTTGTCCGATTTTACCCATAAACAAACTTGACCTTTAGAATACCAAAAGCGCCTCAAATACCAAATTTCATTCTAATCTGAATAAAACTGTGACCGCTAGAGAGTCCACAGACTCATAAAAGTACATATACATAAAAGAATATATATATATATATATATATATATATATATATACATAGTGATTTTTAACGATAGTGATTTTTAACATCTAATTTCCAACATTGGTGCAAAAACAATAGCTGCATTTCCTTTGGAAGAAATTCGGTAAAAAGTACAACCCACATACTTTCTTTCTTTAATTAATATAATAATCTTTATTCACATGATTATTCCCACAGCTTCCACCAAAATTGTTTATAAAATTTAACCTAATCATAAAAAAAATTGATGTTATTTTTTAGAAGATAGATAGCCTGTACTCCTCGAGGTCCAAATACATTCTATATGCGTCAAAACTTGAGACTGTCGTGCTATTTGAAGAAGCAAAAAGCCCATGGGGGTTTGCAATAAATAAATATTATTTGTATTATTTTGTATTTTTTTTAGAAAGTAGATTGTATTGAGTATTGACTAATGTAGATGGCGCCTACCATATTTAAGGTGTATATTTGATACTTTAATAATATCTGTATGTGTGTGTTGTATTTAGTTTTAGTTTTATAATAATAATATTTTTGTTAGTTTTAAAAATGACATTTTGTACATTTGAAGATGATGTTCCTCCGTTTGTCTATCTATCTATATCCTATCTATATATATATATAGATATATATATATATATATATATATATATATATATATATATATTTTTATATATATATATATATATATATATATATATATATATATGTATGCACTACTTCCACCATATGTAACATTTCTATAAATTTTATTTTTTTTTTTATTAAATATTAGTTTGTTTTTGTTCTACCTCTATAAATACAGAACTACAACGCACTATGTAATACAGAGGTTATGTATTCGATGGCAAAAAATCATTCTCTGAGTTGAAACTGGATCTTTATGCGTTTCGGAGGGTTCTTTGATGCCAAAAATATTGTTTTTGCGGTCATTGATGTATATGTGAATATGATATTCTAGTGACAGAAAATTAGGACATTCAAATCTTACACTTTTTACTGCCAAATATATTGTATAAAAGTATGTGTACTTATGTACACACGTAAGAAGTGATACTTCTTTATGCCATTCAAATATTACACTTTTTAATGCCCTATATATTATATAAAAGTGTGTGTGTGTGTGTGTACTTATGCATGCACGTAAGAAGTTATACTTCTTTATGACATTCAAATATTATACTTTTTACTGCCAAATATATTGTATAAAAGTGTGTGTGTGTACTTATGTACGCACGGAAGAAGTTATACTTCTTTTTAAAAAAAATTTATTAAAATAATATTAAATAGTAGGTTCAACACTACTATTAAGACATAAAAGTTTAATAAAATGATCTAGTAGTAAAAAACTGCAATTGAAAAATTATATATTGTATTTAAAACCAATGATTTTACATTTAATCATGGTGGAACAGAACCATTGTCACTTCTTACGTTCAAATTAGAATTTGAAAGACTGGGCATTAAATTCATTATTTACATTAGAATCAGAGTTAGTGACCATTTATCAAGACCAGGTCAGATTTATCAAAAGATATATTTAATATACACAGTTTACGATCGTCGAAAAATGATATCATTGATATAATGTGGGTCATTATTATAATATTTTTCTTTTATCATGAAACATGGAGTATTAATGTGGAAGATATTCTTGTACCTAATTTCAACTGTAATTAGTCAAAGTTAAATGTTTCTAATTTTCTAGTTGGTTGGTGGTGTTCAACTATTTACCAAAATAATCGATCATTCATCTATCGTTCTATAATCTATAATATTGTCTTGTCCTTCAATATCCAAGAATTATATCACGCACAAACAAAATTATTGTCCACTGTAGAGAGTGGAGGAGCCACACTACCTATGTGACAAACAGACTTGTCTGTTTCACTTAAACATATAATGAAATATGTTTATTTACAATTTACCCAAATTTTTCTTTACTGTATATCTAAATAGTATAATTTATATAATTTTTTTAGTATTCTTCTCAACCCCACACATCCTCCGTATACAGATAGAGACACATTTTGCATGTGGAGGTTTTTTTTTCGATAGTTTTTTTAGTATTATTATTTAACTTTAGTTTTGAGTGAACTCTAGTTTGAGTGATGTCTTGATGTCTTTTTGTTTTATAAATATATATATATATATATATATATATATATATATATATATATATATATATATATATATATATATATATATATATAAATATGATATCATATTTATTTAAAAATAAAAACATACTTTACGTTTTGTATTTTTTGTTGTTGTTAAATTATAAATGGTTTATGTTGCTTGAATATAAAGTATCGATTACATGAATCAAATGAATTGTAAAATAAATGTAAAAAAAAAAAAGAAGATATCCAAAACCCATTACTACACATTACATTACATTAACAGGACCAACATCATTCAATGAACAATATGTATAATGTAATGAAGCTGGTAATGTAGTGAACTGTACCTATTATATACACACTATTAGTTATAGTTAGTTGTTTGTAATTTGATAGTATAGCGTTTATATATATATATATATATATATATATATATATATATATATATATATATATATATATATATATATATATATATATATATATAAATATATATATATATATAATGTTCATATAATTATAAAGATATCGATATCAATTACAATTCTATTTAACATTATATTATTATATATATAAACTAAATACCTACTTACAAACTATTATATCTAATTTACCTATGTAGGTAGGTAGATGTATATCTGAGAGCTGAATTATACAGATTGTTTTTTAAATTATTTTATATGGAACCTAGCTGAAATACATGGCGTTGCCTGTGTGTAAATATATCCATTCACTATATATACTAGTATAGATAGATAGATTGTGGAGGGTGCCTTGGACGGGCTACACTTCAACCATAAGGTCCATTTTGATGCCTAAGGATGTGAGGCTTTGAGGAGAGTGGATGGAATTTTTGTGTATAGACTAGGAATTGGTAGTATATGCGGCTGCAGCCGACTATGATAGGAACTATGCCGATATTCATTTGGAGTTTGTGAAGGAAACTGCAGAAAACCTTCTCAAGCTTAGCCGGTTACTTCGTTCTTGTCCATACGCCGACAGTTTAGTCAATTAACCGCCCCCCTTTTTTGCCTAATAATTGCCAAACTGCCAGTTTCCAAGTATACTGCGCGGACATGACGCCTTAGAGCGCTCGGGCTGGTTATGCTAGTATTAGTAAATTGTGTTTAAAAAACCAAAATTTTTTATGACAATGGTTTTGGTCTTTGAAACCCAAGATTGTACTGAAAAGTTGAGGATAATATTTGAATTTTCAAAATTGATTAAATTAAAACTGTTGAGGACTCTTATAGTTAAGATATTTATATATCTGAATGTGTGAAACGCGTTGTAGACGAAATTGACTGATGTTTTGATAAATTATTCAAAATTGAAACATCTTCCTTCGTTTAAAATTTCAAAATTATGTACCGTTTAGTTTTAATCAAAATCACTCTTAAAAATTATACGATTAACATTACAAGCCTAAACTAAAGTAGTGATTTCACTTGGAAAAAAATTTAAAACATCGATAAAAAGTATTCTATCGCTGACCAATTAATGGGACTACCTGACCATTTATGACCAATAGGGAATATGCATGAAAATTTTTTTTCACATTTATTTTCAGAATATGAAAATACTGTTAATACGTGTAATAATATTTAAAAACGAAATTAAAATCCGACAAATATCAAGGAAGCTATAAGCTTTTAAAGATTATGATCTGTCTCTTTCTATCAAAAATACTAAAAACGGAGTTTTACGTGTATTTTAAATGGTATTTTAGTGTAATATGTCGTCACATAACATATCAAGAGGGCTATCACCCTCTTTGTCTAATCGGGAATTTCAATCATTCATATCTCGCTTATTTTTAAAGTTATTTAAAATGTAATTTTACTTTGATATTTGTTAAGTAAACATGCTTCAATTCAAGTGAAAAAAAATTTTCATGCATATTCCCAATTAGTGAACCAATTAGATGGTATAATTTGTTTTTCGAAATTCCATGGATGGGGTGCTAGCATCTTCTTGGAGCCTTCAAAAGATTCCTTTGAAATTTCATTGCATATACAAGTATTTTCTAAAAAGCAATACAGGACCTTAAAAATTACCACAGTTATAAAAACTACATCTCATACATATCAGGACAACCTTGAGTATTAAATAATTCTCAACTATATACCTATATACACTTATAATTAACAAAATTAATATTTAAATGTAAATTTTCACATGATATTAAATATATTTGATTTTATAGTTTATTATTTTTAATATTTCTCACGTTAAATTATAATAATACTAAGTTACTTTATATTGAGAGATCGTTATATGTAGAGGGTAAGTTTTTGGAGTACTTATATATATATATATATATATATATATATATATATATATATATATATATATATATATATATATATATATATATATATATATATATATATATTTAAATAATAAAAATATATAATTCACTGTTGTTAAATAAAAAAATAATTATGAGTAGTTTATAACTTATTTGAATTGATATCAATATGTTAATAAATTGTGTAATATATATATGGGTAGGTACTTGACTTGAATAAGTATAAGTATTTATTACTTATATTATATGAATTAATTGATTTTTATTATTTTTATTAAGTACAGGTATGTATGTATGTATGTATGTATGTATGTATGTATGAATATGTACACTGTGATAATATGTATACTGACTTAAGTACTTTGAATATATATTTGTTAGTATTATTATTAATCTAATAAAATTCACATGCAAAGTCATCAACAGTTTAAATGTTCAATAAAATGTTTTTATAACGAATTAATAAAGATCAATTGCCAAATATTTTTCGAGTACCTATCAATAAATTCAAATTATGGTTTATTAATTTCATAAATGATTTATTTTTCCCAGTTTTCATTATAAAATTTTGACGTTTTGTTTTTCCCTTCAAATTTAAAACTGTATACCCTTAAGGTAATTCCAGCATTGTATTGTATAATCAGGACAAAAAACCGGTTTGCTTTAAATACACACACATACACAACACTTACATATATTTATATACAAATTAATGTAGGTAATTTTATTATATTTTATTTTTATTTTTTTTAGATAATTTGTATAATATATATACTAGCGGGTCACAATTGGAATGAAATTGGAATCTGATTGGAATGAAATTTGGTATTTGAGGCGTTTTTGGTATTCAAAAGGTTAAGTTCGTTAATGGGTAAAATCAAGGGGAAAAAGAGTTTAGAGGGAGGGGGAAACACAAAATTTAGTATATCTCCCTTAATATTTGAAAAATCGAAAAATTTATAACAAGTAAAGTTGTAGGTATTAAGTTTTATTGTAATTTTGTTCCTTATCATTTTTTCTGTTACACTAATATTTACAGAAATATTGACGGTTTAAGATTGAAAATTAAATTCCTTAATATCTCTGTACAAATTAGATTTTGAACAAAAATGATAAGATGATGAATTATAGCAAACATGATTTTCTACAACTTTATTTCTTACACATTTTTCGATTGTTCTAATATTTAGAGAGATATTTTATATTTTATGTTGTCTTCTATCTTTATGCTCCCCTTTCAAGGTCAATAAAATTGACCTTGCAAATACTAAAATCAGCAACAACATTTCATTTTGATCAGACTAAAATTGTGACCACTAGAAAGTGATTTATGTATTCTAAGGAAATTCGCTAAGTTGAAGCAGCTTCTTAAATAATGTGACTTTTGATTTTATATTCATATGATGACTTCTGTCTCTGAGAAAAAGCTCTAGTCTACGTAGCTCCTACTTATTGATAGATGAATTTGTTTTCACAATACATAAACGTTTAAAAAAACAACAATCTGTAATTGATATTTGCAATTTTACGTTTTGATAATATTTCTTTAAAAATACTCAAACTGCGATTGAATCTTTTAAGTTTAAGTATATATCGATACTCTAAAATCAGTTAAAAAAGATATCAAATTTAAAATATATATAAAATATAAAGAACATTTAATATATTCTATACTGTAGGTAGATATAAGTATAGTACCTATCCTAAGTATCATAATATCAAGTATTAAATTCTACAGTATGCGCATTCAGCCATCAGTATTCGTTCAATATAGTTAATGAAGTATAAAAATGATCAAATGTTGTTTGTAAAATATAAATTTAATAGTTAGTTAATTTTAATGTTATATAATACCATATTATAGTATTATATATCACACAGTACATCATACATACATGCATACTATATCATATAACATACATATACAATATACTATTATATTATAGATCATATATCAATATAATCAACTATACTCATATATATATATATATATATATATATATATATATATATATATATATATATATATATATATATATATATATATATATATATATACATTTGAACCTATCATCAATAAATCTATCATTAACTAATTTGTAAAAATGATATCACTTTAATGATTCTCAATCAATTTAATAATAATAATTATATCAAATTATCTTCGAAACAAATAATTCTAACCGTTAGAAAAAAAGCGTGTAAAATCGTCAAAACAAACAAAAATTCTATCAAAAGTTTATATATTCTAGCCAATCAAAATTTTGTATTATGATTAAAAATGTCATCATAACATTGACATGTTCAGAGCGTAGGACGGTGGGAAAATGAACCACTGAATTTGTAGGACAAGGTGGCCATCAAATTATACAAACCATTATTAATTAACAGTATAAAAATCAGTTTGTTACTAATAACTATGTATACCCCGTTATTTGAACATATTGGGGTGGACCAATCTGTCACATCATGCATTTTGTAGGACACAAGTTTTTTTGAAGTCTTTGTTACTTTATCTCTCAATTTAACTAACAAATTAACTGTTCCTGAAACAAGTTACTCTCTTACGCGTTTCATTAGTCACTATTATTGAGAATTTTCGCGAGAGAAAAGTTGGGCGTCACGTCGAAAAGAAGCTACTGACAAAAATTTAACCTGTTACTAATCATTAAAAAAAACCGTGCTGTACTGTGGACTTATTATATTAACTTCGTAGCTCTCAAACGGATTTCTAAGAGGTTTTTTTTTATTTGAAAGCTGATTCATTCGGGATATTTTGTAGTTATGGTTGATGAAAATCACTTTAAAGTGTCGGGGTTTTTTTTTTGTTAAATTCATATGAATGCATAGATAGGATTAATTTCTAGTACACACTGTACTATAGTATTGTACTACATATGTAAATATACAGGATGTACACGTAATGTTTATTGTAAAAATTAAATATTAGAATGATATTAACTTAATATTTATTTTATAAAAAGATACAATAATATCTAAACGTATTATATATATATATATATATATATATATATATATATATATATACCGTATGTGTTGGAAAGCATTGCCAATAGAGAATCAATGTTAAATATTATTTACTATAGTAACTATACACAATATTCTTATTAAAGAAATAAAAATAGTGGGGGTACTCTTTAGTATGCCTGTTGTGTATGCTTGGACTGTTTTGTACTCAGTATGCATTAACATGTAATGAGAGTGGTTAAATATGTTCATTGTTGTCTTCTTACGCTTAGCATTACTTCTAACAATTGAAAATTATTTTTTGAATATCCCTTATTATTTGTATGTGGAATGTTTGAAAATAAATGATAGAATTCTATTAACGGTGTAACATAAAACAACAATCCACACAAATTAAAAGAAAAATAAAACCCCAAAAAGAAAAAAATAGAATTCCGACCAAAAAAAATGTTAAACCAACGGTTCGAATATTCCTCCATTATTTTCTAAACAATATCCAAGTCGATTGTAGAAATCTACCCGAGTATTTCCTAGCACTTAAAGATAAATATTCGGACAATTGTCAACAATTCTTTACCTTAATTTTTGCAAATTTTCAGGCCTATTCCGCGAATAGATCTGTGTTTCGAGAAAACCCCACAAAAAAAAGTCGTTAGGAGATAGATCTGTCGATCTGACTGACCATTTGAAGGTTCCAAAACCATTCATAAGACATTCCTGGAAAGTTTGTTCCAGCAACAGCCTTACTATCATGGCATTGTGTGCAGGGCAACCATCTTGTTGGAACCATACAGATTCAAGGTCTAAATTAGGAAGAGCTCTAACCGTTGACAAAATATTATTTCGTAACAAACTGAAATATTTTTGAGAATTTAAAGATTCTTCAATGAAGAACGGTCCTATAATATGATCACCCAATATTCCAGTCCAGAAATTTAGTTTCAGTATGTATGTGTATGTATGGTTTTATAGTACATGTTTTATTTATTTATTGAACATTGATTCTCTATTAGAAATGTTTTTGAAAACGGTCTGTATATATATATTAAAGTAAAGTATGTATACAATGTATAGTTAGTTTTTTTTTGTTTGTTGTAAGAGCAACTCAATTCAACTCGACATACAGGCAGCAAGCAGTTAGTCGTTAGTTAGTAAGTGAATGAATAGAATATATTCCACCCTAAATATTTACTTATTTTACTTTTTTAAATAAATAAATAAACATCAAATATCAAATAAAAATAATATAAAAAAAATAATATAAAAGAATTGGAGAGATGGAGAGAAGAGAACTCAATTAAATTATCACTAATAAAATAATATACTTAATATTATTTATATCATACATAATATTTAGTACAGTTTTTTTTTTTTTTTTTTGTAAATATTTTTAATAATATTTTTATTAAAAATTAAAATAAATAAATAAATATTAATATAATACAATTTATATTATTTTTATTTATATAAATATTTAATTCTAGTTTTCTATACATATATATATATATATATATATATATATATATATATATATATATATATATATATATATATATAAGTAGATACTATACAGGGTGTCCCAGAACAACCTGGAACCCTTCGGTGAAGTTGTTCCTTAGGTCAAGACGATCTCATTTTACCATATAACATAGGTCCGGAAATGATTTGTTTATCCGCTAGCCGCCATTTTGTGTTTTTTGCTTTATAATTTATATCTACACAACGCGTTGTTCGATTGAATTGAAAATTTGGACGATTGTTGCTTTAGCATAGACCAATAGTAGAAAAAAATTTGAATTTTCAAAAATGTATTTTTACAAAATGGCGGCTTTTAGAAAAATTCAAACTGACGTAAGTCAAAAACAAGCAGATTTATGAATTTTTTTAATTTTTCTAAAAGCCACCATTTTGTGAAAATACATTTTTGAAAATTCAAATATTTTTTTTATTATTGGTCTATGCTAAAGCAACAATCGTCCCAATTTTCAATTCAATCGGACAACGCGTTGTGTAGATATAAATTATAAAGCAAAAAACATAAAATGGCGGCTAGCGGATAAACAAATCATTTCCGGACCTATGTTATATGGTAAAATGAGTTCGTCTTGACCTAAGGAACAACTTCACCGAAGGGTTCCAGGTTGTTCTGGAACAACCTGTATATTATACAGAAGTGTAGTGACTACCTATATATATTTTATATAATTAATATTATTATATATATTTCAAGTTATTCATCATAATAATTCATCTCATTCAACATCATCACCATCAATAGCTAGATGATCATCACGCAACCAACTCTCATAATATCCAGACCAGACCCTATTATATACACAATTCATCTTTTTATTATAATATATTTAATAGGCTACACGTTTTTTCATCACCTAATTTTGTAATCAAAATTATTTATGTTGTTATAGATATTAGATATGTGAATGAGGAGGGGTGTGTTCGTTCACCTTTGTACAAAAATAATCCTCGAAATTAATAATATTTTCAACACCGTCAGACTGATCGGGATACAGGATCACTCTTGCGTTAAGGGGAACGAAGTAGCGGACTCGTTGGCACGAGAGAGATCATCTCAAACGCGCCTATCACCTAAGCCTATCATTCCCATAGCAAGATGCTCCGTAATTTACCGAATCAAGGGGTGGCTGCGACAAGCTTATCTCGATTACTGGGACTTTGCGCAGGACATGCGACAGGACCAAGTTGGGCATAAGCACAGCTGGACCATTTGACTGTGCTCGGTTGAGGCTCAATAGAATGCAGTTGATAAGGGTGGTGGGGCTCTTGACAGAACACTGTCGATTGAACTACCACCTTCATAACTTGGAGATCTCTGATGATCCCACTTGTAGGGCCTATATGGAGGTCGATGAATCCTAATTATTATTATTATTATTAACTCAGTCTGTTAATTTACTTTGTGTGTGTTTTGAGCTGAAACGTTTTAACAAGATTACTGCAAGACAACTAAAACTAAAAACATCTCATAATAGGGAATATGCATGAAAATTTTTTATCACTTGAATTGAAGCATGTTTACTTGACAAATATCAAGGTAAAATTACTTTTTAAATAACTTTAAAAATAAGAGAGATATGAATGATTGAAATTCCCGATTAGACAAAGAGGGTGGTAGCCCTCTTGATATGTTATGTGACGTCATATTACACTTTCACCATTTAAAATACACGCAAAACTCCGTTTTTAGTATTTTTGCAAGAAAGAGACAGATAATAATCTTTAAAAGCTTACAGCTTCCTTGATATTTGTCGGATTTTAATTTCGTTTTTAAATATTATTACAGTATTAACAGTATTTTCATTTTCTGAAAATAAATGTGAAAAAAAATTCCCTATTGCTCACGATACCTCCACCATACTTACTAATATCTGTTTTAAGGCATAATAAAACTTAAGCCACAAATACTCGCAACAAAATTATATATTAAATAAATATTATTAGTAAACACACCTAAGGAGTGTATCCAAAATATGTTTTTTCGCAAGGTTTAATTTTATTTGTATAATGTGTTATACGCAATTTTCCTACTGACGATGATTGCATTGCAATTGAAATACCGGTAATTATAGACAAAAGTCGTGTATTGTGTATTTTTTAATTAATATACAATTTTGTTTCGAGTATTGTAATATTCAAGTTGTATTATTTGAATAACCAAAATCTAAATATTTTTTTTTTGTAAAGCCAGAAAAAAGGTTCACATTAAGTTTGTTCATATGGATCAATAGAGTACAATAATTTTTACCTGCATGCGGTAGTTGATTTGTAACAGTTTTCATACAATACACACAACAAACAATATGTTCATCTATATGGTTTATAAGGTTCGATAATTATTATCAAAGAAAATGTTAGTCAAGTTTATAGAGATTATATATTACTACATTATATGCGTATATATATATATATATATATATATATATATATATATATATATATATATATATATATATATATGTGTGTTTGACTATTATCTATCAAGTAATCCGAATCATATACGTGTTCGAGTTGTTGCTTCCATTCACTATTTAGTTACTCTTCAACACTCAACAATCCTCTCAAGTGTTTTCTTTCAAATGTATCAGTCGCAGATGGATTGTCGAATACACTATTTTACAAAACCACTAGTTGTTTTAAATAATAACGGGCAAATGGAATTCCCATTACTAAAGGTCCTTTGATCCTAACAAGTTCTATATATTTTAGATATAGTGTCAAACATTATTGAAATTAAATAAGGTAACTATTACAACCGAGTACTACAATCTTTAACTTCAACGGTCATACCTCGAGTTGGTGGGGTTTTGCGTGTTTTTGGGGCACGCACTAAAGGCGTTCTATATATTTCCCAGATCAAAACGTTCTTTGTGACTACAGATAAACTATTCTGTATTACGTCTAAACGTGGGTAGCAGTTTTGTAAAACGTATCGCAATGACAATCCAGCTGAACGTCGTTCAGTTGTTTTACATAACGGAGTTGTTATGTAAAACAACTAGCGGTTTAGTAAAACAGCGGATTTGACTATCCATCTGCGACATATATATACATACTTTAATTCATCTGTTCATATACACTGTAACACGCATTATCGAAGGCCGCGTGTCTACAGTAGTTTTCCATAGAGAATTTCCTGATTCGACATGAAGAATAATCCCTTCACTACCCCCTGGAAATTGTTCAATCTTACCGTACAAAGTGTGTAGCTCGCTCCACTAAGCAATTGACGCGACGGGCGATAGATTAGTAATTGTATGAGTTATGAATTTTGTTTTCAATTAATAGCGCTGTACAGTACGGCAGCTCTTTAAAGTCATAAGACCAAAGTGTTTTAATTTAACTGCTTGACACTAGCTGATTCCTAAATTTAAACTAATTATTACTAGATATTAGATTATCAAATGATAATTAATGAGAACTCTAGGTTTTTGAAATAAAATTTTAAATTCGCCCCAATACCTAGATCAGTTTTTGTATTATAAATGCGTATTTCGACTACAAAGTAGTCATCATCAGTATAAAGTAGCTAGTCGTAATTTACTCTTTGACAATTAGAAATAGATAGAAAATCGAAATCAATCGACAAAAATAAATATGAATAAAAAATTAAACAAAATAAATTAAAATATAATAATAAATTTTATTGAAATTACTCTTGTTCAAATTGCTTTCATTCGATTTATTCTTGTTAACATCACTCTTGAGTCATTAAAATTACTCTTATATTGTCTCGGGTTATGTTATTTGTTGTTAATTTGGTGACAGTTTCAAATCGTTACGAATAAGCTACGTAAATATTAAACGAATTTTCTCAAAGAAGAAGAGAGACTGCTGATTTAAACAATTTTCAAACCGTTCCAAAATTATAGGTGTTTTCTGATGGCAAATATAGTTTATACTTTTTCTATAGAAATACCTGCATAAAAAACTTTTGGAATTAATTATTTGTCAATAAATTAAAAATATAATGAAAATTGACGTATTAAAATATAGAAAAAAAATATTTTACATAAATTTCTTATATACTATCTATAAGAAATTTTTTATGCTAGGGCAACGCTTGGGCATTTTCGGCTTATTAAAATTAATTTTTACTGTTCTTTAATTTCGAAGAGGCTTTTATATAGATTTTATTCAAAATTCAGTTCGGTAGCTTAAATAACACAGTCAATTGTATATGTAACGGTTATATTTTATCATGTAAATAGTGTTTCATATAATTTACACGTTTTAGTTCAGTGATTCTCTACCTTTTTTTTGTCGCAGCACACTTTTAACGATTTCAAAATTTGACGGCACACAAAGAAAAAGATAAGTTTAAAAGTTGTTGACTTACCTCTAATACACTGTGTAAAATAGTTTATGATCATAATTTTGAATGTAAAATAAAATAATATGTACTACAAAAACAACAGTACGTTTATTAAGGGATTCATTACAAGTTAACAATAAGAATACTTTTAATGACAAATTTGAGCTTGATGTTTTTTGATAATTTCATTTATATTTGGTCGTAAAAATGACAATGCTACTCTCATATCCATCTTCTACATTTAACAGTATCGATCGTTTTTTCGTTTTTATGTTGATTAATACTTTACTATATACATTTCTAAAATTTGGCGGCACACAAAAATGCCGCAGCACAGTGGTTGAGAATCACTGTTTTAAATAAACATTACTATGTATGAGATTTCGAATTATGTGATACACGTGAAAAATTCTATCAAACGTTACCATGTAAATAGTAATAATGATTATTTTAAAAGTATAATTTTATATCTATGTATATATATATATAAATAATATTATTGATTTATTTTATATATATATAATATAAGTACCTACAATGTATATTATATATAATATTAAATATATAATATTGTTATATACCTTTGGTATAAAATGATGTTATGTTATATAATATAGAATTGAAATAAAGTGTTGTTAAATTTGAGAATAACACACTTTAATTTCCCAAAGGACTACGTAGACTAAAGACTAGCACTATAAGCTAAGCTATCTACCTACCTACCTATCTAGAACCTTCTACCTACTAAAGCAGTCAGTGTTGTTGTAGTATTAACTGTAGTATTTATATTTTGTATCTTTATCTTTATATCCTTATATCCTGTACCTTTTCATCTCTGCTGTAGTATATCTTTGTGTGTTATTATTGTTTTAGTATTTACAAATAATACATTAGATGTTATAAGTACATAAAAGCTTTATATTTATATTATATATATATATATATATATATATATATATATATATATATATATATATATATATATACGAGGCAAGTATATACTTTTTTATTATAATTATTATCGTATAGCATAGTTAGTTAGTATATATATATATATATATATATATATATATATATATATATATATATATATATATATATATATAGGTTTATATAAGGGTAAGATATATGTATGTTTTTGACACTATATATACCAATAATATACATTATACAAATACAGGGTGTACAAGAAAAAATAATAATGCAAATATTTTAATAGCACTCTAGAATCAATCAAACTAACAATTTCCTGTTTTACGGAATCTGCCCGAGTTTTCATGATATAGATAGACAGATAGATACATCTTGGAGTCCAAAAGGGGGAGATTCGATTCTCCCATATGTTGGAAATAGCCAGAAGTTTGCTTATCAGGTCTTCCTGAACGATATCCTGTATCTGGTGTAATCTAGAGGTTCGCAAAGATAATATGGCTGAAGGTTTCTTCCTCCTCGGCACACAATCTGTACATAATGAAAAATCAAAATTTTTAAAATTTTCCAACGGAGATCTTTTTTAAATTCTTGAAAGAATATCACCCAGAAGTAAAAAATATTCCACACTTTTATTTTTAAAATTATCGGGGTTATCCAGATTGGAAAAATTTTTTAATTAACAAAAGCACATAGTTAATGGAAAAATTGGGGTAAAAATTTTTTGCCGACGGATTATTATTTGTTGAAGTATTCAGTAAGTACGTCCATTTTTTCTTTCCCAAATATTCATATTTAATGGATTAAAAAAATGTTTTTGTTCGAGTGTCGGAATCAATGGCTGAACCAATTCACTCGTTTTCAATACCTATTTTCATCTCTCAATTAAAATTATAAATATTTGTGGTACAGTTTCGGAAATTAAGACTTCTTTTTAGGAAATTTCCTGCTCTTTAAGAATCTTTTTTTCGATTTCCGATATCTATAATATTTTTTGAGATATTTGCTGAAAACGAAACCCCTTATTTTTGTTTTTACTAAATTGTTTATAACTTTTGTAATTTTTTTACGCGGAACTTCAACATTTTCAAAAACTTTCTTGATGCAATTACAAATCGAATGACATCTTGGTCATAATTTTCTGAGAAGGCGAAAAGGAATTTGCAAAAAAGACGTGTGTTTACTAGTCTAAAATGTAGAATCATTAGTTTTTAGATCCAATATATAATTTTTCTATTGTAGTTTTTCACTACTAGAATCATTTTATTAAACTTTTGTGTCTTAATAGTCGTGTTGATCTTGTAAAGGTAAATAATAGTTATATTAAATAATTATTATTTAAATAAATAATAAATATGTATAAAAGATATAGTTGATCTTTATTGAATTGATTTATGAAATGTTATTATTTTAATATGTAAATTACCATGGTTGTTAACATTCACAAAGCAACCGTGATAATAGAGGGAAGTTATAGTTGTTATGCAACAGATAAAAATGATGAACAAAATTATAATAATAATTAAATAATTATTTAATATAACTATTATTTATCTTTACAATCTTATTTAGTATTATTTTAATTAATTATTTAAAAAGACGTATACGTGCAAACATTAGTAAGTACACACACTGTTTGTAAATTTTGTCAAAAATAGTTTTAATAGCTACTATACACCCCCCCTGTTAAAATATGATGTCCAAACACTCCATATATATAAATACTATTAATATATATTTATATTTATAATGTACAATGTATAATAGAATATACAAAACTCTCAAATCAATCTATAAGTAAAATATTTATAAAAAACACTTGAGACATTGAATTGTTTATTTGAAGTGGAGCCATTCATATATATATATATATATATATATATATATATATATATATATATATATATATATATATATATATATATATATATATATATATATACGATACCAATAACAAGTTATAGTTATTTACCTATAATAAATAAATATAAATACACACACATTATAGATAGATCTTTATACACTCAAGTCAGTTCTCAAGTCTCCACTGAATCTGAATCCATTGTAATGAATGGGATGGATGTGGATATTGGATAAAACGGATGATGGGCCCATTAACTAAAGAAGAAAGGTATAAGGTGATATATAGATATATAGATATATATATATATATAAATAGGTATACCAATTATTATTTATTTAAAATCAAAAAGAATGACTTTATTTATTTACTTATATTATTTGAGTTTCTCAAACTTAACACAAACACATCAACATCACAAACATACATACATACATACATACATACATACATACAAAACACACAATTAAACTATATACCTACAATAAAAAGTTAAGTAAAGTAGTTCCCTAACTTACCTACTTAACTTCTTTTATTATTTTTTTTTAAAAACAATCGCCACAACAGTGATCTTTTATTATTATTATTTTGTATTTTTTAAGGATGTTCCAGCATACCACCACTTTTCGACAGATTTTGCTCATTTTTTGTTCACAGACTATAAAAATATCGTTTTCTAATAAATCCTGAAGTTTCAAAATTATTGACCGTTTAGAATGCGAGATAATTAATATCAAAGTAATCATTCTCTCTCACTCTCTCTCATTAGAAGCATGTAAAACTTCATGACCGCCCAACTATTATCTGTTGTATTAGAAAAAATACTCGACAGAATTTAAAAAAAAAAAACTAGGAGAGTAAAGATAAATATAAATATTTATTATATAAATTTTTTTTTAATTCGTGTGTTACCGTTTTTTTTTCGAAATATATAAGTGTAAAATTATTTTTTTCTTCAAAATAACATGATTTTGTATATGTGAACAGTGTTTGTGTCTATGTGTTGTATATGTGTGTATATATATTGGTGCTATAAAAAAATCAAATCGGTTTGTTGTACTATGATTGCATAACACAGTGCTGGAACGTCCTTAATATTTTCTTTGTACGATTTTAAATCAAATTGGTTGTTTTTTTTTGTGTGTGTATAGATCTTTTTTTTTTTTTTGATTATTCATTCAAATAATTATATCAAAACAATATTATATGTGATCTATGATGTTGTGTATATGTTTTATATAAATAAATAGATTTATATTATATGTATATATATAAAAGTAATGCTTTATACATGTGTATGGTATGTAACTAACATTTTAAATCGGATTTCATATATGAATGTAGTTTGGATTTAAAATAATAATAATAATAATAATAGTACAAAGATTACATGAATCATAATACCTCGCATACATTTTATATTTATGGTGTATGAGAGTGTGCGCTCACAAGTTCGAGCGTACAATGTTTGTAATGTATAGAAATAAAAAATGTCATAGTATGTTTGTGGAAGTAGGTTCATAAGTTTAGAATTTAAATCGAATCTATATTGGGAAATCATAGAATAGTTATATTAATACAAAACTTGAAACAACACACCTTAGAAAGCATTAAGCTCTAGCCATTACATGTACTAACATACATATATATTTATATACAAATTAATGCAATTTTGAAAGAAAAACAGTATTTAAATTATCATATTTCGAAAACAAAACGGTAAAACGCAACTTTTTTTTTTTAAATTTATTTAAGAATTATTTTTACTCTCCTAGTTTTTCTTTTTTTAATTCTGTCGTGTATTTTTTTTAATACAACAGATAATAGTTGGGCGGGTATGAAGTTTTACATGCTTTTAATGAGAGAGAATGATTATTTTGTTATTAATTATCTCGCGGTCTAAAAGATCAAAAATTCTGAATCTTCGGGATTTATTAGAAAACATTATTTTTAGCCTATGAAAAACAAGAGCAAAATCTGTCGAAAAGTGGTTTTATGCTGGAACATCCTTAAAGGTAAAGCTTTTTTTAATTTAAATTACCTTTATAGTTTACATAATTACTTAAAAATGAGCTGAAATTGTGTATGTGTATGTTCTAGAACTAAAAAATAATTTCGTGAATGGGCAAAATCGGTCCATGCTTTCCTTCGCCCAGGGTGCAAAAATACCCATCTTTGAAACCGTAAGAGATAGAACAAAAATTTATAAACAAAAAATATTCTTTATGTAAATAAACAACTTTTGTTTGAAACTCTCATAAACTCAGTACATACCGGGTATTTAAGCAATTAACTCAGTTAGTTGTTATTTTCATTTGTTTTTATAGAATTAATTAATTTGTAGCATTTTATAAACGTTTTTTCATAATATTGAGAATAGTTGGAGTGGGGGTGTACCTATGGAGAACTATTCTTGCATTAGTGATGTGAATATTTCTTCTTTTATATACAGTACTATAGCAACTTTAATCCTCGCACTTAGGTACATCCATTTGAATATTCTGTATAATATTATGTTATTAAATCGGTTTTAAAATAACAAACAAAGAACTTGGCTCCTGTTTTTCTAACATTTGATGTTTGTTAATCGGATATTATTACCATTGTATATACAGGCTGATTATATTTTATATAAAAATTTATATAATATATATATATATATATATATATATATATATATATATATATATATATATATATATATATATATATATATACCTTTTTTTATTTTAATATAATTATTATTATATTTTATATCTATTTATATATATAAAACGTATAAAGATATGTATTTACATATGTATATATGTATGACATGCATGTATATACATATAAGTATATATAGGTATATATGTATGTATATGTATATAATGTGTATTATAAAAGGGAAAATAAATAAAGAACAAATTAATGAGGTGAAATAACAAACCATTTGTGATTAGGGGATAAAATATAACACATTTAACATTTATATGTATATATATAGGTGATTATTAATTATATTATATTTTGTATTTTATATACCGCAGTTCAGTTATCAGTTAAAAATAAATATTTACTACCTAAAAGACCGGAAGTCTGACAAATATGAAAAATTACGTTAATGTTTTGCATTTACTAATGGATTTATCGGGTAGTATAGGGATATAAAACATTGCATGGTCTGATCGTTATGAGTTGTGGCTCACTAGAGTATGATGCTTTTAAATATTAAATTTTTGCACTGTTTAGTATATACGTAAATATTTATTTTTATGTGAAACTAATATTATCTAATTGTGAAATTCAGGTATTTTTTAGCAAAACGATAACATTATACAAATGAACAGAGTGATATTTGACTTTCATCTTTTTATTTAGCTTCGAATACCTTGAAAACAGCTAGAGATATACTTTATTAAGATCGAAATATATATTTTTGAAAAATTTTACGCAATAGGTAGATGCGTCAACTTACCAAATTTCCACAATATAAATTTCCATGTAATTGTAAATTCTCTAGCGGTCACAATATTAGTCTGATTAGTCTGTTTAGTCTGTTATTAAGGGAAAGTGGGTCATAGAGGAAGACCTGTAGCAAAATGTAGAATATCTCTGTTAATATTAGAAAAATCGAAAAATGTATAAGGAGTAAAGTTGTAGAAAATCAATTTGACTATAATTCATGACCTGATAATTTTTTCTAAATCTTGAACATGTACAAAGATATTTAAGATTTTAATTTTAAATCGTAAATATTTCTGGAGTAACGGAAAAAATAATAAGAAACCAATTATTATGTTTCTTCCTCCCTTTAAACCACCCTATTGCCTTGTCCAATTTTGCCCATTAACGAACTTGGTCGTTCAAAAACCAAAAACATTTCACATACCAAATTTTCTCTCGATCGAACAAAGTTTTTTTTTAATTATTACAATTATTTATTTGTTTTCCTTGAAAATGACTAATTTCGTACCGGATGTATCTTAGTTCTGCCTCTTCCGCCAAAGATCCAAAAAAAAGTAAAGTAAGTTCATGTCTTTCAAAAAACAACCAAAAGCTATAAAGCTTTACAATTCAAATCAAACTACTTATGTCTTATATTAAGTTCCAGGTTTATGGTTGAACAAAAAATTGAAAATATGTTACTTTTGTTCCCGGACAGCTCCCCTAAATGTATCGGATAATAATAAAATTGCTATAAAATTGTACAAAACAATTTATTGATAATCTCACCCAAAATTTTTCGCTTTAAATTCTATATGACATTATTAATCCCTTGTAAAGGTATTAATTACATCGTCAGTATTTAGTAACAGAATTATATATATTATATATATATATTCAAAAAAATAATAAATTTGCAAAGATTTAAATCAAAATATAAAAGTTTCGATGATCAATTATTTTGATTAATTATTTATAAAATGTTTTTGGCAGAAATGTTTCAAGTTTTTCTATTTGTAAAATTCACTATAATACAGAGTACAATAGAATCCTCTCATTTTTCAAAATTTGTACCTTACTCATTCAGTTTTTGGGAAAAAGTCTCAAATAAAATTTATTCATACATTTACAATGAACAGCTTTTATTCAAAGCATTTTTTTCGACAACCGAATAAATATAGCACAAATCAAATATAAAGCGCAACTTTTGTATGGCCATAATATGTGCAATAGGGAATATGAATGAAAATTTTTTATCACTTGAATTGAAGCATGATATTTGTTTACTTGACAAATATCAAGGTAAAATTACTTTTTAAATAACTAAAAATAACCGAGATATGAATGATTGAAATTCCCGATTAGACAAAGAGGGTGATAGCTCTCTTGATATGTTATGTGACGTCATATTACACTTTTACCATTTAAAATACACGTAAAACACCGTTTTTAGTATTTTTGCAAGAAAGAGACAGATAATAATCTTTAAAAGCTTATAGCTTCCTTGATATTTGTCGGATTTTAATTTCGTTTTTAAATATTATTACAGTATTAACAGTATTTTCATATTCTGAAAATTAATGTGAAAAAAAATTTTCATGCATATTCCCTATTAACTATATGGCATATGAGCAATCACAATATTGATCAATATAATATTGAAGGTGTTTTATTGATCAATAATATTGATAGTCTGCAGACACTTTTAATTTGAAATCAATCAATCTATATATATATATAAATATGCAAACAAATAAAACCAACGTCTTTATATAGATGATTCAAATAAATATTCTAAAAAGATCACATTATTTATTCAGATTGTCGAAGTTAATAGACCCTTTGATATAGATTGTGTGTAGTACATTATATATAAGATAAAGATGTATATATATATGTACAATAAGACAAAGATAAAGATATATATGTATATATACATACAATGCGCTGACCTCCATATATATCAAATCGTAAACAAATTGACAGAAACGGAAGTATATATAATATGAAACAGTGTTGTATATATGAATAAGTTTATATTATAAAAAAAACATTTTTTAAAACAAGGTTTTTATAGTAAAACTAATTTTCTACAACTTTACTTCTTATGTGTGTTTCGATTTTTTCAATATTACGGAAAGATATATCAAATTTTGTGTTTCCCCCTCCCTCTAAATCCCCCCCCCCTTTCCCCTTGACGATTCTTGTCATGATTACCATAAAAATGCATTGTCATTGGAACTGAACCTACATGTAAAAATTCAACTCCGTAGGATAAGAGGAAGTGGTTCTAATTCAGTTTTCAAGATTTGACCCGAACATACATACATACATACATTGCTAGTTAATAAATAAAAGCTTGTAAAAAGATTTAATTTATTTATTTTTTACTTGCATTCATAAATCGAAGAAATTAAACGTAAAAATATCAAACATTTTATAAACTTTTTTAAATGATCCAATTTAAAGTTGTACAAGTTGACTCTGATAAGAACTATGCCGATATTCATCTGGAGTTTGTGAAAGAAACTGCAGAAAACCTTCTCAAGCATACCCGGTTACTTAGTTCTTGTTCATACGCCGACAGTTTAGTCAATTAACCACCCCTTTTCTTAATAATTGACAAACTGTCGATGTCGGGATTCGAACCTATAACCTCTCAGTTTCCAAATACTGCATACTGCGCAGACATAACACCTTAGAGCGCTCGTCCACTTGGACTGATTTTCACCACTATATCATTTTATTAAACTTTTGTGCCTTTATAGTAGTATAAAGCTCCTTGCCCCTATTAAATATTATTTTAATACATTATTTAATAAAACCTATTTTGACAAAATGGAAACCCGACTTCTAAAATCAAATATTCTATAACAAAAGATGCACTAAAAAGTAAAAAAATAATTACATATTCTTGTGCCAATTTTAGTTCACCAAAGCAAAAAATTTTTAAATATATATGTACAATTATTGTTATTTTTGGAGACGGTGTCAGCATAGAGAAATTCACATAACTTTTGGACACCGCCTCCAAAAATAACTATATATGTACATATATATTTAAAAATTTTTGCTTAGGTGAACTAAAATTGGCACAAGAATATGCAATTATTTTTTTACTTTTTAGTGCATCTTTTGTTATGGTTTCCATTTTGTCAAAATAGGTTTTATTTCTCGCTTTTTAGTGACTTTGAAGTTCTATAACTGATTTTATTTGTCTAAATATGGGTAGACCTACTAAACAACCAACTAATTTTTAGTGAATTTTTTTATAACACTTTTTTTTTACCCATTTTTTTTTTTTTGTAATTTTTAGTACAATTTTTTATAATAGATTTTTTTTTTTGGGGTCGGTTTTTTTTTGTGAAAAAAAAAAAAAAAAAATCGGAAAAATCGGTTATCACATATAAAATGAGGGTTTTCCTCGATTTCCAGGGGATCCCTTCATCAGAATGCGATTTGGTGACAATGGGACCAATCGGAAGTCAAACTCTTTAAAACAAAAAACAAAAATTCAAAATCGGTTAATAAATGACGGAGTTCTGAGGTAACAAACATAAAAAAAAAAAAAATACAGACGAATTGAGAACCATCCTCTTTTTTGAAGTCGTGTTAAAAAGCAGTATTTCTTTTTCTAACACACCACAAAGAATCCATGTAGTCCCATCTATATACATAGATGTCAGTGAGATAAAATGCTACAAAATATGATTTGTATAAGATAAAGATGTCTATATATATAATAACGACAAAGATACAAATATATAAAATAATCTATTGTACTATCTAGTGGGTAGTAATATGCTAGTCAAGTTGATTTCTTTTTAGTAAAAGTAAAGACTAATATACTATACTATACGAGATCTAGTACCTAGTACCTAGTACTACAAACTAACAGACTATATAACTATTATTATTATTATCATTATTATATATACTGTAACTTAACTATATTATATACAAAATTCACCCTTATATATACTACCAACGGAACCTTCATAAATATACATACATACATATATATATACATATACATATATATACATATATATACATACATATACAAATATACAAATTGAATATTGAATGTTGAATTGAATTGAATTGTAAAGTTTGTTTGAGAAACGTTTATGAACCAAACGTTATCTGATTACTATTATTAGGTTAGCTTTTAGAGACGCATGTTAGTCAGGGTATGTAGGTACCTTTATAGTATATACTATATACTATACCGTATGTGTTGGAAAGCATTCCTAATAGAGAATCAATGTTAACTATTATTTACTATAGTTCGAATGTTCCTCCATTATTTGCTAAACAATATCCGAGTCGATAGTAAAAACCTACTCGGGTATTTTCTAGCACCTGACGATAAATAATCGCACAATAGGGAATATGCATGAAAATTTTTTTTCACATTAATTTTCAGAATATGAAAATACTGTTAATACTGTAATAATATTTAAAAACGAAATTAAAATCCGACAAATATCAAGGAAGCTATAAGCTTTTTAAGATTATTATCTGTCTCTTTCTTGCAAAAATACTAAAAACGGAGTTTTATGTGTATTTTAAATGGTGACAGTGTAATATGACGTCACATAACATATCAAGAGGGCTATCACCCTCTTTGTCTAATCGGTAAGTTCAATCATTCATATCTCGTTTATTTTTAAAGTTATTTAAAAAGTAATTTTACCTTGATATTTGTCAAGTAAACATGATTCAATTCAAGTGATAAAAAATTTTCATGCATATTCCCTATTGTAAAAATCTACTCGGGTATTTTCTAGCACTTGAGGAGAAATATTTGCACAGTTGTCAGTCAATTTAATTGATGCAAATTTTCAGGCCTATTTGAATAGATCTGTGTTTTGAGAAAACCCCACAAAAAAAAAGTCGTTAGGAGATAGATCTGGCGATCTGGCTGGCCATGTGAAGGTTCTAAAACCGGTCATAAGACGTTCCTGGAAAGTTTGTTTCAGGAACAGCCTTACTATCATGGCATTGTGTGCAGGACAACCATCTTGTTGGCACCATACAGATTTCAGGTCGAAATTAGGAAGAGCTTTGACAGTTGGCAAAATATTATTTCGTAACAAACTCAAATATTTTTGAGAATCTAAAGATCCGCCAATGAAAAAAGGTCCTATAATATGGTCACCCAGTATTCCAGTCCAGACATTCAGTTTCAATATGTATGTGTAATGTGTATGTATGGTTTTATAGTATATATTTTATTTATTTATTTAACATTGATTCTCTATTAGAAATGCTTTTGAAAACGGTCTGTATAGTATTTACTATCATCAGAGCTTTCTATACTAGTTACTACATACATATATATACATATATAGTATACTATATTATATTATATTTGAGTAAATTTGAATTTTGATTTTATATTATATTATATTACATTACATTATATATGATTATATTGTCCATTCATCTATATTTTTTATTTTTTTATTATTATTATTATTATATATATAATAGATTATATGTAAATCTATTTATGATTTCATTTACATAAATAATTGTTACAATTTTATAACAATAGGTATATAGTTACTATATATATATATATATATATATATATATATGGGATGCAAAATATATATAATGTTTGAAGATATCATCATCATCATCGTTAATGATAGCAGCCAACGAGCGCAGCCCAGTGCTACTGTGATTATAATTAAAGCTATATTATTACAAAGTTTATCAAAGCATACCTTATAATACTATATGATTATTTACCAACTGCGTAGAGTTAATATAGACTTGTAGAGCCCTATATTAACGAAATTCCTCTAATATGATAATTAACTATTATATATATATATATATATATATATAAGCTATCCACTGCGACTTCGTCCGCATTATATAACGATTCGTAGTGTGCTATTATGGTTTAAAGTTACTATGGAAACGACAATCAAAGTTGACATTTCACAATAGGGAATATGCATGAAAATTTTTTTCCACATTTATTTTCAGAATATGAAAATACTGTTAATACTGTAATAATATTTAGAAACGAAATTAAAATCCGACAAATATCAAGGAAGCTATAAGCTTTTAAAGATTATTATCTGTCTCTTTCTTGCAAAAATACTAAAAACGGAGTTTTACGTGTATTTTAAATGGTGAAAGTGTAATATGACGTCACATAACATATCAAGAGAGCTATCACCCTCTTTGTCTAATCGGGAATTTCAATCATTCATATCTCGCTTATTTTTAAAGTTATTTAAAAAGTAATTTTACCTTGATATTTGTCAAG